>CAHIKZ030005437.1:632500-865000 GCA_903632075.3 Acanthosepion pharaonis
GTAACAAATTTTGTAAATGTTGTATTCACCCTCTCATTACATTTACCAAACGAAGCTTTGTGAATGCTCAGTATATCTCATTTGCTGTCTATGCTCTACAAATGCCAATTGTTATGATTATATATAAATATATATAAATATATATAAATATATATAAATATATATACGTAGACAGAAGGAAAATAATTTACCCCTCCCCTATAGATTAAATAAAGGGTTCGTTTCAAAATCTGATGGTTATCTGGTACGAAAGACACCCGAAAAATACTGGACGGTACAAAACGTTGTTATAACAACAACAACAAAAGATGATGATATTAGTCCGAATATAAATAATGTAGATAATGGTAAATATTAAATCTAAGATCTTGATGGCTACTCATTTCATATCTATGCATATTCATATTTACTCGGCGTAAAGCCAGGATAAGAGCAGAAAGATCCTGTTGCGCCGGTTTTTCAAATGGTGAAGTCTTGCTTTCCTTGTCATTCATTTGAAAATGTCAGCTTTTGCCAAGAGTTTGTCTCTGGCCATTGGCGTCGATGGAAAATGCACAAATAATTCTGCCCAAAGCCAGGCAATGATACTGTATCTTTAACATAAATTGCATGTGCGTCGAAAGCAAAGTGTGTTACACGAATAATGCCTTCATAAGTAAATATGCCCTCTGGAATATATGTAGTGATGCATGCAAGCCTATTTGCATTTGCGTGCAGCTAAGAGTGTCAACACATGCCGATGAAGAACTCTTTCTTGCCTCTAGATTAGCAGCACTAACTATAATAATGATTTCTGAATACAGAACCGATTTAGAATACCAGAAAATTCAATAGTATTATCGTATAGACATTTAGCATATGCAAATGAAGACCAGTGGCACTAACTATAATAACGACTTTTGAATGCGGAATCCACTCAGAAAATCTGAAAATGAGGCAAACACATTTATCTAATATATTCCAGAAACCTTTAGTCGGATATACACATAAACACTCTCTGTCTGTTGATAATGGCATTTTTATAGATCCATTCGCAAATCAATAAGTAAGGTTTTTAAATCCTCTATTTAAACAGCCAAAACTATTTCCTGTAGATTTCTCCTTCACTCGCAGGAAATGTTTCAGATAAATTTCCTTGTCACTAAAAGAAGTTGCACTGTTCTTAGACGATTTCCTTTCAATAAATATCCTCAAATCAATATCAGATCTTTCCTGTATTTTGAATAACTGTCTTCACGCAGTTCCATTACATTTTCGAACAAAAATTAACAGAATTATATTTAACCCTGTTTTCATTTTTTTTTATCCTGTCAGCTGTATCAATTGAATGCTTCTAAATAACTAGGATAAAATCAATACATCGATATGATATACACGTGTTTTGCCTCCTGACAGGCATGTTTCGCATTTCTAACTGATGTCAGATGTCGATGGTTGTCTCACTGTAAAACCAAGATTTAGAATGTTGATTTCCAAGTGAGGCATCTTTTTTTAATTTAGAAGATTGACGTAAAACAATTTTACTTAGCGTTTGGCTCTGAGCCGTATCAAGCTAGGCTTACTATTAATACTTGCATACACAATTATCTCTCTTCATTTTCATACACGTGTAGTACAAAGGCGCATAAAGTTGATAGTTGTTCGGTCTTTTCCTCAGTAGAAAATTATTAGCAAATATTAAATCTAATAACATATGGAAATAATATAAATGGTAAGAAATACTTATTAACAGTTTCCTGACAGTTTTTCTATGGGTCTCGATTACTTTAATGCATTTTTTCACAATTAACTTTATAGAATGGAACACAGACTTACTCGTAGCTAACTACTTACTGTTATACCCATATTCAAAATTTTCATGTCTTTCTTCATGAGCTTGAATACAATGGACAACGCTGAAGAGCGGTTCTCGTGTGAAGCGCAAACATCATGTTATCCATTTGATTTTTATTTAGGGTTTCTTTTCCTTTTATTAACCAAGGTCTATTGATTTATAAGCTTTTTTAAAGATTGGATGAAGTTGTTAGCTGTTGCATTAAGTGTTTTAACGTAACCATTAGTAATCCGACCAAAGCAACTGATCCAGCTCACGACAAATCAAGCAATAAAGGATTAGTGATGGGCAACCTGTGTTTATTATAAAATTACTTTTGATTAGTTAGTGTTTTTTAAAAAGTGAAACAAAAGGTTGGTAAGCACAATATTTATTTGTAGATTTATTCGGATATTTTTTCTTGTATTAAAAATGTTGACTTGATTGAAAAACAAGTTTGAAAAAAATCAATAAGCAAATTAAAACTATGCTTTAAAACAAAACTTAGCCAATTCGTTTGGCAAAACCAATCCAGAGATTTTTTTTAATTGTTCAGTTGTGAAGTTTGGTAATGCTAATTTATTTGTATTTCAGGAGCTTCTGTTATTAGTTATGCACAGTTTGTAGTATAAAAAATATTCCACTTAATAACTCATCCGGTAAGGTCAAGTACTAAAAACTAAAAATCGTTATTCCGACGCTGAGGTAAAGAAGTGAAGGAAATTTTTATATTTTTGCAACAAATAATGACCGCCTTGCTTTACTTTTAAGTTTCATTTTGCTTTTTTTGGCTTTTTTTCTTTTTTTTTTTTTTTACTTCTCTTTAAATTCATGATTGGCTTCTTTTTCACGATTTTCCTTTTCTCGGATAGCCATTTTATTTTTTTTCATTTAGTTACACTGAAATTTTGTGCTGGTCAATTTTTTTTTTGGGTGGGGGCATTTTATTTAAATGCGATTTTTTAAACTTCTGGTCATTCTAGACTTGCTTAGTTTTCTTTTTTTACAACTTTATTACTAATTTTTTGTGCATTACTTCTCTCCCACTTCAACATTCTCATCCATTCTTTATACAAAACGCTTTCATTATTTTTGTAATACCTAAAAAGTAACTAGTCAAATCGATATATATATATATATATATAAAATAAAAAGTCACTAGATCCAAGCAACGCTTTTATCAACTGAGCTATGTGTCCTTAAAGAGTTGTGAGATCATTACCTGGATCCTGCATTTTTGAACAAAACCTTGGAGAATTGAGTTAAAAGGGAGATAAATGAGATATTCGGAAGAGGTGTGGCACGTGGAACTAGAACAATCTACTACTGTAGATGAATATGGCAATAAAGATGAGGACAACAGTCCGAATAATGTGAATAACGTAAATGAATAAAAAGTAAAAGTAAAATTTCAAAATAAAAAAAAAATGAAATCGAAATCGTAGGAGCATAAGACATGTACTGAAGAAAATTAAATTAAAATTTGTAAAATGTGAAGAAAAAAAAAGGAAAAAAAAGACCAGAAAGCAGAATAAAAAATATAAAGAATTGAAACTGCTAAAAATTGTTAAAAGAAAATAAGATGCAAGTGACCGTTTTGGTGTGGTGTAGTGGTTAACAAGTTAATCATTATTATTAAAATGAATTAGATTCTCACTGAGTACATTATATTTTTAGTCTCGTGTAACACGAAATTAAACGCAATAAATATCAATATTTTGGAATAAGTGCGGTGGTTAATCAGCTCGTTTTACAGACCATTACTAATGGCGTGAGTTTGAATCTCACTGGATGCCTGGTATTATCTCCTTGTGCTAAGTAAATACCGTAAGAGAGCAGATGAGGAAGTATAAAGTAGGAATTAACTATTTTAGCTTCTTTGATAGAAGCATGGAGAAATTAAAGATGAAAAAATCAAATAATAATTCAGGGATCCAACAGTTGAATGAAAAGACAGACAAAAAACGAAGTGGCAAACAAACAAAAATTCACTGATTAGCCTCACTTTATGAAATATTTTTTTTGTTCGTTTTAGTGGTTTCTTGATGTGAATTAATTTAAAATTCAATATATTTTCTTAAACGTGGATGAAATTTAAAATACGAAGACCTCTACTTGGAAGGTATTACCCGCATACCTACCCAAACGAATGATGGTGGGTTTAAGCAGGGAGTACGATGAATGGGACATGGGACAAAGATTGCTCAATATAATAAGGTACTGGCAAAAGGCCACAAATATATAACTAAATAAGCTTAACTTAGTTTGGCACAAGATCAAAAGTTTAGGGCACCAAGTGAGAATCGAAATATAAAGTATTAAGTTAAAAAAAGAACAGTTGGTTAAAAATTCTCACACCATCTTAGCCAAAAGTGACTTCCAGTATTAAATTGTTGAAATGCTGTTGTGGAGTTTTTCATGTTGACTAAACTTAGTATGCCAAATCTAACAGTTTTCGGGATTAAAGCTCCCATTTCTATGGAAATAATTCATTAGGCATATAGGTGTGTGTAGTGTTCCCTGGTTACGCATTCGAAGCGAACCTCCAGCTAAAATTGTAGCTACTAGAGAAAATTAAAAATTCATACAGTACAAAAGTTGTGAATATGAGGTAGAAGTTTTGACTGTTTTATCTTTGAAGAATGGGATTTAAATGAGTAGTTGTTAAATTAAAAGACGTAAGAGGATTGTTTGATTTATACTCTCTAACAGAAAAGCTAAAATTGTCTGGAGACAGCTTGGGATTAACAGACAAATGTATATGGGTTGCGTAAATTATAATGACACTTAGTAAAGACAAAAACTGAAATAATTCATACGCCGAAATGCAGATAAAAACATTTCTGTTCAAAGAAAAGCGACATTTCATTCTATTCTTGAGCGAAGCAACGTGTTTCTTTCTCTCAAATGTATGTATCTCTCTCTCTCTCTCTCTCTCTCTCTCTCTCTCTCTCTCTCTCTCTCTCTCTCTATGTATAAAGTGTATATGTAAATTTGTATCGGTCTATGTCTCTCCAAGTATTTCCTGTTTTTCTTTTTCGTTTATACAAAGACGTGTGCGGACGCAAATATGCACTGAATAATTCTGCTGGCAAATATTTACTGATTTGTGGGATTTTTCTTGCATTAACCATATTGAACAACAAATATCTCTAATCCTAAGAAATGCACCATAACACTTACCTTCAACTGGAACAAAGATTTTTTTTTCATACTTAAACATCTAGTAAGGACCGTATATAGTCATCAATCAAAATTATGACACAAACTTGCTAATTATCGCTTTACAATAAATTTCCCTGTATATATATTTTATATGCCACGACTTTTCAGGATGTAGGCGATCAGTGCTCCCCACAACTTTATTTTACTATATATATATATATATATATATATATATATATATATATATATATATATATATATATATATAAACGTTCAATATATTACTTGTTTTCATTAATGAATCTCTATATTGCGAAGGTTACTTTTTGGTGTGTATGTAATTATTCACGCCTACTTATCATCAGTTGTTGATTGTAAAGCTTGCTTATAACCATTTTATTATTTTCCATATTGGAATCTTAAAAAAATGTTAACTTAGTTCTAAAAAGAAATAAATTTACAAATATTTTACAAAAAACGGACAATTTGGAAAAAAATTCCCGAAATGAGATCGTTTTAATTTGCTTTTATTATTTTATTTTCATCGTCGTAGATTTAAATTATCAAGAATTATTTATTATTAATCAAATTTATTACTGTGAAAAGCAAATATTATTTAACCAAATTAAATCACTTATTTTAGAAATCATCCATTTCAACACAGATGGAACAGATGGAACATAAATTTAAGAATAGACATTACGATTTATAAGCATTGATGAGAGTGCAGTTAACGATGCTTTATACGCTTTAAAAGTAATGTATTTATCTCTTGTATACCCCAAAACAGCGGATCTGTTATTTACATTTTAAACAAATATAATAATAAGGGAATGGTTGACCTTCTATCTTTTTATATAATTTACAAAGCTTTTTAAAATGTCGATTGTGGAATAATTTTTGTCTATTTCGTACAACAGTGAATTATAATTTCTGTCTTGTCGGAGCGGCTGAGTGTTTTCAAACAGGAACAATTTGGAAATCAAACACTCTTCATTCTGCAAAAAAATAAAAATAAATAAAAGGATAGTAAAATAAGAAAACAAAGCAAATTTGTGAATAGTAAATCTTATAAAATCAGAAAGCATTATTTTTTTTTGCTTAGTGGAGAACTAAGTATTATACAAGTCAGAATAGAATATATATGTTCCACCACAGCAAAAATTGCTGATTTAAAAATGTCTGTAAATTTTAATTCAATACTACTTCCGTTCCACTTATTCAAAACTTATTCACACGTAACATTTTAGAGAGGTGTATTGATTATTTGAACAATAACAAATTCGAAAAGGCAATTTATTTTGAAATAATCTATGGTAAGCGTGGTTGCATAAAAAATACATAACAATAAATTATAACTATATAACTACTTATGGGTTGAAGTAAGCAATTGTAAAGTAATAATATATATAGGGGAGTTGGACATTGTAAAAGGAAGTGGGGTGTATATATATAACGTGCAGAAAAGCTGTTCCAAGAGGCTACAATATATATATATATATAAAGTTCATTTAACTGTACAGGCTTATATCCTCGTTAAAATTGTCGATTCATACACGTCTTCAGACAGTTCAGAACGATGGAAAAGAAATGGATTGAATTGGAGATCAAAGTAGATAATACATCTGCATGTAGGAAAGTAATGACTACTTTTTGCTGCCACCTTAATAATACCATTTCTATCATTGTTCAAAGCATAAAGTTATATTTTACAATCGAAAGAAAAAGAAAACGGTAAAAAATCATAGTATTCAAAAAGGATAAAGTCGAAAAATATAGCAATTGAATGTAGATTACTAGTTTAGTGGTAATAATATACTGAACACTTGAGAAACAACTGTCTTTCTGTGAGAAAGAAATGAGAGATAAAAAGGATCGACAGAGATATGTGAACTAAAAGAGTATTATATAAAAGGTTATTTTTAAAAAGTATTTTTAAACCAGCTTTCACTTGGGATATATTCTTTAAAAATGACCAGTAGTTGGTGTCGAAAGGTATTCTGCAAGAAAGACCTTTTAAGAAAATAAGTTCAATAGACACCTGTGCTTTCTCGATCGACGAGCGAAAAGAGCAAATGAAAAACGTTGTTTACAAATACACTTACAAGTAAAAGTATCCAAACTCACTTTTTCTTGGAATATTTCGAGATCATCTTAGAGACAGTCTTCTCTTCGTGTCATGCCGTGTGAGGTTAACACTGACACGAGGTTTAATTGTTTATTTGAACTGGCCATTCCAGAATGAGACGGATTCGTAATTCTCAAACACAGTTACATAAATACGTTTACACAACGATGAGCTTGAAGTCCACGCTTCTAGAAAACCTTATTTTTCTCATTACACAAAGACACGCACATAAGGAAAAGCTGTAAAACGTTTCTTTTCCTACGTACGACCCTTTCGTCAAACTACTGTTTCGCGTGTTGGATCCCGAACTACCGCCAGTCACTATGAACAGATTTCCGCTCGCGGAAACACCGTGCCTTGAGAGACTATTGGGCCTCACACCTGACCTCAAGTGGAACCCGTACATACGATCAATTGCTAAAGATGCAAGAAAAATGGTCGGCTTCCTGTACTGTACCAGAAAATACATGACTCGTTTACATGAGTCGGATCATGTCGAGAATGGAGAACTGTTATTATATTTCTGTGGGAGATGCCTAGTCTTTACTTTCCAGTCTTGATAACGTTCAAAAGCGTCTCCGAGTTTTTATGGGTGATATTTTATATTTTCCATCCCCGACCTTTCTCACACAGGCGAGATGCAGCAAGAGTCTTACTTCTCTATCGCTACATCCATGGAATGTTTTCAGGTGAACTAAATTCCTTGGTTCCGTCAGGTCTAACATTCAGAGCTTGGCCTCTTCATGACATATTGTAGTGAACCACTTACATTCCGTCCGTATTCCATCGGTGAGAAGTAAATATCACTCGAACAGATTCCCGTGAACCACTGCTCTGAGCATGTTTCACCCGATCACTACAATCGTAACCTGTTCATTATGTTCCCCTCCTATCCGTATAGACTACCCCTTAATGTAACGCTCTACCTCGAGTGGCTCCCTCGTCTAGTAGAAGATGAACCTTACTGTAACAAAAAATAGTCACATGTTTTTCTGTTTTTTTTGTTTTGTTTTTTGTTTACGGCAATTCTTGCACTTCCAGAAGTAACTTTCTAATAGATTCAACATTCTTTAATGCAACCAATGAGAGAATTCGTTTCGACCCACAAATGCAATTCTATTTTGCTAACGAGATAACAATGTAATGCAATAATATAAATAGCATTGTTAATATCGTATCATTTAATTGTGGATTTATTTTTAGTGAATCGTATAGTTGGAATATTTCTATCGGATCTTTGGTATCATATGCGTGTGTGTAAGAGAGAGAGAGATTTGACATATTTTTTATATATCAAGAACAATACTGGGCGTGGGGAAATGTTTCACAACGACGAAAATGTCTAGAGAGCCATGATCGCAAGGTTATCTACAGTAAATTTGCGCCCTGTCACAGCATTTCACCATTCCTGACAGACCTTCTATTACCACAGTGTGTGATATCTACTAACAAAAGTGATGGAAAAAAAAAGAATCTAAATGAAATCAGTTAGATAATAAAAAAAATTTTAAATTTTCAGCATTCCTCGTTCGTGCACATGTGTAGTCGCACCAACATAACAAATTTAGGCTGATGACGTCCCAAAGGGTGAAACACGCCACAAGAAAACTTTTTCCACTTTGTCATATATTTTTTCATATGTGTATGTGTGTGTGTGTGAGAGAGAGAGAAAGAGAAAGAGAGAGGGAGAAAGAGAGAGATAGAGTGTATTGCATACTATAAACGTAATATTTAGTAAGTATTCGTGTTTGAATAGACATCCGGGTCTTTAACAGTGAAATTTACCTTTACCGGTTTGGACAATTTTACTTTAAAAAATGTCCTGTTACTTAATATTATTTTTTATTAGTATAAAAGTTATATTTGATTAAATAATGCGATAATTACTTCAATGTACACACTCAGAAACGTTCTCAAAAAATAGACATTTTTTTCAATATCAATATTCATAAGTATCTAGAAATAAACACACTGGCGCGCATAGTTAAGTATATATCCTTTCATTTTCGACTAGACAAAAATAATTCAAAACTGATTCTTGTTCAAAAGAATTCATTTGTGTTAAAGAAATCAAGAAGAAAGGCCGACTCTTTTAATTCATGAAAATTATTAATAAATAAAATTTTATCTGAATGCATCGTAGATTTTCACGTCGATGTTATTAAATAGTACTTCTCTGACTTTTGATACAAACACGTCACTCCCTCATAATTCTTTTGACCTCTTTCTCTTATATTAGAGATATTGTCTCCCCCCACTGCAGTTTTTCTACTACTGTAGTATGAAAAATGACTATTAGATACGATAACTATCAGATGGATGCCTACAGAGTCTAACCTCTGCATTCCAATGATCCATAAGCCAATTATCATATTATTTTGATTTAACTACGTTTTCATTGGTTAACAAATATTTAAATATATTTACTGTGTACTAATGACAGATTTTGTGCAAACTAAACGTATAACAGACTCCAGACATAAATCTTACAGTAATGATCACTGATTGGTCAATATATATCAAAAATTGCAACAACGCCCACGCATAGTGTTTAGATTCAAAATACCGACAAAATCTTGAAACACGTTCTTGATCCGATCATGTGATTAAGAAATAAACAAATACGTTCAGTGAGTTTCTCGCACGGCTAACAACTGCCAATCTTCTCCAAGACACTTGTTCCTTTGAAGTTGCAAAGTTAGAATTCTCTTAACATGAAACAAACTTCAATGCAATTCAAGTCAAGCCAATTCAATTCAATCTAATGCACTCACTCATCACTACTGGATTCATTCATCACATATTGAAAAGTTCTAGATCACGGAACTTATCTTCATCAGAATCCATAAAACATTTCTTACACTGGATTTTATCTACTATCAAGTTAAAATTCTCTGCTATAGAACGAATTTTCATCCAGCTTTTTGTAAGATATTTTTTATTCATTCTTTGACAAAAAAGAATACTGTCAAAGGAAGATAACTTTGTCACTACAGAAATTGTGCTATACAAACTGTTTAAATTTCATTTTAAACAAGTTTATTAATCCACAAACTGTATAAAATTTACATACATTTATTTTGAATAAGTATTTCTTTCAGTGATCTTAAATTTACTTATCACTTTTCATTCTAAGATTTTATACACAAAATTCAAAATCCACGAACAACACCTTTCAATCTCAATCTACACAAATTGCTTTGTAAGATTTATGATATATAAATTTTTTATTGTTGTTGTTTTAAAAAAGAGATTAATTGTTGTTATATTTATGCCTGTTCTATGTTTGCTGAATACCGAAAGTTAAATGTGAGTGGAAACAGCTAATTTCATCACGAAACCCTATTTTCTCAATAAAATTTTACTCGACTAAACAAATATTAGAACCATTCCACTACATACCTTTTTGCGTGTCTTTTCCTGCAAGCAAATCTGTTAAGGAATGTGTTATGCATTTTTTGCTATTAGTGTATATTTTGCCAGACAGAAATACGTGAAATGTTGAAGGAAAGTGGATCCATGAAATCAGATTGAAAGATGGAAAACAAAAATACAAGTGCGAATGAAAGAGGTAGTGAAGGACCACAAACATACAAACCGAAGTGTTGAAAATCAACCATGAAGTTAAGATGCTTTTAGCTACAACTAATGAATAAAACTGCACCAAACAAAAGAAATGCTAGCATGAGTATATTTTCTTGAAAGGCCCAGAAAGATCCAATAAAATATAAGACACTATTTCATTCCTATTATAAACTTAAAAACAAACCAAGAACATTGCTTGAATTTCAAATGTTATACATTCATATTAATGAATGTAGTAAAAATGTTTTTTTGAAATTACTATTTTAACTTTTCGGAGAATTTGTAATTAAACGATATTAATATAGAACAGAAAGAAATTATTTAAGAAAATGATTGATAGCTATCGTTATCGCTGAATAAAGTAAATAGAAAGTAGTAGATAATTTGTCAGCTCATTGTTTGTGATGAGACGGTCAAACGCATACATGTTTGACCTAAAAAATATCCGTATTATTAAAAGATAAAATACATAAATACTAAACTTGTTATAAATTGACTTAAATACTATATAATAATATTTCATCCATCTGAAGGATCTTCGTGAATAAAGTTAAACATTTGCTCGTATGTCACGAATTAAAATACACGCCACAATTTAGTTTTCCAGGTTTACTGAAGAATCCACTAATTAATTTCTCAATGAACTAAAATTGATTTACACTATTTACATTGTTCGGACTGTTGTCCTAATCTCTGTTTTCATATTCACGACACTTCGGCCGTTGTACGCTCCGACCTTCTTTAGGTTATTGGAATTTCGAATCGAACCCTTTATTTTGTCCACCGTGGTATATTGTTCTAGTTCCAAGTACCATGCCTCCTCTGGACATTTGGGTTTCAGTTATTTCCCTTTAGTAAGTCCAAGTAACAAATGACCCAGTGGATAAAAGCGTTGGTTGGAGTAATCCGGTGAGTTCACCCAAAGAATTGCGAGTTCAATACCTGGCCACAGCTGTGATGAATAAAAACTTGGAGAGTTGATTTATTAAATGGAAATAACTGGAACCGAATTATGGAACTATCGCAATCTACCCCGGTGTACGAAATAAAGAGTTTGGTTCGAAATTCCAGTCATCTGAAGAAGACCAGGGTATACAACAGCCGAAACATCGTGAACATGACAACAAAGATAAGGACAACAGCCCGAACAATATAAATAGTGTAAATAGTTACAATACCTCATCTCAGAAATATAGGCGGTACTAAAATCGGTAGATGTCACTCTACAAAATCATCAGCAGTGTATGAAATAAACACAAAGAAACACTTTCTCTCCTAATTTTTATAAGGTAGTAACAATATTAGTCTGTTATGAAATCTATTTGAAACACTTGTTTTGCCGACTTCTAATTGACATGTACGTATTGCAATTAGAAGCACAAAAAAATTAATGTTTTGAATTTTAAATTCTTTAAAATCTGACTTTTACCAAAGAAGTTATAAAATAAACTAACGTTTTGTAGATAAGATATACAAAAGAAAGTTACGGTTTCATTATAGGGTTGGAAAATTGAATATGACTTACAATTGAATGATTTGTCAACATATATTTACATCAGTCTGATCCCTGTTCAATGTTACTATATGAAATATAAAACATAATGATGCAGTGTCAGCCGTATGACTGTTGACATGGCTATACTGCTATCGATTATCGTTGACGTGGTCAAGTATCTTGTGTAGACGAAACAAATAATAATGTCAACTATTACTTCATTGTGATATATTTATTTATTTCACAAGTTTGATTGGTCCGACACGATCGGTAGACTGATACTTATCAAAACTGAACTTACATGAAAGAAACAGAAGTGTAAATTGCAATGATTTGGAGTGCAAACCGTTAATTGGGAACAGTATTGAATTTTGGCTGCTACAATTGACCAGACATCTGGCTGTTCTCATATTATGTGGCCGAATGATATTAGATTAAGAATGAGCATGAATTTGTCTAATTTACCATTACTTAAAGATTAATAGCAACTGTGAACCTGGATTAGAGCAATTATTAACAACTTATTGCTTGTTTATTGTAGCCTTTTGTCAATTCAAACATGGTTCATTAACTTGATGATACACAATCACCTCTTGCTGATATTTCGCTCGGACCCTATGATTGAGATCCTGTGATAGATAAAGCTAAGTTTACTAAATAATTTTGGTGTCTGCCGTAGCTCGATATTTAGAACTCTATGAGTTTGAACTTCAATAGACGCCCCATTTTGTGACTTTGCGTCAGGTCTAAGTTAAGCTTGACAAATAACTATAAGAGCACTTTGAAGGCTTCATCTTGGTGTACCGTCTTGGGTATGACGATAAACTACATCTGTGCCCTGGAAAAGACGATAAACTACGTCCAACAGCAAGGCCTCTGATCAAGAGGTTTTGTGGAGCGTGAAACCACCTTTTAATTGCTGGTGTTCCCAGGTCCACCCTGGCCCGGGTTGGTAGCACCAGTTAGGGTCGCAGCTATGGGCAAATAGTTGATCCCCGTACTGGGATCGAAACACTATGAAAATGTAAAAATAGGTTTTAATACCAGAAATAATTGTAAAAAAATATCTGCAATACATTATTACCAGCAATACATTTATGAAGAAAAATATTACCAGCAATAAAAATTGTTGACATTAAATAACCCATTGTGGTTGAGGTACCGTAAAACAAACCAAACCAAATCAAACATTTTGGTATAATAGACAGCTGAGCTTGTCAATCAGTCGTAGTGAGTTTAATCCTTACTTAATTCCACTACACTTGTAGTTTTTTTGACACTCAGCTATACTTAATAAACAGCAGCTCTATCAACATTTCGAAGGTACAGCGATATATCAGCTGTTTCTATTTTATTCTAGTTACACAGCTATAGTCGACGACTTTAGATGTTTTCCCTTGATATCGTCCAACTTACAAACATGTAAAATGAACCTAAACAAATTCCTACTTTACATTGGTATTCATTTGCCAAGAGAAATGCGTAGAGAGTTTTATAATGGTAATGGAGGGGAAACTCCCTAAATGTACATTTCAGTCGTTAACATAACTTTATTCTGTTAATATCTCCCGCTGTTTCCGACTCTCTCAACACGCGCGCGCACACACACACGCCTTTCCTCATATTCGTCTCTCAATCGCTCTCTCCGTCTGCTCACATCCGTCTTTCTAGCTCTCTACGTCTGCTCATATTCGTTTCTCTCTATCTCTCTCTACGTCTTCTCAGATCCAGCTCTCTTTCTCTTTCTTTTTCTCTCTCTATGTCTTTTCATATCTTGCTCTCTCTCTCTCTCTCTCTCTCTCTTTCTCTCACTACGTCTTCTCATATCCGGTTCTCTCTGTCTCTCTCTCCGTCTCTACGTTTTCTCATATTCGTCTCTCTCTCTGTACGTCTATTCATATCCAGCTCTCTCTATGTCTTTTCATATCTTGCTCTCTCTCTCTCTCTCTCTCACACACACACTACGTCTTATCATATCCGGCTCTCTGTATATGTCTTCTCATATCTTGCTCTGTCTCTCCCACTCTCTCTACGTATTCTCATATCCGTCTCTCTCTCTCTCTCTACATATTCTCATATCCTGCTCCCTCTTTCTCCCTACGCCTTCTCATATCCGGATGACAGACACTCTCTCCCTCAACGTTCTCATATCCGGCTCACTCTCTCTCTCTCTACGTATTCTCATATTCGGCTAACTCTCTCTCTCTCTACGTATTCTCATATCCAACTCATTCTCGCTCTTCTCTGTCTTTTTACGTTTTCTCATATCCGTTTCTCTCTCTCTCTCTACGTTTTCTGATATCCGGTTCTCACTCTCTCTACGTCTTCTCATATCCGACTCTCCCTCTCTCTCTCTACATCATCTCATATCTGTCTGTCTCTCTACGTCGTCTCATATTGGTTCTCTCTCACTCTCTTTCTACGTATTCTTATATCCGACACACTCTCTCTCCGTCTTCTCATATCCGTCTCTCTCTTTCTCTCTCTCTACGTCTCATATCCGACTCTCTCTTTCTCTACGTTTTCTTATATCCGGCTCACTTTCTATCTACGTCTTCTGATATCCGGTTCTATATCTTTTTCTCTCTCTACGCCTTCTTATATCCGACTCTCTCTTTTTTCCACGTCTTCTCATATCCGGCTCACACACACTCTCTCTCTCTCTCTATCTCTCTCTCTCTCTTTCTCTCTCGCTCTATCTATCTCTCACTCTCTATCTCTACGTATTCTTATAACCGGCTAACTCTCTCTCTACGTCTTCTCATATCCAACTCATTCTCGCTCTCTCTCTCTCTCTCTCTCTCTCTCTCTCTCTCTCTCTCTTTGCTTTTTCTCATATCCGGCTCTCTCTCACTACGTTTTCTCATATCCGGCTCTAGCTCTCTCTACGTCTTCTCATATCCGTCTCTCTTTCTCTCTACATCTTCTCATATCTGTCTCTCTCTCTCTTTCATTCTCTCTACGTCTTCTCATATCCGGCTCTATCTCTCATTCTTTCTTTCTCTCTCTCTCTCTCTCTCTACGTCTTCTCATATCCGACTCTCTCTTTCTCTACGTTTTCTCATATCCGGCTAACTTTCCCTCTCTACGTCTTCTGATATCCGGCTCACTCTGTCTCTCTCTCTCTCTCTCTACGTCTTCTCATATCCGGCTAACTATCTCTCTCTCTCTCTCTCTCTCTCTCTCTCTACGTCTTCTCATATGCAACTACATTCTCGCCCTCATATCCTTCTCATATCCGACTCTCTGTCATCTCACCCTGCTCTCTCTCTCTCTCTCTACCTCATCTTATATCCTGGTCTCTCTCTCTCTCTTTCTCTCCCCCCTCTCTCTCTACATCATCTGGTATATACCTATCTGTCTTTGAATGATATATTCACTTATGATAAACATCAGTCAGTAGAGAAAATGTTTCCAAAATGAATTTAATTTAAATGATTTGCAACTCTCTGCTCCCTTAATATTCATAAGTATCAAGCATCTTAAAACTGATCAAAAATGCTACTTCTATAGTGAGAATTTCTATCCCATGAACATTCTCAAAATGTATTTACACATGTAGAAAATTGGAATAAATAGAGAATACCGATTTTCGTGCGCTTTTAATCTGAGATTGGTGGGGAAATTCTTGAAATAATGCAATCACAATTTGGCGAGTTACTTGGCAGTACATTAAAGCGAAACGGAAAAGGCCAAAGAAATAAAAACAAAGTGAACTGACATATTCTGTTGGATAATTATCCGGAAGACATGTTTTCCCGACCGAACTATTATCGCCGAGTACGAAATGAAAGATAAAAATATATAAAAAAAAAAAAAAAACATGAAAAAAAAGAAACTCCATCAAGATTCTTGGCAATATCGGTAAAATACACTAGAATTATTGATAAAAACAAATCAATGAAAATGATTTACGTATATTTCGTTCATAGATTCTTTATTGAAATTACTATCTTTTTAAAAACTATAAATATTGTCAGCTAAAACTATTTTGCAAATACTATACGAGGAGTATTGCAAAGCTTTCGGTTTGAGCAAGGAACGATTCCTACATAAGTGATGTTTATGCATTTGATCCGAATTTTTAAGTGTGTCGGAGACAAACTTTTTAGCACTTCCTTCAGTTCTATGTAGAAATTGATTTTAACTCTTCACATAGAATAAGATATTAAAAAAATGAAATTGTGCAATTGATTACTTTGCTTGCCAGATCCACTGGTAACAAAAAAATGTTACTTTTTTGTTATCGGTGATACCAAAGGTATTAAAGATGGTATATTTAGGAGGAATTGGCACGAACAACGGAATGTTTTATCATACAAATTCAGGGTCATGTTTCTGTCTCTCTCAACACACACACCTTTGCTCATATTCGTCTCTCTCTCTCTCGCTCACTACGTCTACTCACATTCGCCTCTCTCGCTCTCTACGTCTGCTCACATCCGTGTCTCTCTATCTCTCTACGTCTGCTCACATCCGTGTCTCTCTATCTCTCTACGTCTGCTCACATCCGTCTCTCTCTATCTCTCTACGTCTGCTCACATCCGTCTCTCTCTATCTCTCTACGTCTGCTCACATCCGTCTCTCTCTATCTCTCTACGTCTGCTCACATCCGTCTCTCTCTATCTCTCTACGTCTGCTCACATCCGTGTCTCTCTATCTCTCTACGTCTGCTCACATCCGTCTCTCTCTATCTCTCTACGTCTGCTCACATCCGTCTCTCTCTATCTCTCTACGTCTGCTCACATCCGTCTCTCTCTATCTCCCTACGTCTTTTCATAAAGCACTTGATTATTTGCTTCCTAGTTCCACTGACAAGAGAATCGTTAATGACTTTTTTGTTACCGGTGATATCAAGGCTATAAATATATTTTTTCTAGGAGGAATTGGCACGAACAATGGGATGTTTTATAATACAAATTCAGAGTCATGCATATTTATCTTTCTCAGGGCGTTATAATTCCAGATTCACAGACTGTTTCAAGTGAATTTGATCCTCACTGGATGTCTCATCGTCATGGTTTGTGCATAGACTAAAGCTCTCCATCTATTCTTGCTACTAGAATATCTATCTCTTCCCGTTTATATCAAAAGTGCAATTTTATAGGTTTTAAGTTTTTCCTCACTTCACAGTTCTTATATTGGTAAGGTTTCACTGATTCTGTCATTAAATAACATAAAAACCTTTCGCAAGCAATGTCAAATCTGCGTGGTCGCGATTTTTTTTTAACTCTACAGTAGAATCCTACATGAAATCTAATCTAGTTTTCAAAAAGCAAACATGTTTCTGGACGTTTGTTTGTTTGCCTTTTAATACTGACAAATCTTTCCCTCCTCAGCTACGTCAAAGCTGCCCGCGTCTCTAAACACAATATACACGATTTGTTTCTTCACTATAAAATGTTTTCTTAATCGAATAAAAACATTAAATTAAAGGAGACCACGTTTACTGTTGTCAATATCGGTTGATTCTATTAAAGCAATCATATCTCTTTACCAATTTCTTTAATATGATGAAAGTCTTCATTTAAAGACTTTTATTCCATCAGAATTGTAGCATAGAAGTAATTTTGAAAATAGTTATATTTTTTCTTTAGAAAACTATTAACCAGTTTTTATATTTTTTTAACCGGAACTGCTTTGCAAAAAAATTGCATTTTGACTTATTCATTTTTACCATAATACATGTATGCTTTAACAAAATTAGCGACCACTCAATCGAATTTGAAGGAAAAACAAAATATCTGAGTTACTCACACACCCAGGAAGAGACGCATATGTGTCTTCTGTAGAAAAAAAAGTAACAAATGAAGTTAACTCACGCGAAATATAAATGCAACGATATATAAACTAATTGTTTCAAAACAATTTGTTTTGAAAAACATTTTTATTTGAAAGTTCATTAAAGAAATCATATCGTCCGTGACCATCGTCTTGAAAACAAATGTACCTTACTATCGAATTTTTGCTAAGTGCAAAATCATGGCATGAAAACTAGAACACACCCACACACATTATTAGTAGTTCTTAACACCAAAAGTCTCCTGGTGGCCATGACTATTAATTCTTGACAGAAGCTATTACATATTTTCGTAATAAAAAATACGCATGTACGTTAGAATACAATTGTAACTATATAGAAAGAATAAAGAATCATGTTCAATTGATGCATTTAGATTTCACTTTTTGTATCGCAGGGAATATTTTACAGTTGAAGAACTTCCAAAGAAAATGCCCCCCCACGAAAAAAAAACGCTTCTACTGAAAATTAGAAAAAGGATCATTTCAATTTCAGAGATATATTGAGGGATCAGAAAATTTAATACTCACATAACATATTAAAGGAAGGAAAAGAGCGAATAATGAGTGGATGACTGGATAGTAAAGCGGAGACAAAGAAGGATAGAAAAAAATTAAAACATTTGAACAGTATTTGTAGACTCATTATCACCCACCTTCTGAAGAAGCCCGATATATAAACAATACATTGTGTCTGGATTGTTGCTCTTACTTCAACTATCCAATTTTTTCTGTCCATAAGTATAGTTTGCGTCAAAGTAATTGGAATATCACGAAACGCACGTATAGAAAGTTTCATGTTTTCAAAATGAATCAATATTAATGTTTACTTATAAGGCATAAAATTTAGATTTTTAAATGATCTTTTTAATAAAGTATATTTTTTTAATAAACTTGAAAGTTAATTCTATAGCCGAACTGCAAAACAATACGTTTGTTTCATAATAGTTTATTATATTTAACATCTGCATATTTAATCGATCCTGCATCTGTATCAATTGCCAATGAATTCAAGTATCGGGATATTCCCCCAAAAGGATTTGCTATTGCAAAATTGATCTAATAGATAAGAACTGTGATATCGATCTACCTCTCAGCTTTTGAAAGATGTTTCAGATGTGCAAGAGAACATGTATTTGATTTCCTTCTACATTGTTCTAAAATTAAAATACGGTTCTGTGTATAATAAAATGTTTGACAATGCATTTACAAGAAGAAGAAAAGATTATTCAAATTTTCAAACGAAATATTTCTTGTTGGCTACAAAAGAAACTCAAATGAAAGACAATAGAAAAAGATTGACTGAAAGGAAATATGGCGTAATTATATTTTGATGAATTTATCTGATTGGTGAACAAGACGATGAGTTACAAGGTTTATATTAACTGGACAGAAAATTCACAAAAAATAATTTTAAAAAACAATCAAAATAAGGTTACTTTATATGCTTTTATTTCTTTTATTAAGAAAGCAAAAATTGATATTTACCCGACATAACCTAATCTACCTCAAGGATAAATGAATTGTCTTGTATTCATTTTTAAAATATTCTTTTTATGATATAGTGTTAATAAATATTTGTCCGTGTAAATGTGTGCGTGGAATGAGATAAAGATAGCGAGAAAGAAGTCGAAGAAGGTGATTTAGCAATAAGTGTGCTTTTTTACCTATGTTCAAACATCGATCTCTGGCAACCTTCTAGCTATATTAAGCCAGCTAAAGTCTAAAAAATCTCTTGGTAGAGAAATGAAGAATATATTGCTAAATGAATGAATGATGGTAATCATAAGATAAGAGCAAAAACGTAGATTCTCCATGTAGTTATTACTTTTGCTTTATAACTACCAGTAAACTATTGTCTACATATCACTATTCGTTTTGTCCGACTTCCATTGAAAATCGTTACCATACATACTAAGGAAAGGACAAACTGATTCTAAATCTATTTTCTTTTAGCAGCTTTTTACCAGAGTTTAGACAGTTACTGAGGTTTTATAAAGGGAATGTTTCAGTTATATATGTTGAGCAATATCCAGCCTTTCATACGAAATGACAAAAATACAAACTTTAATTAAAACGGTTACAATATATGTAAACTGACGCCATGATGATAGTGGTTAGTGTTAGATTAACTCGCTGATCGCTGTCCCACAGTGAAACGCCCACATCATATAGGTTATCGATTTCTGTTTCCATATTTGATTTTATTCTCTCTCTCTCTTTCCATCACTCATTCAACCTAAAATGTTAATGTAGTGGAGGATTCTGATTGAAAGAAATAAAAATAAATAACTTTATCGGATAATGGTTGACATTATCTAAACGTATATCACGTTCAATCCCTGTAGAATGAGATTTCAACAGTAACCATAATATTTAATTTATGACTGAAATATTACTTCCCAAAAGTTTACACATAGTCAACACAAACAGCTGTTGTTTTTCCTGACCATTAGATTATTTTTATTGCAGGTATTTAAAAAAAATTATAATTTAAAAAAAATATTAAAGAAAAGAATTGATGAATTTAAGTTAATTTGTGAAATTTATTTGATTATTTAGGAATGAGTATTGTATTTTCATATTTGCATTTTTAATGGCTAATTGGAAGAGAGCTGGAAAAGTCTGTGATAGAACTGGTATAACGATGACATTGTATTAATATCAGACTTGGGTCTCTCACTATTAAGCAATGTTTTTCAAGTTAGTCTTGTAAAATATTAAATATTGATCCTTACTAGGTGTCAAAAATTTATGCCCGTTGCTAGGTTAATGTAATCTTCTTAAATATGTTAAGATCTGCCTTTATACTTCACCGAGAGATAATTCGTTTTCCGGTTTTTTATATTCTGAACGAGGATAAATTGGTGTTTGATATTCATTCTATACTTATTTCGAAAATTATATAAGAAAGTTCTAAATTATGTTCAGTGAAATTCCTTTGGCAAAATATTATATGTAGTTGTATGCAATAATTAAATATGTGTTTATTGTAATTGTTATATAATCTAATAATTTTGTTATATAATGGATGATTGAAACAAAACATGAACTAAAGTGAAAATCACGGAAGCAATCATGCAATGTTTTGCATTTGCAGTGATTTTTCTCGGAATATCTTTTTTTTTTATTTTACTAATGTCTGAGCGGATTTACGAAAGTTCGATATTCGTTGCATGTGTAGAAACGAAGAAACTAATTTAAAATTAAAGTATGACTAAACTTGTAATTAACTTGAAGTAAATTAAAATTAATAATATTTCATTGCATGAAAATAAAAAAAAAACGGGCATGACTTCACTGAAGAAGGTCACGATTTTTAAATAGTTTTGAATAAATTATTAATGAATAATTTAAAACAACCGATACGCCAATCCCCCCACACCAAAAAAAAAGGACAAAAATCTCCTGTCTTAAAAACAAAAGATCATGAAAAGAAATTAAGTCAGAATGTTTTCATAATAAATTTGTCAACTAACTCCATGATATGTGCGTAACATAACGCAATAAAGTGAACGCTTCTCTTGAAGATCAATTTACTTGTGTAATGGTTTCGATCTTCATTGGGTGTTCCACAAACAGGATTTTTATACTAGACTAAGTTTAGCAAGTAAATAGATTTTCTTTGTACACGAGATGCTCAGTAAGTTAAAATGTTTATTTGTCACCGGATCCAATTTGACATTGTAAATATTAAAAACAACCAAAGTACATAAAAAAGTAAATAAATATTCCATATGCAGGGAGAAACCATAACTTAACAGGAAGAAATCCCTAATAAAAAAGAAAAAACATGCTTCGGAAAAATAAATATGGCAAATTAAATAATTATTTATAAAAATTTATTTCTAAATCCAAATGCTTTTATAGGTCCTTTCAAGACGCTGGCGATCATAGCTTTTCTCAACTTTGTTTTACTATATATCCACTCAAAAATGTCTAAGATGTCTAATATCCCCATATTTTTCTTGCCTTCACTGATTGTTAAATTCCCCAAGTGTTCTTTCCTCTTTAGTTATCTAGACTATTTCATCTGTTATTTCTGATTGTCATCAGTATTTTCCCATTTTTAAAACTTCGCTGCTCATATATTATGTATGTCGTATTTTTAGCATTCGTCGATAGAAACACGTCACTGTCTCTTCATAGGTTAGAAGACTATCCAATATCCACTTCCATACAGAAGATTAAATAGTTTAGATAGATGTTCAGTAATTTTCACCCAGGGACATTTTCCAATCCCTCTATAGTTAGCTTTGTTTCTTAAAGGCAGCTTTTATTATTCCAATGCATCTTCGGATTTCTCTAATAATTTCCACGAATAAATAGCTTTTGTATATTGCGATTGAAAAATGCAGAACGGGAAAGGCACAAAGAAATCAGTCATTATAAAGAATTTGCTTCTATAAAGCCTAACACAAACAAAAAAACATGCTATCCCTGAAAGACACTTCGAAAGTACTAAAATAAAATCTCTAAAATTAATACAAAATATCAGTCCTCTTACATTATTTACATTTATTCGTACTGTTATCTTCATCTTCATTGCCATATTCACGTTTCAGCCGTTGTACGCTCCGACATTCTTCAGGTGACTGGAATTTCGAACCGAACCCTTTATTTCGTCTACTGGGGTAGATTGTTCTATTTCCACGTGCCATGCCTCTTCCAGATGTCTCAGTTGTTTCCCTTTAACTCACCTCTCCAAGTCTTGGTTTACCACTGTTGTAGGCAGATATTGAACTCACAACTCTTTGGGTCTATTCACTGGATCTAACCAACGCCTTCATCCACATGGCCCAGTGTACCTCGGTGGACGAAATAAAGGGTTCGTTTCGAAATTCTAATCACCTAAAGAAAGAGTGCGCACAACGGCTGAAACGTTGTGAATATGGCAATGGAGATGAGGATAACAATCTGAATAATATAAGTAATCATAATATCTCACCTCAGATCAGTCCTGTTATGTCAGTAAATGATGGACGAGCTTCTCATAGATGAAGAGTCTTGAAGCAACGGAAATTGTGAAGAGCCAACGTCATGAAGGGGCACGACACTTAGAAATAAATGGAAATTAGTGTAAAAATCTGGAAAAGAATTTGTATAAAAAATAAAAATGAATAAAATGTGGCAAAAGAATAGTCTCCATTTGAAAAATATGTATTTATCATTCAACACAACATTCCATAATAAGAAAATCTGCTATGTAAAATCTCAGCGCACTATAAATATAAACTTATTTCTACAAACCTAAAAAGGCAGGTGGGATATAAATGATGAGCAGTGAATGACGCAAAAATAGCGTTCCCGATTACCGATATGAGGAGACTTTATTAAGAGACCTCCCACCTCTTTTCTATCGAATCAAGTGAACAAGTCCAGTGGCCTGCCAAGTTTAAATCTACTTGTCCAACCAGCTATTCGGGTTATTTCCGTACTTCGGAAGACCAGAGAAACCACAGACACGTGCGGCTACTTGGATATCACAATGACTGGAAACTTGTCAACATGTCCAAAGCAGCTCACGAAAACGGTCAAGGGACGAATTGGTGCAATTTTATTCACTAGCTTCTAACAAAATTCGGATTTCTGTCCATCTCTTTAAATAACAAATTAGATTACGGTAAGCTATATCTTAGTAAGAAGAAAACCAAGATTGGATGAAATCACACACTATTGGGATGTTATCTGTCGCATTTATACCCTTCTTACTTGACTTCCGGTTATGTGCCCTTGAAAAACTAGCAATCTGAAACAGCCTCCAGTATTATCTATAATATTGGACCGTCACATTGCTCATGTGTACATAGAGACTACCTGCGTGAAATCATACAAGGACTTGGGAGCGGGAAAACAAATCTGAAACCACTTTATATTAGTCGAATAGGACAAAATCAGATATTTTTATTTTTTCTGTTCGTTAGTTCACCATATATTCACACGTAATAGGTCTTCTCGAAAAATCTTCCAGTGTATATAAGAAATTATTCTTTTATATAGGTAATGTTTTGACGGAGTTATGTAAAATAGACTGTACAAAAATATATAGATTAATCAAAAGATGCTTTTATCTTTATTATTTTCTAAAGAACAAACGAAATATTCAAATACAGAGGAATTTGTTTACATGAAATTACAAATAAACATTCACTTGCATATCTATTTATTTGTAGATCTGGAGTTAACTCTATCTTTGTTGGAATCCATAAATAATTATACTATTTATGCCGTAAGACAGTCAAACAGCACAACATTTAAGCCAATGTTTTTGTATCGTATTTTCTTTGATCAGCCTTACTTAATGAGACAGGAATAAATTGTAGTTTCGTCAGCGTAGATGCCAAGTTGAGAGCTGATGTCATCGGGAGGTTCATTAATGGAGATTAAAAACAGCGTAGGACGACGGAGTGATCCCTGCAGGACACCCGCATTTGTAAGAAAGAATATAGATGAGTGGCCGTTTAGGACAACTTTCATTTCACGCCAAATTTTGATGATATAGAAGAAGGAAGATTGTCTTGAGCAAAAATGAGGCTGTTCTGAACATGATCATAGATTTTTACTTGGATTTGAACATCGACCACTGTTGAAACTACATCACCTGCTACAGCTGACAATATAATTGCTTTTAATTTAACTTTGTATATTTCCATGGAAATATTAAAAACAATGGTTTATGTCGAGTATGTTATCTTTCTCTTTCTATTTAGTTTTCTGTTTCGTATTATATATACGAACGCACGAATAATTCAATAATACAAATTTTGGTTGTAATGGACCAATATATAACCATATTCAGGTTTTCTGTATTCTTTTGTGACAATCTCTTTTTAGTGCTGTTGGAATTAGGAAAGATACAAGATAATTCACTGTTCTCTAATTGAGTTTACATTACGCAGATATGAAATGGGAGAAAAAAATGTCCATCAAGAAACAAGGTTTTATTATTTCAAATCATCTGTCACGAATTTTTTTCTTTTTTTGGTTTAAGTCGTGCGACTACTTCCGACAGTATGTGTTATAACTTTTCAAATTCGAAGCCCTGAGCGTGAAAGGACAGAGAGAGAAAGTGCCATTTCACAAAATGTCTCCCACGTAAAATACTATGTTCCTATTCCTTTTGAATGAGTACTGCGCACTGGGTCAAAGCGATATCAGCAGGGCGCATAATTAATTGACCAAAATGGATATGATCACGTAATTTGGGACATGGTCACTTATCTTTAATTAAAAACGTTATGGTTCTTAATAGAGAAGGTGTCTTTGATCGCACCAGTCATGTTCTTTAGTCAAACAATATTGCTGAATCGATATACAAATATATACAGATATGTAGATTCATAGACTTATATATTAATAGGTTTATGGTGGAATGGTGCGAGGTTACTTTATGGCAACGTCGTATGAGGGTGAAATATTTTTTTTTTATATAACATAATGTATTTATAGAAAGGTGGCATAATTAAGTCATACGACATACGATTGATTGGTTTGCAAGGGGGTGACTTAATTTCCTTGTTCAGAAAAGAAATTGTCTGATTAATTCACCAAACTGACATCTTGGTTGGAAATGTTTCTGATTAGATCTCCAATATTTAGTACACCTTCGATACTTCAGTTTACATTAAATTTACACGGATGATATATTTTGACAGAAAAATAAATAAAATTATTAAGATAAATATATATTTTCAAGTAATACTTAGTAAAATATAAACAGAAGTAATGGTAGTGGAAAAAGTATTCGGACACAAACATTTATTATAAAATGTTAAGAAGGAATGGAAGTATATGGATTTCTGCAAAATACATAGTCCACTTGTGTAAATGAAAGTATCCGAGTATATTTTTCCTTTGGTCAAATACTTTCTCCTCTCAATATTTATCTACCTTAGTGTTGGGATAGTAATTATGCATTTCTGTGATATCAATTATGAGTCAACCAACAAATATTAAACGATGACACTGCATCAAAAATTAGTTTATCATCTTTTCTATCCAACAGTGTTATTTATAATTTATTTCATAGTTGGTAAAACTTGTAACAAGAAAATTTCGGTTCCTCATGAAATTTGAATTGGAAATTGAACACACCATCTGAAGTAGTCTTAACCTGCATCCCAGACTTTCATTTTTGCATCGCATTGATTCAATTGATGAAAAATAAATCTTAAATGGCAAGAGCCAAAAAACAAACAAACAAACAAACAAACAAAAACATCAGCGTTTCACAACACCAAAACCAGATCTTAATCCACAGAAATCCATGCTCTGTGTCAGGTAGAATATACAAAGTGTGGTCACTTACTAGTCTCTGGAACATGGAAGGACTATCACTGAAGACATTATTTTAGCAACTAGGTCAAGTAAAAGAAGAATTACATCAAAATAGCCATGTTTTGTTAAATAGAAATGGTACGTTTCTAGAGCGTAACAATATACACTCTGGAAAACTGAAAGAAAAAATAAGATCTTTAGGATGGGGGGGAAGGTTTTTTCGACATCCTTCATACTCGCTAGATTTTCATTTGTTTCACACACTGGAACGTTTCTTAAATGGCAGAATATTCACTAGAGAAGTTGAAAATATTTTAATTTTTCAAGAAAAAAAAAGGAATTCTTTAAATATGGAATCGAAAATCTCCCTTCACATTGACCTGTAGTACCTGAAAATGTAGATTGTTATATGTTTGATAAATAATATCTAAATAAATTTAACCGAGATTTGTTATATCCTTTCTCTTTTCGAATACATCTATCTATCTATCTATCTATCTATATATATATATATATATATATATATATATATATAGTTTGAAATTTGTTATATTTATAGCGAAAGAGTTCTCAATATCGCTGATAAAGAGTTTGTAGATATAAAATTGTAGACATATAACTCAAGGCTTCATTTCCTATAAAAATCATTCGAACATGTATATTTACTTTTGTTTCAGTTAAATCCAGTCTTCAGTAAAATCTTTGAGTAAACACCAACTCTATCTCTTGATGCTTGCTTTTTTCATATTGAATCTGTATGCATCATGATGCACACACATGCTTGTATGTAAGCATCTAAATGCTTATAAATGTACATGTGTAGCTCGATACACATGGATGTACAAACCTGATATGACCACAAATGCATTAAAACACGTGGAACTGCATTTAGGCATTCACTTATCTACATATATGTATATTTGCAGGTACACGCATGTATATTACTAGTTTAAAAAAGCTTATTTATATTTAGATAACTACTAATCCACTACAAAAATAAATAAAACAAAAACACCTAATGAACATAGTAACGACTTTGTTGGAAGGTAGACTTTTTTCAATTTCAATAAATCACCTCGCTGTGGAATAATTCGCTACAGTAGGGAATTTGATCCGCTCTGGATGCTCTACTAAATATTTTGGCTTACTAAATGTCATTCAGTCTATTCGATGCATTAGATAGTTGCATATTTTCCACTGGCTCGTTGTTCAGAAACTGAAAAAAGAACAAGATTTTGAATAACAGTTGCTAATTTTAGTAATTATCAAATTGTCTTCATTGGTGGACTGGATCTAAATATCTTGGCTGCAAAGAGATAAATGCGATCATTTAATTTTCATAACGAATAAATAGCATTTTCAAAAATACATATGAAAAAGGATACAATTAATATTTTTGTGGAAAAATTGTGTATTTCTTAGTAATTAGATTGTTCAGGTTCTGTACATATGACTGGCAGTAGATACCGAATGTAGATAGAAAAGTTATAATTGTTTTTAATTCTAAGTATTTGGTTGATATTTTAAAATAGTTTAGTGCACAATTTACATATTAAAAGATAGTTCGAAAACACAATAGCCCACTATATTAATATCAATCGTTTGTGCTTACTAGATGATTGTACAAATCTGCTAACACTCGCTTCTGCATCCAATGCATCTAACAATTACCTTTCAATGGATAGCAACTCGTATAATTACAAATTGTTAACGAATTTCTTAACCTTGTCTTTATGATTTTTAGCTTTGAAAATGTCCGCAAATGTGCAAATGTCTTTATAGTTCTTATTCCTTTTCATTAATAAAACCGCTGTCTGTGTTTGTTTCTTTATTGCGTTTTTATTTGATATGGGGCGGGGGAATTCAATCAGTAGCACACTTGCAATCGGACTAGCTGTCACCCTGGCCAGTCCGCCATAGATTGTCTTGTATAATTATTTTTCATAGAGTGAATATGGATAAACCACATTATCTCCTCAATTTTCCAAATATTTATTTTTTATTATGATTACATCATTTCTTTTACTAGAAGCTTGTAATTTCTTTTATCTTTTTTAGTCTTTTGTTCTTATCTGTTTTCTTTCTATATAACTCCTGTTATGTTTGAATTCGGACATTTTTATACTAACAATTCCGCTTTTTTTCTCTTCGCATATAGCTAGCGATATCATGTCTTGTTTCATGAAAATATACCTAGTGTTACTAACGCCCTAGTTCTCTAATCCAACAACTAAAATTCTTGGATTCTCTTCGTGTTTATTTTCTTGATTAGATTTCTCCTATTTAATTTTATATCTTTTTGATTTTCCTGAAGTATTTGTTGAACTGCACTTCGTACGTACGGTTATGCCTGAAGATATAAAATATTTTACTTACAAATCGGTTTACGATCAAGAATGCAACATTGAGTAAAATACAGTTATTTTTATCTAACAAAATAAAGATATTCACTACTTTTAGACTCTAAGACATAAAAATAATTCACTTCGTTCGGTATTTGATATTAGGATAATAAAAGTAATCACTTATACTATAATTAAATAAGTCATTAAATATTTTTTATCCATTCTTTTGCTAATATTTTTCCTTGCTATATTGTTTCTTTTTTAAGTTCTTCATTAAATTTTACTACGTGTAATACTACTTTTCGAAACCTTGTGAAAGCCTTCTTAAGGTTTAACTATTGAAATAGAATGACACCGCAAGATTTAATAGTGTAAGTCTATGACTCGTGTCTTTAACAATATCCAAGGAAAATAAATTGCCTCTAAGTAACACTTATTGAATCTAGAGATAAAACAAGGCGAACTAGGAAATAACCCCATAGCACATTTTTTTTAAATTCTTCATTGAAAATATGCATTAAAAGAAAAACCCGTTTAAAGTTTTTCTCTCTCAAAAACGATCCCAGAGCGTTAGAAAGAGTCACGAATATTGTCCATTAATCATAAATAACTTTCTTCTCTTGTGAATGTCAGTTTTTGTCTATTTTTGTTCTTTTTGTAATACTATATCACTTCAAGGGATTTTGGGTCCTGCAAAAAAGTGTTTTCGTCTATTTTTAACATTCCCGAAATCTATAAAATGGCTGATGTTTTCAAAGTTAACAGTTGTCTACAATAGAGATTCGTACAATACAATGTGATTCAAAATATAAAATTACTTCTGTTAACTCTTTCATGTAATAACTTTAAATACCTTGGTAATTTATTAACATATCCTAAGATGGGACAAGTCCATATAAGGAAAATAGCAATCCGGTTCATTCTTCTGCGCCAATATTCTAAGTCTGACGAACTTCTAATCCTGAAGTTTAGAATTCTTTGGTCTATTTCACCACAAAATCAACATTCGAAATCCTGGATTTTATTATTTAGTTTCTGTCTGAAATTAGTAATTATCTCAGCCACCAGACAGACTACACTGTTGAAATTGTTAAATATCTATACATCTATGTATTAACCTGTTTATAAAACCTTTAAAGATATAGGTTCTTCTGTCAAAAGTCAATTTACTATACTAGTCACTGCTACATTAACGATTATATAATAATATGCATCGATGACGGCAAAAATGACCAACGCTTAACGTTTTACAGGAAAATTATGCTTGATATGTATTAAGCTATGCGTGTACAATTCACTCTCCGATAACTACCGTAAACTGCCCAGGAAGTAACAGGAAAATGATTCTATGGCCCATCTTGATTTATATGAGAAATATGTGAATTTCGATATATGCCAAAAAAAAAAAAATGTTGCAAAGTAATAAGATTCTAATAAGTTTAAACTTTTTGACCAAAGATTTTTGTTTCAGGAAGAAGTCATTAATGTAGAGTTTAGATTAGTCTTGTACAAAGAAGCAAATGTCAAGAAATACAGGATAGGAGTATTGCGTTACCCTATCTCCTTAGTAGGAGGTGCATGTGAAATCTGAACTGTTAACTTAGGTCGAACAACGAACTCTGGCGAAAAAAATATTCCATTATGGCAGTCACAAGGTAATCTACAGGAAAGAATTTAATGTAAATAATGATTTACATAATATGACAATTCTTATGTTTGGTCATTTGATCAGATTTTGCGTCGAGCGAGAACTATTCAACTTTCGCCGCCCCCCCCACTGCAAAAATAATGGCTAATTTTAAACACTTTCTGATTGTATTTTCAAATCATGTAAGTTTATTTTATAGAATTGCAAATGAAATTAAAATATTTTAAAATAGAAATGACAAAGAACCGCTGTATTTGTATATCTAATATGAATAATAGTTTGAAGTGTATTTGGAATATCATCTGAAAATTCGTTTTTGACATTAAGTCTAAGTAGCTTTTCTTCTGTAAGTAGGAGGAACGGCTACTGGGTGCAAATGTAATTTGTCGTTTAATTATGCAGCTGATTCTCTAGTAGCATTTCTCATTACTTTTTTAGTCGATGTGAATATTTGTTTTTGTCCTCGGTTAGCTATGAAGAGCGAGGAGATATAACCGGCTGGGCTCTTTGTTATTTCTTTTTGGCTATATTTTTCGATCCACCACTTAACGGTGAGTGAAATTTTTTTCTTATTCTTGCTCTTCCTTTTCTTTCTTTTATATAAATTTGTATATATGTATACATACTTTTAAAAAGCCCTGATAAAACTTTGTAATTCTTACAAATTACATACACTTTAATATGTGGCTACCACATTTTCTGTCGTTATTAAAATATATTTTCAAATTGCATCCGTTTTGCTAGTGGACTTGTGTCGAAAATCAATTTGCTAATTAAAATAAAGAACAACACTACATTTTGAATGAAATCCACCAACTAAGGTGTTTATTGCTTGATGATAACACATTTAGAAATATTAAATGACAATAAACGGAATAAGGTAAAAAAGAAATTCTTATATCTAATGACACTGGTGTTTAAGATAAAATTTATCATTGCTACAGTTTCCTATCTATCTACGCCTGTTTATATCTATCTATTGATGCATATGAAGGAGATTTGTGCCAGAAATCAATCTAGGTTTGGTAAATAATGGATTTTCCAAAAGCGTTTCCTCTCTAAAATAATTTTCTAACTTCCTGACAGTACACTGACGTAATTTTGAAAGATACGACATAGAAATGATATAAATATCTTTTTTTTATTATCTACGATTATGTTGTTTCCTGTTTCTTCAGGAAAATAGATTATTTAAAAAAATAGGAAATAACTAATTGTGCTGCAAATTCCTTTTTTCTTTTACATATAAATATACATAAGAATGTGAGGGCTTATACAGTTTATTGAACGCCTTGTAGAATTTGTGTAAAAGCACGCACGACAACACACACACACACACATATATAGAGAGAATGTTATCAGTTGCAATAGACATTTTAGAAATATAATTATTATTTAAATACGTATATCTAATGCAATCGACGTCAGGCGGTGAGGATTTGTAACTACATGGAAGGTAAGATGTATACATTATATATATATATATATATATATATATATGCTTCTTCGGAGTTACAAAGTAAACAACGTCTAAGGAAGAGGATATTAAATTTGGACGTTTTAAAATGCCCACTACCATAGGGAAAGACGTGTAAACGCAATGTTTTTATTCTGGGAAGAGCTTAGACTTTTAAATGACTCATAAATATTTAATTAATTTAATGTCCTTGATTTTTTTTTTTTTTTGGCAAAGTGAGTAATATTCAAGTTTGCAGAATGTGACTGTACATTATCTTGCTTGGATATAATGGTTATCTTGAATCATATCATAAAAGATCTCTCCATAATTCTATGCATTTTTAATGACAATCAATTTTTATACTCAGCTAGCCCAGAATATTACTCGACCTCGTCTCAGTGGTCTTCTAGAGTTATATATGTTGAGTAATTGAATGAAGGAAGCAATCTCTATCCAGGCATCAGGTCCATCCTACGTAGCTCTACATTAATTATTACTGGAAAAAAAAATTTTCTGCACGTCTCCTTTTGTGATTTTTACGTAAAAGCTATTAATTTGGCTGAATTCCTAAAATCAACTAATTTTCTCAAAATTGTGCATCTTTTTTCTGTTTACATTAGCAACAGTAGCTGCGGTTTTGTAATGGATAGTGGCTCAATTGAAGAATCGGAGAACCGAGTTCGAATTCCAGTCGAATCCATTACATTCACTTACGTGCTAATACCATTAGGAAAGATATGAATCCTCTTCTTCACCCCGCCAGTTATGGTTAAATACCAGGACAGACCGGGTTCTGTAGCCTTGGATAGCAACTGATCCAGCGAAGAAAGAAATGGCAACCTACTGCGGGAAAAAATCTACTTTGTCATTCCATTTTCTTCCTCATAATTTATTTTGATTTCTCTGATCTCTTTCTATGGCAGTCTTAAATCTATATTGGTTCTTATTTTTTCAATGTGTTTAATTTTTTATTGTTCTGTAATTTCAATGGAAATTATTTCCATTACTCAGTGTCTCATTTCTTTCTTATGACTCAAAGAAATATTCATATAATTGAAATTAAAGGAATATTCATAACTGTTGTATTTATTTAAAAGTGAATGAAAAGTCCATGAACTTCACAATAAAAGTAAACACAAACGAATACGTAATTTAAAATATTTGTAATAATTGGTATATATACCATAAATATCGATATATACAGAAACTCTCGGCAACATTCTTTACTTAATGCCAGCGTGTGAAAACATTGTAATGCATAATAGAATCTAAGCACTCTCTCATATATATGATTACGAAAGTACAGCAGCTCGGAAAATTCATTCTGAAGATAAAGAAAATCTCCGGAATTTGTTGGAGACGTGGAGGTCTAGTTCAAGTGTTTTGAGGAGGTAGTTCTGTCCTGGGTCAATAGGGTAGATGCTAGAAGACTATGTCTGACATCCAGACTCTCGTCTATGCCACACAAGTAGGAAAACCCAGGCATGGCTGTCTGACAATTTCCACGATCATTCACCCCTTACTCATGGCCACCTAACTCCTTAGACAGGAACCCTTTTGATTATTATGCGTGGGCGCAGTTGAGCGAGAGACAACAAAACTCCTTCTTGTAACCCCAAAGATGAACACAAAGCATGGATTATTCATTCACCAACATAAACAAGACGACATTCCAAGAGTTGCAGGAGATTCCGAAGTTGTCTGGACGCCGTGGTTAAAGCCAATGGCGATTTTATTGAATAAATTTACTCTTTTATTGTTTAATTTTGGTAAATATATCTGTTAAATGTCACTGTTTTCATTATTGCCTAATTTCGATAATTTATGCATTGCACACACACACATACACACATATATAATATATATATATATATATATATATATATATAATATATATATGTATGATATATATGTATAATATATATATATATGTGTGTGTGTGTGTGTGTGTGTGTGTGTGTGTGTGTGTGTGTGTGTGTGTGTGTGTGTGTGTGTATTTATATATATAGGGCTATCCTGACGATTTCGAAAGGTTAGTGCTTAAGAGTTCATTTATAAACTGAACTGCCAGGCTACCCAAAAATAGTCCTTTTCGTAAGAACTGAGAAGAGAAATGGTGACCAGTGTGTCTCGAAACTTCTAAACGGCTCTCTTTAAGTTTGAATTCCGAATTTCCCTCTAGACTGGTCGACAGTCAAAACTAGCAGCGCTATTATCTAATCCATACCTGTAGTTGAGGAGTGGGGACGGACTCGTATGGGCGAAAGTGAATGTAACATAAGCCGCGGATCGCCGACTTCTCTTTACGTGTTGTCGATTAGCGGTGACGTAATGAATAGCGGCCTGAAATAAAGATCCGAGTTCGAATTCTAGTCTATTTCGTTATAATATTTTAGGCGCAAATGCCATTGGAAAAGTTAGAATTTACCAGTCCTACCCCTCCCCAGTCTTGGAGAATTAAAACTGAATTCAAACCAGGCTCTGGAGAATGTTCGGTTTCGTCTTGCTATCTTGCCGAAAACTCACCACTGCTGCTACGTGTCTGCAGTACATGGGCTGACCCAACGACTTTAATGGGTTACGGGACTCAGGATCATGAATATGTCTATATGCACGCACACACACACACACGATATATATATATATATATATATATATATATATATATATATATATATATATATATATATATATATATATATATATATATATCCGTAGTGTGTTATGTAATCGCATATTTCTTAGCGCTCCTAATAATTTTTATTCAAGCTAAAAGAAAAAGGATTGATTTAATCTATCAGTCCTTCCCTCTTAGAAGACTTCTAATCGCATTTGCCACAAACTTAGTTTTGTGTTGTAATAAGCTAAACTTAGGAAATATGAGATACATGCACAATGCCGACTTCTAAAAGTGTATTTTTATATATAATATTGATTTTTCTAGTATGTAAGTCACTGAAATCTTTATCAATGTGTATTATATACCGTTGCATATACTGAACAAATGGAGATGTAATAAATGTGAATATACAAAGAATTTCAGACTCAACTTGCCGGCTGCTGGTGTCATTCTGTGTGATATATCCAAGAAAAATCAGGCCTCGGGAGATTGCATTCACACACGAAAAATGATTTCTGCATTGATAATTGGAAAATTATATTTCATGTTATATCTAATGATTGTATGTTTCATTGTTAAATTACATCTTGAGCAAGGTAGTTTTATCAACCATTTCAAAAGCCCTATAAATTGATTGTAAAACCGAATTTGACATTGGAGTCGAGCATTTATTCTACATCACTTATTGGGAATATCTATTACGGCCGCCATTCAGTAATAGCAGTTATTATAGGAATAGTTTCCGAATGCCGTCAAAAATGATGTTATATTTAAGTTATTATTATTAGAAGGATTACAAACGGATGGTTTTAAAAACGTAAAATTATCGCCAGTTCAAGGGAGATCAAAGTTATTCATTACAACTACTTGGTGAATTGTCTAGTGAGATTTTATTGCAGTCGAGAACATCGATAAAAATCAAGGTAATGATTAAATCTTCACATTTTTCTTTACATTATCAGAGTTGAAATTTATTTCTTTGTTTCTATATGTCGCTTTCATTTGATTTGGATTATTTCCTCGTTTGCAGTCAAGAATTGTTGACAGTGACCTCGTTTTCAGTCAAGAATTGTTGACAGTGACCTCGTTTGCAGTCAAGACTTATTCACCCCCTTTTGACAACTCTCAAGCATGATCTAAGTGCAGTTACATTGTAAACGATTAATTCACTATTGGGGTTTTAAATTATAATAGTTGTAATAGCCAAATCCGCTTTTTCAGATTTTCTTGTGTTTTAAATCAAATTTGAACATCTATTTTTGGTTAAATGATTTTTTGTATATGAAAGTCCTATATATATATATATATATATATATATATATATATATATATATATATAATTCTATTTTCAGTCAGCTACTGGGTTATGCTTTTGTAAATTTGAACCCAAAGCTGTTTGTCTCACTCTCCTTACAAAGTCATATTTATTTTTATGCCTTCTTCGAACCGGTTTCATGCATTCATGGTTCAGATAAATATCATTTCTTTTGTCTTCAATTCTTTTCACCAATATATTAGTCTCCTCTTCTTTTTTCTTTTGTTTCTTTCAATCATTCCTTCCTTTTTTTGTTGCATCTTTCTTGTTGTGGTAGAAAAGTATATTTTTCTAATGAGCTATTTTTTAAAATTTACGTTGAAACATTGTTAGATCCGTTGTAACCAGGTTATGGATCTGACATTGTTTACAGTCACCTTTTGGGGGTGAATTCTGGTTTCCCTTTGTGCATCATTCTGGAACTCCAATTTCGTGTGTATATGGATCTCTTGGTGAGTTTATTACACTTTCAGGAAACTACTCTGCCTGAATATAAGAATTATATCAAATCCTGGTGCATTACTGATTTTAGATATTATTTCTAAGAATGTCATTCTACTTGAAACAGATCAGAGGTTAATTTCGTCAACAATGTCATAATTTATAGCAACATTTAGGTTTTAGTTATCATCACTTACTCTTTAAACCTTATAATTATCTCTTAATGTCGTTTGACAAAGCTTTCTCGTATATTCGGTGTTAACTCCATATTCAGTAGTTGTGTACTCCGGAGTGTTTTAATTTTTCCATGGTTCTCTTTTTCTCTTTCTCTTGGGAATTTGCAACTATTTCCCCATAAACCAACGACTATAAGTCCGGCACAATTTAGTTTTATGCAGTTTCTGTTCACTTCGGTAAGGTTTTGATATTTTGACATTTTTTCACTCAGCTTCTTTTGCTTTTTTATTTCCCTTACATATTTTATTTTGTTTCACTGACTCTTATTCAAATAATTGAACTTCTTTATAATAGTCGGTGTTATTTAGTGCTCTAACTTTGCTTTTTAATTCAAGCTTATTTGACATTAGTCACCTTTGCATATTTTGTTAATGGATTAGCCAAAATAAACTGAAAGGCATAACAAAACAAGAATAAAATGTTGCATATAAATTTCTGAGTTAAAGACTTATCTTTATATTATACAAATCTATAGTCAACATGAGCAAGTATTGCTAGCCAATGTAAAATCAATAAGCCCTTCAATAAATTTCATGATGGAAACAGAAGATAATCTGACCTTCCTGGCGGTGCTAATAAATTGCATAGAGCATGATTTCAAAATACCCCTCTATCGCAAGCCAACTTGAATTTCGTACCACCCATCCTTTCAGCGCGAAGAAAGGGGTTGTTCCTGAACAACATCGATCATAACTTATAAGTGAAAACCCAGATACGTATCAAGGGGATATGAGTAGAATTAAAGTCATTCAGAGTAACATCTACTGTGAATTCACGACCTCAACTTACACTAACAGAGGTACTAGAGTAAAGGATGATAGTGAAAAAGAAAAAAAACTACTATGGTTTTGGTTAGCTTATATCAAAGGTTTATTGAGTGTATGGCCCATACAAAACCATAGCATTTAAAAGGAAGTTAAAGAAATGATACACTCACACTGTACGTAAAGCTTAATATTGAAAAATTGTAATCTTTCGAGACTAGATCATATGTAGGAGAATGGTAGCATCGCGTTAGAATGAAATTAGAATTAAAGGGAATGATATTGGAAAATAAGATAATATCAACACACATTTATAATAAGTATCCGACGCTAAGAAATTAACAAACATTTTGGGCGATTTTGATTAGGAAAGCTAAAGTATAAAGTTTTAAAATCCCAAATTCCTTGACGATCATAGCCGATAGGATAAACATGTTTATTACTTGGTGGTAATGAGTTCTATCCGTTGGTTAAACATTTAATGGCCTTCAGTAATAGAAAAACAAAGCTGATACTTTCTTTTATGCTTAATCTCCTTTCAAGACGTATCTTGACTCTTAAACACGCCCACCATGTTCTTATTTTGCTATCTATACCATCAAGTCTAGTTACTCACTGGTTGCCCCTGCTTCTTTAAATTCAGTGAGTATTACAGTACTTCGGCCATCTTTACTCATTTTTTTCTCAAAAATTCACCGGCCTCTCTAATTGGATGTCAATTTTTCGTTAATATTTTCCTTAAAACTCATGTTATTCGAATGTTCTCTCCATTTTATTTTCAGTATACGACAGTAGAACCGCATCTCTTGCTTCCGGTGTTTTCATCTGTGAGCAGATTGTCCAGCATTCATTGTCATACACGAGATAAGATAATGCAAATCATTACAGCATTCTTTTCTCTCTTTATACTGATATTTGTCAATCTCCTAATACTCAGTATCTGGGAGGCATATTTCACTATTCCTATGCATATTCAGATTTTTGTGTCACATTTTCTGATACGAAACTATGCAGATAGTTAGGTATCTGTAGTTTAATGTTTGACGTCGTCACTTCGTAGTTTACACCTCAGGCCACCTGTTTTGTTTAAAACCATTCATTTTGTCTTACATTTACTAGTTTGTTCTTTCTTCCTGTTTTCTTTTTCATACATTGTCTAGTAGTTCTTTCATTTTTCTTCCCGAATCTATATTTGCATATATGTTAAAATTATGTCCGTCAATAATAAATACAGTGAGGAAAACATATACTTGTCTATTTCTCTTTCTAATTTTTTATTCACTAAATTACTTCTGTTGCCCCATGTAAGGTAATATTTACTAGTCAAGGGTAGATGTAACTTTCTCCTTGTAAATATTTTTTACCCCATTTTTATAGATCTATACAACATTCGTTCGCTTTGATAGCATTCTGATAATACAAATAGTATTACTACTTTCAGTGCTGTGACAAAAGCTAAACCCTTCTTGCGTTATTTCTAGTGTAATTCCGCTATGAGCCTCTCGTCATTAGAACATGGCTCATCTTGCTGATTATCAGATGGTGTTTGGATTCATCTGGTTTCTTTAGAATCGGTATGAAGATCGATCAAATGTGGTCTTTCCTTATATCGCTATATTTTTCATTTATTATTTCAATAACCTTATCTATTCAGAAATCATAGCAGGTTTTAGCATGTCATTTTGGCCAGTCTTGATATTAACTTAGTTTTAAATATGAATGTTTATACATTATAGATGTGTTTTCATTAAAGAACTTTCAGGTGTATTTGTTCTATCTCTGTAGTAAACGTTCTTTTTCTATTATGACTGCGCCCTTTACAGATGTTATGCATCCTGTCAAAAAGGGTCTTTTTTCTTGATACTTCTTTTATTTTATGTATTCCGGCTGGGTCAGTATTTTTTCTCCACATTACTCGTTGAGCCATTCAAATTTTGCATGAATTTATTTTAATGCTTTTGTTTCCCATTATAATTCTGTGTCACTTCTTGGCGTTAATCTGATGTGTCATTTTTATTAGTTGGAGAATTTCATCTGTCATTCACTTTTTCTTTTCCTCTTTATTTTGCCGTTGTCACTAATGTTTCACATCAGGTGTTTCACCTTAAGTGACTGACGTCTTCTAAAATGTTATAGCGTCGAATAACGAACACAGAATAACGAACTGATACGATATATCTGCTCGAATAGGTGAAGAAATAACAATAAACCAATTGATTGAATAGATTACGGTAAAATGCAACAGAAGATTGAATACGACAAACATTTAATTTGTCTGAATTTCTGGAATTCGGAATTATCATTATTTACACTATATATATTCGACTTATTGTCCTAATCTTTGTTATTATTATCACAACGTTTTGGACCTTGTGCCCTCCAGCCTTTCTCAGGTGTATATCATTCTGAGTAACCTTCAAGGAATTCTGAATCGAACCCTTTATTTAATCTATGGAGTAGACTGTTCCCACACTCTCCATGTCTAAGGGCATCGTCTAATATTTATTTTTAGTACTGCCCAGTTATTGCTCGCTCGTCTCCAAGTACCCAGATTGGTTCCTTTATGGAAATTGTCATCAAACCTGACTTAGAAGACAACGAATTCAAGATGGAGTAATTCTGGGCGAGTAAGCAAAACTTTAAGTCTGATAATATTGTCAGATTTATTGGAATATAAAATAAATATCTATTTAAAAAGACATTCTAGAATGGTAAATGCCACAACCAAGAAGCTCCCAAAGAAACAGTATTACATTATTACAGTTCAATACTCTTCACATTCTGAAAAGCTAACAAAAAAATGTTTCAGAATCAAATTAACTGAATGGTATCTCTGCACTCACCAACAGGCAAAGTATTACACACCCACCCACACAATGTATGTATATATATATTTATATGTGAATTTATCTATTTATATATATATGTATGAACGTTTTGGATAAGGGTGCCTATGTGGATATATGCACACTTTTAATGGTGGGCACATGTTTATGGAGGTATGCGTGTATATGTATGGGTATATATATATGCATATGTGTGAGTATAAATATATAAGTATGGGATGGGGTATGTTTAAGTACTAACGTTATTTTTGGTGCTAGGTATCATTGTATATATGTGTATATATATATATATGTGTGTGTGTATTTTGCATATGTGTGGATGTATGTGTACAGGCGTGTATTTGTGAATGTGTATATGTGTATATGTATGTATTTTGTGTGTGTATGTATACATATATTTATATATGTGTATTAATTTGAATATTAATCTACTTGTAATCTGTATATGTACGTAGATGTATATACCTTCGAATTAATATTTGTAATATATTTGTGATTAGATGTATAACATTGTAATATAAATACATAAGCATGTGTGGATAGTTATGGGTAAATTTTTTTATATGCTTTTTTTGTATATAATCGTGTGTAGGTATGTAGGTATTTATGTATATATGTGTGTGTATGTGTGTGTATGTGTATATATGGTTGTATTGCATATAAGGGCGTATATATGTATATGAGTATACCTCTATGTATATATGTATATGTATATGGATGGATAATTAGATAGATCATTAATATATATATATATATATATATATATATATATATATATGTGTGTGTGTGTTTGTGTGTGTGTATATATATGTATGTGTCTATACGTGTATGGAATAATTTTAAATGGAAGTACTTGGGTCATTCTCTTGGTATTTTAAAATTGATTTTTCTCTTTTAATGTTCTATAATTTATTTTGGAGAGTGTATTTTTATCTTCTTAAGGGAGTTTCATCTTAAAATTGATAATTTTAAATATACCACTCTTTAACTATTAATAGTAATAATAATATTAACGAAATCCCTTTAATAATGAAGCACTTCAGAAGTCACCTAAAGTTAAACTTTAACTATAAAATCAAACTAAAATCTAAATAAATTTCAAACGTTAAAATATAGGTAATGATTGAGAAATGTATGTGTGTATATGTAATTTATGTATGAAGATGGATGAACATTTGTGTATATTGTTGCACGTGTGTCTGTGTGTATTTGCACATGTAAATGGACGTATGTATATGTGGATTTGCATGAATATGTTTTTGTGAGATACATATAAGAAGAAAACAAAATCTTTAATATTACCCTCAATTAATATTAAATAATGAAACCTAAACCTTAATTAAGTTTACCCATATAATAATAAAGAAAAAATGCATTCATAAATTAGATTTAAAGTAAAACTAATATAGATGTTATTGTTACCAAAATCTTTTTACAATATTATGAAAGTACAATTGGTCGGGTAAATAAACTATTATAATTTTAAATATTTCTTTAATATCTTCTCGATAAATGTGCTAATAAAAATGGTAGTTAACTTATATTAAATCTCTAATGTGCTAATAAAAATAGTAGTTAACTTATATTAAGTCCATAAACTATTTACTTAAAAAACTAAATGTTTAAATTGATGACATTCATCATTTTTTAGACATCTAAATTTCTATCAAGCATTGAAATCTATATTTTACATCATTTTGTTAAAACAAAATTACAGCCTTTTCGATTCACTTCCCTCTCCCCCTCTCTCTTTGCCGTAACACTCATTTAGATATATCTGTATTACTTGTCTGTCTCCTCTCTCCTTTCCATTTTTCCTTTTTCCCCCCACTACCCTCCCATTCCTATATATCATTTCCGTTAAGTTAACCATTTAAATAGGTCACGATTAGGTCACTCCTCCTACCCCAATATAAAACATGCTTAAGAGAAATATGAAATTTACCCCTCTCTATACTATACCTTGTCTCTGTCGAACAATCACGTGGTCAAGATAAACACTCAGTTGTGGAGCAAGCTGAGTGAATACTAATTCAACATTGCGAAAGAGAGCTATTTATGGTGCAATGGAGCATCTCATTATGCTAAAGTGGGATAGTCCATTGCTTGGACTGTGATTGGCTGCTGGTACCTGAGTGGAAGTATTTCTATATAAATACTAGCATGATTTCTCAGTTAGTTTGCAGGGTTTGTATTAAGTTACAACCTGCTTTATTTTTGTCTGCCAGCTGGACGCTAGCTGGGACTCTTACGCCGGTAAGTGCTGTTTATTATTGCTATTCTACAGTCTCGTTGACTACAACGATCACCCTCCCTGTTAAATTACAAAAATTACACTACCCATCAATTTCTAATCCCATTTTTCCTTTCATTTCGTTGTTGGAAGTATTACCTGATGATTCGGAGTCCTTCAAAAAGGATTTTGGTGAAATAAATTATTGTAATGGTACCTTAAAGTGGTCTGTTTTTTTCATTAAATATTAGCTCTGGATTCACATTGAGCTCTCAGGATTTCATCCTCCTTGGAATTACCCATTCGGTTTACCAAGTTCTTCGTAACTTATATATATATATATATATATATATATATTCATTCTGTGTATTTAAGCAGCAAATACTATTGAAGTAAAGACATTTTGTGTCGATTAATTAACTTAACTTTTCTAAATTCTGAGTAATCCTTCTTAGATATAAGAGGAAACATTCTTAGAAATTGTCCGAAGTTCATTCCGTCAAAAAAGTACAAGAAAGGCAGTCCAAGCTTTCGACTTTTATTTATTGATGGTTGTTTTTGTTGTATGAGTATTGCTTCAAGTATCATAGGTTTGTTTTTACTGTTTGATTTTGCTAGTATTTTGGTATTGATTGTGTGCAGCTGTCTACGTTACGATGATCCTTATGCTGCTTATTAATGCGTTGTCTGATGGAGGTTTATAATTAATCGAAAAGCCTCCATCTTAAAATGTATATGAAAAACACCTGACTTACGTCACAGCATTTTTTGCTTATGTCACAACACTCACGAGTTCTATGAAACTCACCAATTATCTCTATCTACCCTGATGATTTGAAGTCGAGCTTGGACCATATACCACATGTACAAGGGGCATCTCGAAGCGGTGTAATGGTTAGCAAGCTTGTTTTGCTAGAACAATTACGGCTGAGTAGTGAGTTCGATTCTCACTGGGTGGCCCCTACTTTCGGCCTTGGGCCATATCTAAGCTACGCTTGGGAAATTACTATACCATATGTAAAAAGTGCGATGGATAAATTGTCGTCTAAATTACGCAAAAATGAAAATAATACTGACATCTCATATTAACAGATATATTTACCAAAATGACACAAATCTATCTTGAAATGATAAATAGTAAATTTATTCAATAAAATCGCCATTGGCTTCAAACACGGCGTTCAGACAACTTCGGAATCTCCTGTCGTCTTGTTTATTTTGGTAAATGAATAATCCTTGCTTTGAGTTCATCTTTGGGGTTACAAGGAGTTTTGTTGGTCGCTCGCTCAACTGCGCCGCACGCATAATAATCAAGAGGGTTACTGTCTGGGGAGTTAGGTGGCCTGATATAAGGAGTGATGTGGTCGCAGAAATTGTCTAACCGCCATGCCTAGGTACTCCTGCTTTTGTGGCATGGAGCAGAGTCCTGTTGTCAGACATAGTCTTCCAGCAGCTACCCTTTTGACCCAGGACAGAACTACCTCCTCAAGGCATTTGAACTAAGACTATGCGTCTCAAAAAAATTCCGGAGATATTTCCTTATCAGAACGATCAGAATTAATTTTCTGAGCTGCCGTACCTTCGTAATCACCATTAGACTCATGTAAATCTTTCCGAAACCTCTCCACTGTCCTCAGATTGACAGCCAGACACTCTGAAATGTTCGCATTGGAGCTTCTGCCATGAAATCCCAGCAGTATAGAATGCCGATTCCAAATTTCTGGTGGAGTGAATTGCGTCATGGTACTCATTTTCATACAGCGGGTGCCCAATTGACCCTACTATACTGTGGAGTTGACAAAATAAAAAAAGCAATCAATACGCGTGCGCAAAATTAAAATATAAAATAGTGACAATTTACCCATCGCACCCCGTATTATAGAGATGCAATAAAAGAAATAGGCAACAACCTTTCTTTCTCTCTCTCACTATCTCTCTCATATATATATATATATATATATATATATATATATATATGTGTGTGTGTGTGTGTGTGTGTGTGTGTGTGTGTGTGTGTGTGTGTGTAACGTGTGTGTATGTATGCCTGTGTGTGTGTGTGTGTGTGCAAATATATAGAAAAATATGAAAGAACCGTTAGGTTAATAATCCGAAGTTCTTTAGTATTTTTGTTTTATTTTTAAAAACAGTGCTCAATACACAAGTAGGGCCTATATTATAATTATTTTTAAAAAAAAAATGATTCCATTGCTTCTCATGTTTTAAAATCAGAGGCTAAAATCTTCAATTTTAATTATAGAAATTAAATTAAAGTACTCACTTCTGTTTCATCCTCATGCGAATTTTGGAATAACAAATTTTGAAATTTACAGAACTTTATAAGCGAATACGAATGTATATGTAAATTAAATTGAAGTTTTTAGCTTCTGTTTTTGAAACATGAGAACACTTATGTAGCGATGGAATCATATTTTTTAAAATAGATATATATATATATATATATATATATATATATATATATATGATAGTGGAAAACGTAAAGATTGCTCTGGTAAGCAGCAATTTTAACAAAATCAATATATGGAAGACTAATCAAGGTTATAGAATATCCAGGAACCCATATTAATTTGTAAAAAAATGTAAAATAAAATAATTCGTCCACGTGAATTGTTACTTAACTATAGGTTCCTTCGGCCTATATCGTTAACATTCATTTATAAATAATTATTTTTATATATTTTAATTATTTTATATAATATTTTTTGTTTTTAAGTGCGACATATTTGTCGTTAATAAATCGACTTATCCAATCCGTAAAAACCACTGAGTTTTCCTCTTTGATCAAAGCTGGCATGGGTGTATTTATTTCTTCTCTGAAACCTCAATCTTCTCTATGGCTTCCCTCCAGCATGCTCTGCCGCTATAGCCACAGGAATCTCTATACCAACGTGGCAGCTCCTGTCATAACAGATGCCTGTTCGTTGTCACTCGTAATAAATTTAAATGCCTTATCGAAAGAGCTAAGTCTCTGTTTTTTGAGAGAATGATGCACCGTATTACATCTAACAATTTTGACTGCCGTGATAGTGTATTAAATAAGTGTAAGATCATTATCCCTCCTCTTCATTACATTTGAGGTGTTAAGATCTTCTGGTAAAGCAGAATATTTTGCCAGTAAATTCTCTTTAAACTTTGCTCTTAACTCATCTGCAGAATCCTTGCCTGACTTTCCATTTATAACTGAGTTTCTGTTGAGTGATATACATATAACCCCTGCCATGGTTTCTGCTATCATCTCTAACCTAGATCCCCACAAAGCATGTGGACCCGATGGTATCCCTGTAAGAGTCATTAAGAAGTGTGCTCCCGAACTAGCTCCTGTTCTTTCTAAACTCTATAATAAATGCCTCGCCGCCACCTCTTGCTTTCTAGCCTGCTGGAATTCCTCATCTGTTGTTCCAGTTTTTAAGAACTCTGATGAAACGCCTGATCCTTCCAACTATCGGCCTCTTATTTGCATTCTACCTCTTTTTGGCTAACTCCTAGATGCCCTAATCAATACTGAATTGGTTAAGAATCTCACATCACAGGGCCTTTTTTAGACGAGTAATATGGCTTTTGTTTCCCCAGGTCAGCTGCTGACGTACAAACGATAATTGCAGAAAGTGTATCAAGCTCTAGATAAGAATCGTGAATCACAGGATGTAGCGTTAGACATCTCGAAAACTAATTGACCAATATATTTCTTTTAGCTATAAATTTAGCTTGAATTTATAAATCTAAGTGTATTTACTAAAGACTTATAAATAAAATCAACTTCTTGGATGTTTTAATTCGATGATTATTAATACAACTTTTTTCTTCCGCTTGTAATTCACAACTTTCGATGGAATTGTTCCTTTTGAATTCTGTTGTCTTGGCTTAAAACACTTATTTTTATAAAAGTAAATCAGTAGCACTAAATAGAGAAACAGAAACAGCGCCTTATCTGCATATAATTTTCATGATTACAAACCTTTTTCAATGGTAAAAGAACCTAGCAGTAATAAAAATATTCACATCAAATTATTGTAGATAATTTTATCCTTTGTTTCTTTTCTTTGTATTTAATTAAAATCTTGTTTAATAGATTAACAGAAGGGATTTGGTTGAAATCAAATAAATTCTTTTTTTCTTTTGTTCGGCATATCATGTTGCAATTGACAATTTATTTGGAAACGAATTTGCAGAAGGTGATGCTTCGGCATGTAAAAGAAAATTTACCGAGGTAAAGAAAAAAAAGAAAACAACAAAAGACGTAATCTCTTTTCCGGTTATGACCTTCGAGGGTTGAGCAGCATAATTTTTCAGCCGTATTTCTTTCTGACTGAATGAAGATAATAGTTCCGGTCTCGTCATGACTGAAAAAGCAGCTCATGTTTGTTAAGGAGAAGAAGGAGGAGGAGGAGGCAGTACTCAAACTGCTACCAGCGGATTATTTTCTCTTTAATTGCGAATCAAATTTCAAGTGCAGGTGTTTAGTTAATCAAGTTGAAAAAGACTTTCACATTTTAAAAGGCTTATTCGGATTTGGAATGAAGTCAATCTTAAACTGTAGAGCATGATAATCTGCTTTGCTGAATCTGAGTAATAATTTACTTTGAACAGGAAAATAAAAAGCAGTGAAATTTCATTTGAAATCAAACAATGGAACTTTACCACAAAAAACACCAGCAGTATTCCCAAATACTGTATATTAGGGTGGAAAGAAAGTAATATCGTATTTTAAACAAAATTTTGTTGAGGTGATTTTTGCACAATTATGGTAAAATAATAATGTTTCATTTCTAATGTTTTCTTAGCATATTTACTTGATATTAGGGTAGGTAATTTTTGCATCGGTTTTAGCCTTTTAAAATTAGTTTATGTCAAATCTATATGAGACACGGAGGCTCCAAGAAATAATCATTTTCTTTTTATGGAAATGAAATTTGTCCAGACATACTAACGATATTTTTGTAATCGGTATCACTCCATGCAAGGAAACTAAAACACAAGGGGTTATGAGGTGTGGAAGAATTAGAAACATTAATAATGAGCGAAAAGGAAAAGAGTAATCATAAGGACAGTAGATAGCGATTGACATTGTGTTTAGATTTTCGCAGAGTAATGTTTACTGGAAACAATTGAACCGGCAAGGAGTTCCACGATAAAAGAAACTTTTAGCAGTGAACTTACAGCTGCATTTAGCCAGCTTAACTGTAAATTGATGAGATCTTAACACCAGTTTAGTACTACGCTTAATTTTTTAAAAAAAAGTCTAAGCACCATAGCGAAGAGTTCATCCGAATAATTACCATGAAAGTATTTATAGAAAAGACACAGAAAGGCAAACTTACAACGGCGGAAAAGTGATTGAAACCGAGCCACCAAATCAGGAACTAATTTTTTGGATATTATTAAGGAGCTCAAGGTCAGTAGGATAACCAGACGAAAGTATCCACAATATTCTAAGCATTCTGGACAAAACGTTCGGTCATTAAGTTTTTGTAAAATGTAGTTGAGGAAAATCGTAAAGAAACTACACGAGAATTAGCAAAACAGTTAAATACACTAAGCACTTCCATCATAAAAAAAACTTATCTGAACTCAAGTGTCTAAAATTGGTCAATGTATCCCTCATCACCTGATTGCTTTCAGCTTAATCAAGGAGTTGCCCTCTTCCTGTCATTGAAGACTAAACCTGCCGGGACTTTTCTGTGTCTAATTATCTTGCTTATAGAGAACCCACCTTTCATCATTGGTGATAATTTAAGGTCCCCCCACCAAAAAAAAAAACAGCAGGGCATGATGAAAAAGACCCCAAATTGACGAAAATAAAATTTTATTGTCAAAAGTTTTATGTTACTATTAAGAGGAAAGAACAAAGTATTTTTTAAAATTTTCCTTCCTTTTTAGAATATTTTAACTTTTGATCACAAAACCTTGTTTCTCTTTGCGTCCAGAGGTACTACTAATTAACATATCAAATTTTACGCGTTTTTTTAGTGACAGTCATTAATTTGGAAAATCTTGCAAAGATAACAATAATGGTCGAATTTTAATGAAACTTTCAGAACTTATTAAATAATGAATGAAATTATTTTAGAAATGTTTCTTCTTAGAAAGTCATGGTAAAAATATTTTTTATATTTATTACCCCCACCCCATAACTAATTTTATTCAATGCTGAATCATTTAGTTATTATATTAATTAAAAACAGAAGGCTTTGAGGAAAGTAAATCATGTTTTTTAAATCGGTCCTCATCTACCTAAAATCAGCTCTGAATTGCAACATACAAAACCCAATAAAACAGATATTATTTAACTTTAAATGCTTTTAGTTTTTTTTATGAATATGGATAATATTGTCTGAAGGCAACAAATCTTTCGATGAAAAATGAATTTTTACAACAATTATTTTTTTAAAATTATTACATTAAAATTGTTAAATATTCTAAAATTAGTGAAAATGTTGAGTAGTTTTGTCAATGGTGTTATTAAGTAGTTCTATCTTTACAGTTTATAAATTGTAAAGCTTATTATAATCTGCAATACATAAGTATGTAAAAAATTAATTTTACATGTTTTTTGTGTCCATAAAAACGGTTCTAATTCAAATGACCGGAAGATGTGTGGAGAAGTTCATTTGAGTTTTCGTTTTTTCTTAAAAAAATTGAGCTATATAGCCTATGAAGAACATAGAAACTGTTTATTAGCTAATGTTAAAGTTTATTAACTATTAAAGATTAAAGAATATTCTAATTATTATAAAAATTTCTAGATCAATGTATTAATGTTCTTGCTTACTTACCTTTATTTTAATTTCATCTGCTATTAAATTTTAAAATCAATTTAAGAAAATTTTATAGTATTTTAAATTTTTTCATTTTTTTCATAAAGCATCTTCAAACGTAAGTAAAAGTCAATAAAATATTAGACAATTGCTGAAAATATGTTAGTTAGTAAAAAAAATACTAGGTAGTTAAAAACAAAAACAAAAATGTGTTCACTTAGATTTTGTAAATTTATGTCAATTCTGGTCATCCATAAGTGCTGACATCATCTCGGGACATATCGATACATCAATAAAGATAAAAGAAAAACTCTTTAAGAAATGCTTGTATATTACTTTTTTATGCCATAGGTAAGTAATGTTTATTTCAAATCAGATTTCAATTTGCTAATTTTACTCAAATAACGTGTAACAAATATGTATTTTACGTTTGAAAGATTTTTAAATCCGATAATTTTGTTTTTACAAATTTCTTAAAATTACGAAAATAGCCAATTTTAAGAAAATTTTATGAAATCCACCAAGAAGTTAAGATTCCACTCTATAGCATTTCTATTTGAAATACACCAGAAGATTTTAATGACAGGAAATAGTAAATTTAATCATGTAGCTTTCAATTAAAGCTAAAATAAAATCTTCAAGAATGCTATTTAATTTTTAAAAATTCATTTTAAACCTTAGGTATTGAAAATTTACACCGACTTTCTGAAGGTCCCTATGATAATTCTACCCAGAAAAGTTTCGGAAGATCTACTCTTCAATGATGAGCAGTGAAAAACTCCTTGATTAAGGATCAAGGAACATGAAAACTTTTAGCATCTACAGAAAGTTGTGAATCCATCATAAACAAGGAGTAAACACAAGGAGAAAGTTATGTTTTCTGGGATACAAAAAATGTCTATCATAAAGTGATAAATCAAAAAGTATTATCGTTAATTGGAAGAATTGCACAAAAATTGCAGAAAAAACATAATATGTTAATTGTAAAGGCATTTTACTCTTACGCGTTAACTTAAGACTACATATCGTCAGAGACAGGGGGAGATTATAGCCCGAAACATGGAAGTTTATATTTCCTGCTCTCTTGAACTTGTACAGTATGAGTATCATCTTTTCAGATCATTACAACTTTTTTAGAAGGAAAAAGTTTATTAATCGCCAAGATGTTAAAATCGATAGTGAGTGTTTATTTGCAATCAAAAATATTATGCACCAGGGATCAGCATCTTGTCAAATATTCTTGTTATCGATGGTTTGAAATTCTGTCTTGTTTAAATATGCCAATTAAAACCAAAAATCCTGTTTCTTTTACATCTTCAAATGCAAATGAACTTTCTGTTAAGTCTAATATATTCTTTCATCTGTTTTATAATCAAACTTTTTAAAACCACCTTGGTGTATATTGATCTAATCTTTCTTTCTCTAGGCAACCAGTAGATTACATTCTAAAACCCTATTTCAGATTTTATAGATGTCAGTTTGAAATACTTTCACTTATACCCAAATTACATTAAGATATTTGCTTTAAATATCGTTGATAAAAAGAATCTATTCGCCCTAAATCACCTTTGATAATATACATTTTATATTAACGTCTTATTTGCAAGTAATAACGTTAGTCACAATAATTCAGAAGTTACTGCCTGAAAATATGACGTTAATATAAAATGTATATGATAACGGTGAATGCATTTAGTTTTGTTGCTTACACGTAGATATTATCTTACAGAAAGGATTCACTTGGTGATCGGAGGATATTACATAAGTTCAATATTTTTCCTATGATGTTTATATTTTGTCCCTGTATCGCATTTATAAATGCTGTCATGTGAGGAAAATCTAACTAGATTATATTATTAAAGTGAAAGATACAGATAACATAATTATTTGAAAACTTCCTAAAATCTGTAAATGATAGTATGCATGCATGTATACCTTTCTGATTGTAAATCTTTACTTTCATTCTGTTGCATACATGTATATATGAGGGAAAGAATATATGGCAAAACACTTTCATAGATTGTGTATGAGATTCCAAGTAACTGTATGCGCCTGAATAAATCTGCTTGTAATCACTAGCATATTTCATCATGAAAACATGAGTCAGAGAATTCATGAATAGTGCCAATCAAATATCTCTAGAGACAGATTTCATATCAATTGAGAGTACATATATCTGAAACTGCATAAATCCATGTGACTCTACATTCAGAAGTCTTAACAAAGTAAGAAGCTGGGTATAAAATATTCTTCATTAATGCTTTTGTGAAGATTTTCAAACGATGAACATACATAACTTGAGAATGTACAAAGTGAGTAAATTATGTAACCTTTATGTTACTTATAATTATATATAACTTTTAGCTTATATTGTTTGAATACTTATCTAAAATAGGATGTATCTTGAAAATGGCGTTTTTTTTACTACTCTCACCCAATACAAATCTCAGGAGCCACTCATGGTAGAGTATTAATAAATAAATTTGTTGCAAAGCTATACAGGGAGCTAAACCAGATCTGGATAATATGATAATATGTTGGATATATAACTGTTGACCCTATAATTGAACAGATTAAGATTGATAGAGGAAGCATGCTTGCGGTAATCCATTCAATAATGCATCAGTTAAAGGGAAGAAAAGGATTGAGTGACTTCACCTATGGAATATGAAGGGAATGAAGATGAGTCGACTAAGTGTACGCAGCCTGGTGGATCCGAGGTCTGGGCTGGTGGAAGCAACGATTGTCATTCGCCGGAATAGCTGCCATGAAAATAGCTAGAGGTTAGCATCGTTTCGTCTGTGCGGAAAAGGCTTGCAGGGTGGAAAACGATAGAGAATGCATGCGCACACGGCTGCGTAAACGCTTTTGAACGATGTCTAGTCTGGAAAGTGAGGGTTCGGCAGCTCCACCCGAGATGAGGCAAAAATACTCTACTTTTGGTCTGATATGGCTCTTGTAAAGATAAAACATCTAAAATAGTCTGGTACTTTCTAGATCTGTACAGTGGAATCGAAAATCTTTCCAGTGTCTTTAGCGATTGATCGTTTGTACTAGTTTCACTTGAGGTTTGCTTTGAACTTGAGACCCAGTAGATATAAGCCTTCATCATTGCTGGAGAAAACTCGGGGTCTTCTCTAGTGAAAGGTTACTTGCTTTGTTTTGAAGGTTATAAATACTACCAGACAATTCCTAGCTCATTAAGCTGCCCCAGCAAGGTCAGATAAAAGATCAGTTACTTGCTTCTGCTCATCTAGATTTTTGGTGGTGATTTTATAAACCGTTAGAGCATTTGCATATCTATTTACGAGTGAACTGATAATGTTCACAATCAGATCGTTAATATATATATATATATATATATATATATATATATATAATCTCTGCTGTTGGAAGTAAGGATTGTTGAAGTTGATGTAAATATATCATATGTGTTTTATAGCATAAAATAATCCAAAACAGCAACGCTGGATGTTTAGAAACAATAGTGCAAATGCACTTTGCCCACATTTGCCCAAATCCATTAATACTGGTCGTGAACAGCTTTCATACATTTATGATCTTTGTCATTCAGCAATATTTACAAGTTCCAAAAACTCAATGAAACTTTATGTCCCAAAATTGTGACACGTATATATTTGCACTATTATTTCGATTTTTAATGACCTCTTTCTAAATTCTTGCGTGACCCTCAAATGCGCCCTCGCTACTCCCACCCGTCGTAATTATCGGCTTGGGATTCACAGTCGGAGAGTCTTGACACTCAACCGATCTAAATGATATAAACGGGAGCTAAATTTTGTAAATCAAACGCATTAATCAGGTTTATAAATTAATGAATAAAATTTAAATGTATAAGTGATATTTGGATCATTTCTGTAATCCAAATGTTATGATACAGAACAGAAATATAAAATTTACAAATATAAAACATCGTTAAAATGATATATAGGAATAAAAATTAGATAATATTTTGATAAAATAATTATTTCTAATCAAGTACAATATTATCGGCGTTTATTCTTAATCGAAATATTTTCTTTTAATGCCGACATATGTGGCTGTGTATTTTGTGAAAATGCTTCAATCAATTGGTAAATAATGAAATAAAGTAATACTTATTGAGAGAACTGCTTTAATCAGTTGAGGAATTGGCAGTGGAATTTTCTTTTGTTAAAATGAACGAAATTTAAAGAATATTTTATTATGTCTAATGGAGCCAAACTGATCAAATACAGGGAACAATAAAATTAAATTTTGTTCATCGTCATCATTTTCAACTTTATGAGAAAAAAACTTCAAAAAGTTTATAATGTGTGAATGAAAAATGGGTGCCTCATGAATTGTCAGTTGAGTTTGATGAAAAACAACCTCAAATCCCGAGTTCAAACCATCAACTGTTCATCGTCATCTTCAACAGCTTGGAAAAGTTCCTTGGAAAATTGCCTATGAATTGCCTGAAAAACCTCAAATTGCTCTTCTCCATTCTAGCCAACTTGTTTCACCTTTTTGGATAGACTTGTGACTGGCGACAAAAAATGAATCTTTTATCGAAAAGTTAAGCGTCGTAGACAGTGGCTTGGTAAAGGGGAAGAACTCCAGCCACAGCCGAGAATGGAACTTCATGGGCAAAAGGTTCTTCTTTCAATCTGGTGGGATCGCCAAGGAATAATCCACTTTGAATTCTTACCACCTAATGCAATAATTAATGCTCAAATATACTGTCAGCAATTAGAGCGTTTTAACCAAGCTTTGACGAAAAAAAGACCTGCTCTAGTGAATCGAAAAGGGGTGATGTTTCATCAGGAGAATGCGCGACCCCACACAGCAAGAATCACGTCACAAAAGATCGAAGAACTTGGTTGGGAGAAAATTCCTCATCCACCTTATTCTCCCGATCTTGCTCCTTCAGACTACCATTTGTTTCGTAGCTTACAGAATCATTTGGAAGAAACAGCTTTTGTAACACAGGAAGTGGTTAAAACTGACATTTGTGAGTTCTTCGAATTAAAGCCAAAAGAATTTTACAGAAATGGAATTATTAAGCTTGTTAATAGATGGAAGGAAGTCATAGATAATCAGGGAAAATACATTGTTGATTGAATCTGTAATTAAATGTAACATTTGGTCACTTGTTTTCTTTATTCAAAATTCGGACATAACTTATGGGATGACCTGATAGATATAGAAAATGTGGACATAGGAATCAACGATACATGGTTAATGTCAGTTCCAATCCTCAGTGACAACCCCAAACCTATTCTGTCTGAAGACCGCACTGAGATGTGAAATTGACAATCAAAAGTCAGTGTTAATTTCTAAATCCATACTGCTTATATATATGTATGTATGTATGTGTGTGTAACCAACAATGTTGGTGTGACCAGTAGACAACTTGCAAAACGACCTTAGACAAGAAAAGTAAAGAAAAAAGACCAAAGGAAAAACCCTACCTACACAGTAAATTAAAGTACTCTACACGTAGAATATCTAGACAGAGCAACAAATGCAACACTCAATGAAGCTCGATTTGCTACTCATGTTTCATGCTTTCACAATCTTCAGGTGACTAAACCTACTCATATATATATATATATATATATATATATATATATATATATATATATATATATATATTGAAGGTCATGTAATCGTTGATGTCTTGGAACGAGAAATCGATTTTCGCTTGAGTTTTTAAAATTTATTTTGCTCAAATACTGTTGGGAATCCATACACCCTTGCTATTAAATAGCAATGTGGATTTAGGTCTCAAGCCTTGGTTTGCAACCCGTGGAGGAGATGGACAATTCTGAATTCCGAACCCAACAAGGGCTTTCTGAAGACATGGTGCCACACTTTGCAGCAGTTCCCTATTCTTCCGAAAAGTATGGTCCTGTTCTGCACAAGCTTTACCAATATGATCAAATCATCTGTGTTGTAGTCTGATGTTCTCTAATAAGATGAATTGTTCGGCTTTCATTTGTCGTAATCGATGGAGGATCCTGACTGACTTGTGTGCGTGTATATATATATATATATATATATATATATATATATATATCAGATAAGTTATGGAGAAGCTGTCTAAAGTTCGTGATGGTTCTTTTGCGTACTGTCCCTCTTTTTATCCTGGTATTTTTAGAAATGCTATAATTCTAATTTAAAAGTACGTTTAACCATACATTTTGATGACAGTTCAGCGCTCCATGATGAACCTTGAGAAAACACCTGACCGTTTCAGGGGATTCCTTAATCACCTGTAACAACGCTTATGAAGGCGGAGGCGTTATACCAAAAAATGTTATGAAAATTTTAAAAAGTTATGTGAAGGATGTATTGTAACTGTACATAGTGAAACTTTCCATTAGGGGACACAAATATTGACTGCACTTGAAGGTGAAGATGTTAATTTTTAAATTTATTTAACAGAGCGATTGATAAACTGTCTAAATTACGCAACAATGAAAATAACAGTGATATCTGATTTTAACAGATATATATATCCCAAAATTACATCATATATTATCTTGGAATACTAAAGAGTAAATTTATTCAATAACATCACCATTGGCTTAAACCACAGCCTCCAAACGATTCCGAAATCTCCTATATCTCTTCTGGACGGTCCGCTTGTTTAACTCGGTGAATGCTGCTATAATCCTTGTAACACCAAAGATGAACTGAATGAACCAAAGATGAACTGAATGAACCAAAGATGAACTTGCTGTTACAAGTAGTTTTGCTGGTCTTTCGCTCTGGGGAGTTAGGTGCCCAGATGTAAGGGGTGATGTAGTCGCAGAAATTGCCTGACAGCCATGACTGGGTTCTCTTGCTGGTGCGGCATGGTATAGAGTCATGTTGCCAGACATAGGGTCTTCCAGCAGCCACCCTTTTGACCTAGGACTGCACTACCCCCTCAAGGCATTTGATGTAGGCCTTCATGTTCATTCTGTGGCCCTCACGAACAAATCCTAGAGTTATTTTCTTATCAGAACAGTCAGTTTTTTCGAGTTGCCGTATCTTCGTAATCACCATTAGACTCATCAATATCTTTCCGAATCATCTGCACTGTCCTCAGATTGACACACAAACTAAAATGTTTGTATTGGAGCTTCTGACGTGAATGCTAAGCGGTACAGCATGCCGTTTCCAAATTTCTGGCCGAGTGAATTGCGTCATGTTGCTCAACTGACCTTATTATACTGTGTAGTCGACAAAATAAAAAAAAGCAATCAATACGCGTGCGCGAAATTAAAAATATAAAATGGTGGACAATTTACAAATGGCACCCTGTAAATGTCTTAATTTATGATGAAAGGTAATATTGTTTAATATGGGTTTTCTTTTGGATGAGAATAACTATGCTTTTATAAATGCTATATAGTATAGTAGCATTTTCTAATCATTTTATCTATTACTGTTGGAAATATAATATCACAAAGGACACTATAAAGCACAAACAACATTGCTTTACGTAATTAAAAACAATATTAAATTAATAAACACCAGATTCTATCGTAGATTAATTCACCACTTATCCAATCTTATATAATAATTCATATTGATCAATGCATATAAAGAAACCAACCTGTGAGCATTAACATGAGACAAATACAAAGAAGTTTAGTAAATTAATCTTTCGTGCAACGATATAGCTTCATTATTGAACAGAACATATCTTAAAACGAAGAAAATAAACGTTCTCTTGAATAAAAAAAGATCGATTCGATTAGAATTCAGGTAACGTATTCAATTTCAAATCAAATTTATTGAATTAAAAAAACACGATTTTACAGATAAGGTAAATCATGAATTCTTGAGATAAAATTCCCTTCTCGGAAAATTTTAATTTTGATACAAGCAAGAGCATTTTTAGTGTTAGCCAGTATCACACGCTTAAAATTTGAACGAATGTTTTCTGGATGTTCGAAGAATTATTGAAACGATTCTGTGAATTATTCGGATGACTATTTTTGTCGTGTTTATAACATTTCAGAACTCCTACAGTTCAGCATCGTTCACTTGAATGCAACATCCGTAAATCATTAAGGCGTTTCAATTGTAACTAGATTAACTTATTGTACCAGTGAATTAGCATATATATATATATATATATACACATGTAAAATTATTTAAACAGATTGACCATCACCTAGCCGGTATCATAAAACCTCTTGGTACCGGATTGGTGATTTTTGCCAGATACTGATACAAGCAGGTAGCCATTGCATTCCACTTTTAAAATACCCTGAAAATAAGTTGGTTAATACAGAAAAAATAAGCATTAAATGAAAATCAGTTATCGGTTATGGAAAATGCAGGTTGTTTGCACTTTACTACGAGAGACACTTCCTGTTTTTATTGAAGCCGTGGCTGAGGTTAAATGTCAGTAGATTATAATAAAAATGCAAGAGAAACATGTAGAAATGCCTTACCGGTGTTTGAAAAGGTTAAAAGAAAAACTGATGTAGTAGCCAGTACAACCAAACAATAGTGGCAAGTTCGTGCACCAAATTAGGAAATCTGAAATTGCTCTCGTGGAAATTAATATTAGATTACTGATAAAACTGAAAGACTGAGCACCGAATTGATGTTGGTCAATCCTGTATATGTTTACAAATTTCTAATCAACTATTGAGGGATTAAAGGTGATAATTAAAAAAAAATAAACTTCCACTTATGCTCACATTAATGTCTTATAGATTAACCAAAGTCGTTCGACAAAGTACGCCACAAAGATCTATTGGAACTTCTCAGCAAACTTGTTATATTTGGGAAGGATATTAGAATAATCAAGAACGTATAATGACAGCAAACCGCTTGCGTAGTGATAGAAAAATAGTTAAAAAATAGAAAGGGGTGTAAGAAAAATATGTATTTCCCAACCGGACATTCAATCTATGCAGCGAAGTGATTCTGAGTAAACTAGAAGTCCTACCAGGACCGATTATTTGTGGCCATAATCTTAACATGATATGCAGGTGACACAGTGTTGATAGCAGACTCAGAAAGAAAACTACAAAATTTCTTATAAAAGGTAGTGAAGAAAATCTAGAAGAAAGGATTAAACATCAACTGCAAGAAGACAGAATACAAGGTTGTTAGCAAAAGGATGAGCCCAAAGTGCGAATTGCATATCTGGGATACCAGAATTAAATAAGTGTAGAGATTTAAATATCTGGAAGGTGTTTTAACAGAGGACGGAAAGTGTGACACTGAAATCCGAAGGCGTATTGGGATGGCCAAAAACTAAGCAGAGTACTAAGAAATAGAAAAAATTGGAAACGAGTACTAGACTATTACATGACATATGTCCTCCTTTATGGTAGTGATTGCTGGACAATCCTCTCAAAGATGATGAGACTTGAAAAACGGAAATGTGTGTCTACAGTAGGATTATGAGGATACCATGGATAGAACATGTGAGGAACGTCGACGTCTTATAAGAAATGTAAAGAAAAAGGGAATTTATACTTAACTTCAGGAAGAGATAGTTGAGGTTTCTGAGCAACATAATGAAGGAGAGATATTGAAGAATCTCTTACTCATAGGATAGATTGAATGCAAGAGAGACAGGAGAACGACATATAACATATTGTTAGGGTTTAAACTGGATGGCGGGTTTAGGAAAAATGACAATTTATTTAAAGCTACAAGAGGCAGGACGTTGTGCAGAGCCATGTCGTCTCTTTTCTGAGGGGATACGGTACATAAAGAAGAAATGGATTTTTACATATTTTCATTCGTCCATTCACTTAAGAAATATATGTTATTTCTGTTTTTATTGAAGACATCAAATAATTTTTTGATTTTTTTTCTCCTAACTTCAAAGGGAAGGTACTGTTTTGGTACTTTTTTGTCAGCGCCTAAGTGCATCCTTTTGTTACTCTGACATGAAATCCAAATTGATATTTGTTGATACTGGTGCCAGCGAGAGAGAATTTAGTCAAAAGCGTCCGAAATGGTATTTACTTAACTTTCAGAAATAAACAGAAATGTGATTGGAAACGGAAAAGAAAATGAAAATCCAAACACATAAATAAATATCTATATCATAATCTACCTAAATGATTCTTACAAGTCAAAATAAACACACATTCACACATGCCTTTATCTACATGCGAATTCGTGCACGCCCACGCGTACAATCATAGACGTGTGCTTCCTTTCGCTGATAGGCAAATATCATCTAATTGCGAGTGATTTGTCAGAATTAAGATCTTTCCGGAAATCCTGATAAAATCTGACAGCAGATAAGCGCACCAAGTAAGTAACAGGAAATAATCTGACTAAACAATCAACGCCAGTCTGAAGACAACGAATTAGCTGTATAATTAGACCCCGCTTGTCAGAATGAAACAAAAAAAAATAGACTGTCTGACTTCGGAAGGCGAGATTTTGAATTAACAGAGAAAATGAAAAACAGATTGAAACTATCACCATTTTCTTGAAATCTGTGATTTATAAACTAAAATCAAAGAGGTTTACAATTTCTATTCAATCCTTATATTTCGCAACAGTGTAAAGACCATTTTTCATCTGTTAAAACTATTTAAATTTACGAAATTCATTTTTTAAGCATTTTACCTCAAGCAAGGCGTGAGTGCTACCAGCACGCAAGAGGTTACAGAGAGTGGGAGCATGAGTAAAGAGACGTGATTAAGAAAATGATAAAGAGAAGGACGGAGAATTAGATCAAGGTATCAGGAGATGTTGATTGACATTACATTTGAATATTTGAAGACTATAACTGTCAGGAAAGCAAGTAAGATGAAGGGAGTTTCACAGACGGGAAGTGCAAGACATGAAGCTATTAGAGGAGAAGAGACGGCTACATTTAACCGTTTCGTCAGTGAAAGGGTGGGGCTGAGATGGTAACCTAGTAACACGCTTAAATTCATGCAGTTTTGGAACCAGCGAAAATATCTCGTCGAGGCAGTTACCGTGAAAGTACTTGTAGAAAAGACAGAGGGAAGCGACGGCACGTCTGTGAGAAAGTGACTATTGACGAAATTCCAGACCAGGACCGACCACATTGCATATCCGTCTCTGGATTTTGTCGAGGACCTTGAGACGAATAACGGGGGCTCCAGAGAACCAACTTTCCTTGCGTTAGATGAAGCTATTGATACAATGTATTTGTTCCATCTTAGGTCAGCGGACAGTGTGAAACCAAGCAGGCGCTCTCGTGGAGTTGGGAATCAGACATTCTAATGGAGGCAGAGAGGGTTATCTGTGGTGGGTAAATGAGAGTAGTTTTGTTTTTGAGGCATTAAATTTAACAGCCATTTCCTGCCCCAGTCAACCACAGATTAGGTGTCCTTTTCAAGACTAACGACCAGGTTAGTTTTGTCAGCGATACCAGATTTGCTATTGAGGCTGGTGTAATAGCATAGTATCTATGCAAACGTGTCGTCTGCATAGATACCTACTTGGGAACTGATGACATCATGAAGATCGTCAATGAAGACCCAGGATAGAGACTTGAGGAACACCGGTGTCTCTAACTTCTATGTTTTATACACGACTATATTCATAGTAAATAAAGCAAATTCTAATAAAGTGAAACTTAGCTAAGTTTAATCTAATACCCTTATCCTAGCCTGGACAAACATTTCTTAAATCTGCATCAGCATTCTCAATGAAAATCTTATGATCTGTTTATATATTACTTATAAATCAGAGTACACCAGTAAGTATTATTTATCATATGAAACTTAATTATGTGTGCAGGTATCTAATAAGTTATTTTATTCGCTACAATGAGTCGTCAAATCATCCTGACAATGAAATCAAGATAATACATTTCCTTTTTGAAATGCTGAAGCAGATAATTTTATAAATAAGTTTCAATCACAAGCATCGAATAAAAACACATAATTCATTGAGGGAACTTTTTACTGAATACAGTAACATTATGAACATAGCTGAAACAAAAATAGGTAAGAACAACATTATCAGTTGTTTGAAAGTCAATAGCACTGACTTTCTGATCAATACCTTGAATTAAACGTTTTCTGTAGTTACTAACTAATCTAATACAAATTTTCATTGGCACACTACTTCATTATTCGAAGGTGATGTGTTGAATGTACCTTAGGTTTAAGATGTCGCCACAAATTTTCTCTTAAATTCGACCCTTGTCTTGACTCATTGCAAGCTAAATTAAGACGTTGAATTTGATGTCTTTGAACCAATTTTTCCTAGGACCATTATCATATTTGAAAGGGAAACATAGTCTTCCAGATTTTTTTTAAAATATTTAAATACTCTTCTCGGTTCATTTCCACTAAAACATCCGCCAAAGCATAAGCCAAACCCAGTCTTTTCTATGAATAATATTATTCCTCGGCTTTCCGTCTTTCCCTCGACACTCGTTGTGGCTGATTTCGATCAAACAAATTCAATTTTAGTTTCATGACCCCACAAAACGGAGTTCCAAAAATCACTGACATTTTCCAGGTAGACACGTACAAATTCCAAACGCAACGATGATTTTTTAAATGTTTTTCTTAGCTGTGTGTTTGCACGTGTCTGAGAACATTTATTGAGCACGTTATTTACCGTACGACGTGAAACATTTATACCATTGTTTGACAAATCAGGAACAATAACTTTTAGCACAACTTTATGGCTTTTCTTCAATTCACGGTTTCTTTGCACTCTTATAGCGCCTTCCAGGAAGAATTGCAACAGTTTTGTATCCGTAGAGTTTTCGATGATATATGCTGTATAGACGACTTAAAGAAACTTGCTTAGATTTTGCTCCAAATCTCATTTCTGAATTGTAAGCGTTCATAATTCCTGGTTTCTTTGTGCTAAATCTACAGACATCACTTTCGCCATCACACTTTTTTTTATTGTTGACACAAGGCTTTAAAAGAGAAAATACGTACAATATAACCTAATTTCTTTTAAGTATTTACACATCCAGCCTAACTGATTGACTCGTCATAAGATGATATAGGTATTATGTATTTTATTAATTTCACAATTATAATAATTTTCTGGCGAATATATAATTTTGGCTCCGCTAATATTTTAATTTTTTCATAATGCAAATATTCTGAGAGGAACGAGTATTAATTCGTTATCTAATAGTATATTATCTTTTCTATATAAGAAACATACTTTTCACTACTCGAAAAGTAAATGAAGTTGTATATACGGATAATGTTGCGCCACACAGTATATAAGATTTTTAATCCCACGAATTATTGTTAAATTTTACAAACTTATTACTCCCATTCTTGGTTCCAGAAGAGTTTCGGATTATTCGTTTTGCTGGACCAACAGTTGTCCTGTAATAATACTTCAATAAAACACTCAACGCCCTAAGTATGCTCCTCTTGTGCCTCTACAGCATCAGTGACTGTTAAAAACTAATATTAAACTATTATTAAAAACAGCACCATTTCATCGCGTGAAATTCAAATTCTTGCTCGTAATTTTTTACGGATTAAGATATACCGGACCATCAATTACCGGAGAATTGCATGATAAAATTAAACATAAGAAATGCTGGACTTTATAAATAACTATTAGTAACATAAAATACTCTCTGCTGTTCAAGAATAAGTTTCCTTTGCGCAGTTTGAAAAAGGTATCTGCGCAGAGCTTCTGTTAATGTACCACTCTCGTTAAATCTTTTTATGGATATGTTCATTTTGTGTTTTGTTTATTTCTGTAATATGTTTCATCAAATAAGCGCAATACCTCTGCGATTAGTTAATACAAAAATACACATATTATAAAAAAATACGAAACGAACCAATTCTATTTATGTAGACCTGACTGGAAATGTGTTTCCTGCTATTTCATACATAGGTTACGAATTTGCTTCTAGCCCAGCGGCTGATGTCTGCAGCCAACTACATATCATGTGTAAATACCGAATTACATGGAACGCCTGCCGACCTACGGTCTATTAGCGTGGCATAATCTTTCGAAAACAGCCCGGAATCAAGGTTAACTGAAGTTATATAATATCTTAGAATATTCTGGATAGACTTTCAAAATATAATTTACCGGATGAAATAAAGCAAATGTCTTACGCAATCGAATATTTTAACATAGTTTTTGTCATAAATATTATTCCCCTAATAAATTGATATTTTTCACAGTATCGATAAGTATCCACTGTTACTTCGTGTAAACGTCACCGTGTAAAATCTTTAGAAAATATCCGACTTCATAGAGCTACTCAACTAGTCGCCAATCAACTGTGAATTGTCAAGTGATCACATGAGCAAGTGAAGCGCTTTGATGTTGACTATTACAGCTTTCCGCTCTTTTCACTGTGCTCAGATGTAGGCATATATAATGGACGCGCGGGTGCACTTTAAACGATCTGCTTCTTTATTCATTACTCATGTTTTCAATGATAAAAATAACTTGATATGTAAGGTAGCCAAGATAGAGTACTTCTTTTAATACATCAAGTTCATCCAGAAAATGTCAGTTTCTGCCAAACATTTGGATAAAAACTATGAGGAAAAGTAATGTGCAAGCTCATTCTGTTGATTGAGCTTGCACATTTTGTTAGTTTTTTTTAAAGGTATGATAATATTTTTCCAATTGAATTTTTAGTTTTTTCTGGAAATTGTGACGATTTTAATCTTATGGTATGTGTTAAATTGTTAGGAAATTGGAAAACACACACACACACACACACACACACACACACACACACATATATATATATATATATATATATATATATATAATCAGTGATTCTTACAGCCTGAAGATTCAGCAACCATGAATCTATATTAGCTGAGTTTTAAATGACTCTTAATTTCTTACAGTTTATTGTATATAATTTGTTCAGCCATTACTCCTATTAATCAATACATTAGAAGAAAGGAAAAGTAAATTTCCTGACATTTTTTATTCAATAACGACTCTAAAAAATAAACAATTCTTTTCTCTCTCGAATTAGAACTTTTTAAGAATATCAGAACTTACTGAAAATTTGGTTTTGTCAATCTTGATCAAATAAATAATTGTATTTCCTTGATATCTAGAAGCAGAAAATTCCAGATGTGTTCTTTCGTCCTATTTGTGAATATGTGAATGTCAGATTCTCTAATCTCCCTTTACCTCATTATGAGTATATTTCTGATTCTAAATACAAATGTCTTATTGTTTCCATTTTTCTTAAAACCTCCTCATTGCTTACCTACTCCGTCCATGCTATACTCAGAATTCATCTTTAGAGCTAAATCTGTTTACATCAACTTTCCTTCTCATCTGTCAGGAAATTGTTCAGCCTTCATTATCATATAGAATTGTTGATATAGCAATTCAGTACTTTTTTCTTTGTTTCTAACGAAATTTTCCTGTCTCTCCATACCTTGTTTATGTTCTGGAAGATATTTTTCACTATTCCTATGCTCCTTCGGATATCTGTGTCACATTTCCCATCGTCTGTTAAGGCACTATCTAAATTTCTGTATTTTACATTCTTCAGTTTGTATCTCGGATCTTACTAACATCCATACATTCTGTCTTCTTACAGTTGACGGTTAGTTCTTCTCATTTGGCTTATTATAAAAAATGTTCTTTATATGTCTGCGATCAACGCAGTATCATCTACATGCCTTATATTCTTATAATTGTGCCCACAAATAATAAATCCTGGTAGAAATTCTAGCTCGTTTAGGATCACCTCGCTGTATATGTTAAATAAATTCGGTGAGACCTCGTCTTACGCCCTTTTCTATTTTTGCGTAATTGCTCAATTAATTTTTATCAGTATGCAGACAGTTTGCTCACAGGAAATGTTCTCGATGATTTTAATATCTTTCCAGCATAAATCAAGTTTACCGAGCAATTCAAATGGACCTTATCAAATGCTCTTGTGTAGTGTAAAACCTGAGTTTATGGACTTCTGCATTTGCTTTTCTCACTCAGATAGTATTCTGATGATAAAATTACAATGAATAAGTCATAATTGAAAAAGAAATATCGTAAAAAGCCTTAAAAACCGCTTGTGACATTGGTTATTGATATTTATTAGACTCGAGTTAATACAGTACAAGGACAGCTGGCGAAAATCGGATAAAGCTGTTGTTTTAATCGTCTATGAAGGTGGTTTTGTCTTATTAGAGAACCAGCATTCGAATTTACCAATTTTACCTGGACTCATTTACTGTAGCAACACAGGAAAACATAACTCTTGCAAGCACAAAAAATATTTTAAATTGAAAACAGTTGTTTTTGGCACAAGTCTATAAATATTGATTGCCCTCGTGTGAATCGAATTCTTTTCAGTAATAATGGATAGAATTGCTACATCCTGTTTCACGGCAAGGAGGACTGTGATAAATAAATTGAAAGATTAAAGTGGAAGAATCTATTTCGCTTATATATAATCACTATTGCGTAGCATCGTGGGGTAAGGAAGAACGAAATATATATAGAAGCAAAGGAACATTCTTCCGCCAGTTCAAGATGAGTTGGGATTACCATTACACATAACAATGTTTAAAAGACTCAACATAAGAAAAATCGATTCCTTTAGATAATATGTGGAAATAACCATTCTTTGCTTGATGGAGGTCACAAGACCCGAAACACGTATAGCAAAAAAAAAAAAATTGAATATAAAGTATAATATATAAAAAAGTCCACATAACCAAAAACGTTTACAGCGTCTTCTCTCTGAACCGAATAAAACAAATAATAAATAAGCTGATACATATATATATATATATATATATATATATATATATATATGTGTGTGTGTGTGTAGGATTCGAAGGCAGCATTAAAGAACCCAGGAGCAGGTAGAATTCTTAAATTTAACTTTAAACGTCTATGAATTTAACCGTAGAGTAAAAATAACAACAAATCATTTTAGATACATATTTTCCCCCTTCACCTACTCAGAATAATCACACATATCTCACTTTTCATCTGCCACAGATTATCCGTCAGGTGGTCAAATGAAAATAGATTTAAATATTAAATATTACTAAAAGACTGTTTTGGGTTTTTTTTTTTTAACTATTTTATAACAAACATAGCAAAATTCAAATAGAAACGTCATATGGCTGAATTCATCATATAATAATAATGTAAAACAAATATGGGTAAAATATTCATCAAAATCATCGACAAACACTTTATCAAATCAAGAAATAATACACAAACTCTTCAACAGAAATACTCTTGATAACCATAAACTAAATCATAAAAAAAAATCCCAAAACTAAAAGAAATCACTAGTCCACTAAAAATATCAATTTCATCCGCGTATAATTGCAGAACTAAGTACAAATACCTACTAAATGCTAAGTGCTTATAGAATATATGAAACTACGGTAAGATCCAAAGGAAACTCATATAACAATTACAGAATATCTCTGGAAATAGCACAAGTTTAGCAAAGCATACATTACAAGTCCAAAAGATAAAACAAAATAACATGAAAAATAAGAAAAATGATAGTAATTTATATGAACACTTCAAAACGAAAAAAACTATTTGCTTTGGGGATGAAAAAGTGATAATGATCTTTCCATATTATGATAAACTCTTAAAGGAAAGATCAGAGCTCATTTCTAAATGTAGACTTGGAAACACATTCCATCTACGCTACCTACAACCATATCATAGTCAGAAAGACTAATGGTCAAAACATAGAACCAAAGATAAGTACGCGTAAGAGAAATATCTAAACAAATAAATATAAAGAATATAAACTCCTTATCTTTTGAACAGAAGTAGAGGTTTATCCCTTGTTTCCTGTTTTGCATTTGTTTTTCGACTCCTTCCACAAGGAAGCCATTATCATTATCACCACTCTTCGGATGAGTAGGCCTTCTACCCACATTTTAACTCCAAATTTTAACAGTCATCACCCATCTACTATATTTTCAACAGCCATTTATATATATATATATATATATGTGTGTGTGTGTGTGTGTATATATACTATATTTTTATGTTCTGCCACTTATGATTCCCCTCATTACGCACTATTCTGTAATGGATGTATTGCCATGTACACCGAGGGATACTTTCCAGTCACTCTCTTTTGTACCATCTTTGGTTCTACAACTATAGTTTCTTTACATATAAGCTTATTTAAGGAGTGTGGAAAATGTTACTCTAAATACATCCCTTCTCCCTGAAGTGGACAACTTTGTCGAACAATTTTCGTCTACAACTGAATATGCACTAGACGTATGCAAGCCATAACTCTCGTCATATATGTTTGGAATCTTACTCCTCCTATTAATAGTAATAGACCGGCCTAACGCTTTTACACTGATCAAAATTTTTAATTTATTTTCATAAAAAGTTTTGCACATCAAGGAATCAGACAGAGATCTGGATTTTGAAATAATATGATTTCCACCAGGAAATACACCATCTACAAAAACATCTGTCGGTGAGCAATCCCCATTTCTCTGTTTATTTCTCGCTCCGTTAATGAAGGACACAGGCGTGTCCGAAATTTTCGTACTTGAAACTTTTCTTTCCATGCTTCATTTCTGTCATATAGTTAATAAATAATATATTTGTACCCTTTCGTTTGTCATTGTTTTATTAACTAACATATCTGTTTTACTTATTATAAGAAGCACACGTGGACTATATATATATATATATATATATATATATATATATATATATATATATATATATATATATATATATATATATATATATATTATATATATATTTAAGAGAAGAGGAGCCGCAAACATTTTTTGTTATAATGTGTATTTTTTACATATATATTACACTTTATTTTCCATATTTTTGATACACGGGTTTCCGGTTTCCGAGTTGGTCCAGTTGAAGGTGATATCAGCGTCCGGAGTTAGCCAATCGGAAGTGTATCGTCTGACAACAGGATACCGCTATCTAATGCCTCATTGCAGACTCTGCAAAAATTGTCACAGCTTGATTGGTATGTCCTACTTCAGGCGGCGTACTGACCTGTCCTGGCACCTTCGGATTATCACTTATTTCAATCCCTACAAAATTATCTTAACGTCAAGAACTAACTCAAAGTTCTGAATCATAAAATTGCCTGAAAGATAGTATACCAAAATGGCAAATAATTGTTTAAATATGTGTATGTACAAATATATAAATGTTGTCTTTAACCACACACACACAAGCACAAACACAGACACACACATACACACACACACGCGCGCACACATATATATATATAATAAAATATAGTTTTGTGGTCTGTTATATTTATTTGTTAAAGGTCTCAATATCAGGAATTGAGCGTATATAAATATAAAAGTGAATATTGAAATTAACACCCATCGAATCTTTCATGCTTATACACAATACGACACCGCTGCGTGTTAACTTCAATGTCCACTTTATATATCTTGTCTCAAGACGAGGCCGATCGTAGAGGAGACATGAGTGACTATGGTGCTTCACGTCGCCTCTAACCAGATCTGTTTTCTGACTCATGAAACCGCGTCGGAGTGTCCATGCTGCTCCATCCTTTGATGCTGTCCATCCAGGTTTTGGACAGCCACCCACTTTACATCTACGCACTTCCAAGGTACCTTGAAGGACCGTCTTGGTTAGAGTATTGTAGCGTATGACATGTTCAAGCTTCAACAGCTCTCTCCTCTTTACTGTTGCCAAGAAGGGCTCCGAGGCGGGGCTGCCGGTTGTGCTACTTTATTATTATTATTATTATTATTATTATTATTATATATATATATATATGTGTGTGTGTGTGTGTGTGTGTGTGTGTGTGTGTGTGTGTGTAATGAAATGGTAGTAAGAAGTAGTTTAGTTGCTTGATAAGAAACATTACTGCCAATAAACGGAAAAAAAGTGTAGATGCGTGTATGTTGTATTTATAATCAGTCATGCATTTTATAAACAGTGACAGGGTGACAAGACCTCAGGAAGATAAAACGAAATCTCTTGTTTTGCAACAAAAGGAATTAATGGGATGAGCTGTTGTCATCATTTTTGCACAATAGATCATTCATATTGGGAATGAGAAATGAGAAAGAAAATACGAGAATTCTTGCAATAACTAAGACAACCGATTCATCTTCCGTTTACAAGATTCTACTAGGTAGAATTACTTAATCAAAAAGGCAAATATTTTAAAGAGATATTTTTCTTCCACACCTGGTTACGTATAATGATCTCTAAGGTGTAAGTTAATCAAATTCCAATGCTTTTTCTCTGTCGTATTTATTTTATTGCTTTGCACGAGCCGAATGCCATAACAATATAGTTAGGGGCGATGAAAATTCGCTTAGTCGGGTTGTGAAATTTTCAGCACCACCTCATGCATACTGGATCACTTTCCCGTTATTTTTTCCATGATGTGTTTAATTTCAATTTAAGTTTCGCTGAATTTTGGCATTCTTTCGAAAAACCGATGTTTGTATTTCGTTCCTTTCGCCTGCATATTTCAACAATAAAAACATTTATTCTGAAGATATCTTTCCGAGGTAAATTTTCGTCATTCACTTGGCCACTATTAAACTGATAAAAAGAATTTGTATAACACATTCTCCCATATGCAATTATTAAAATGGATTAAATTTTTAACAGGTTTTGATATTACAGCTTACATAAACAGTTAATTGTATTATGTGAATTTCAAGTTGACTCTGTTACAACAAAAACGATTCCACACTAACATCAAAAGTTTTCTTGCAAGAAAACTTATTTAATTGATGCTAACTAGCCCATATCAAACCAAGAAAACTCTGTAACTGGAATGGAAATAAATGTAATAATAAATAATTTCATAAACTTTAAGAAGAGCTTATGCAGTTATGTATTGATTTCCTCGTTGCTAAATATGTATTCTCTGAAATCTCAGAAAGCCCAGTTCACGTCCTTCTACAAATACGAAAAAACAAGTGTTTATCTTTAGATTTGATAGTCTTCTGGCCTCGTTCTGATGTTTAAATAAACAAGTATGAGTCGAACCGAATTGCATCAATGATCAGAACACAACGTCATAGAAAACAATTAAATACTGGGTGTGATATATAAATTGTCTAAATTAAGAAAAAATAAAATAGTAACACTGTCATCTTATTTTAACAGATATATTTACCAAAACTGCACAAAAATTCTTGAAATAATCATGAGTAAACTTATTTAATAAAATCGCCATTGGTTTCAACCACGGCCTCCAACTTCGGAACCTTTTGCATCTCTTCTGGAAGGTCTCCTTGTTTAAGTTGTTGAATTCTCCTATAATCCTTTCCTTCAGTTCATCTTTGGCGTTACAAGGAGTTGTGTTGGTCTCTCGCTCAACTGTGTCATACACATAATAATCAAGGGGGTTCAGTCTGGGAAGTTAGGTGGCCAGATGTAAGGGGTGATGCCGTTGCAGAAACTAACAGCTGTGACTGGGTTCTCTTGCTTATTGGTGTAGAGTCCTGTTGCTAGACATAGGGTCTTCCAGCAGCCACCCTCTTGACCCAGAACAGCACTACATTTTCAAGTTACTTGATGTGTTGGGTCTGAGGCCTTGTGGGAAGATGAATGTAGGTATAATGTCACCATCACTAGTGGTCACTGTAGATACCATGATGCTGACTGGATATATCATCCACCTCTTTCGGAATCCTCTGCACTGTCCTCAGATTGGCACTTAAACACTCTGAAATGTTAATACAGGAGTTTCCGGCGTGACAAGCAGAACAGCATGCCGTTTCCAAATTTTTGGCGGAGTGAATTGCGTCATGGGGCTCTTTTTTCACAGACGTTACCCAACTGACCCTACTGCATGCGCGAAATTAAAAATATAAAATGGCGACAATTTACCCATCACGACCTGTACAATGAACATATTTAATCCAGTGATATGATTTTTAGTAAGCAACTCATTTATAAGCAACTGCATTCAAATTTGACTAAATCTTAAACAATTTTGCAACTGACATGAGTAATAGTTTAAACAACTAAAACAAAAAAAAAAACAAAATAAATGTTTTATATAAAACTAGCTGTATAACCCATCTTCGGCCGGGTGTTTCATTACTGGGAATTTTTGCCGTTCGATTGGAGCAGTTTAAATTTAAAATTAGCCCACCCGAAAATTAATATTAGTAACAACAATTGGGTGCAACTGAGGCACATCCCCAAATTGGGGGGGTAACAATTTGAAGGCGGGCTGAAAAGGGCCGTTCTCAATCTTACAAGGAAAGAAACTCTTGCATGGAACGTCATAATAATAATATACGATAATTTTTATTTATAATATATATATTTTTTTATAATTCTAATAATCTTTTGCATTAGATTTCAAGTCTCTAAATTGATTGTACGCTGTTTTTTACAGACATTAAATTTTGCCTTTGATTTTTGCGCAAAGTGTAAAAAATCAGTTTTTTTCGATTTTCGCCTTCAAGTTTGTAATTTTTGCCAACCAATTTGGACTCAAAACCGGCACTGAAGAATTATCTATCAAACAAAAAAAAATTCATTGAAATCAGATGAAAATTGTGGAAACGCATAAACAACATCCGATCACACACACACACACACACACACACACACACACTCTCTCTCTCTCTCTCTCTCTCCCTGTTTCTCTCACACACACATACCACGCAAAACATTTTGAGAATATATATATTCAAGATTCTAGTAGTTTACTTACATTAACATACCTTCTTTTTTATTTATTAAATCTAAGCATTTTGTCGCAATTTGAATATTAAACAAGTTGTATACTGGCCAATATTCTAAGTTACTTATAAAACGATAGTGATATTCTATTGGTGTTATTCTGAATTGTTTATCAGCAAAAAAATAATGATGCGATTATTTAATTCTTTTGGTTGAGAAAGGACTTCCCATCTTTTGATGTATTCAAAGAAACAAAAATATTCTTGCTGTATTCCGTAAATTAGAAATATTACAGAAAGATAAATGCAAACAATTTAAGCTAGTCGAAAACAGATTGTATCCTACCAAGATTTTTTCCTATACATATTCTTTAGGATGATATAAAAAAGGAACTGAAAAACACACTTCCTCAAATGCACACGCACTTCCAATCTCATATAAACGCGCATATAGTCATGCATAGTAGTATACACACAGGTGCATGTTCGTGCGCGTTGGTAAAGTTGTCCGATGATTGACAAAAGGTAAAAATATGAATCCGTGAATAAATGAATGATAAATGTATTTCCGCTTCCTTGTCGAAAACCCTTAATATTTCGCCTTCTAATCGCATTGACGTACGCTTTGATACGAAGATATGAGTAATAGGAGTAATTATTATAGTGTTTTAGTTAGGTAATAAAATGGAAGAAAAACAAATTTTAATAAGTGATAATGACACTATAGAAACTGCTGTCTTCTTAGTTCTAATGACAAGAGTTTAATTAATTTTAAATACCATTTTTTTTTCAAAACTATGAAACCGTAAGTGGTGATGACATGAATGGTTGTTAAAAAATAAATAAATCTGTGTCATATTTGTCTTAAGAATAGAACATATTGATACTTAGGAATAATACAGTTGTCGTCATATTCTTTATATTTTCCAAAGTATGGGCTTGGTCATTTTATGACCATTTTCAGGCAGAATCTCTATCGGATATCGAGCCTATTGTTGTTCAGCTACGTTATATCCTAGAATGTTGCAATATTTTTGTGTAGTTATTGTGGCTATGAACTTTTACTTATTTTTATGTTTAAATATTTTACGATTGACGTAGTTTTAACTTCCTGTGATTTTCTAATATGTTATATAGTGTCAAAAGTATATAGACTTTCCATGTATTAAAACATGGTTATATATCGACTTACAAGCAGTAAAAATCTTTTTATTGTTTTTGTATGATGTACTATGTCTGATTCTATAGCTTCTTCTTTCACTATAACATGACGCTTTCCAAACTTATTGTGGAAGAATAAATTTAAAATTTACATTTATTGTAATAATATGTGACGGGCAGAGATTTACGTTTCGAGCGATTTTAGACCGCTGGCGATCGAAATATTAACAAATAACAATCAATACGTATAGTAAAATTTCCACTGATTACTAACAACAACTAATTACTCATAGAATTTAAGTAGTCATGTGGTACATCCTCGCTGTTTTAGTGTTTTCGTTTTTCATCTGCCCCGAACTTAGCTGAATTTAGTAAGCATCAATATTAAAGCAAATAATTACAATTCCAGACGGAAATAACAAAATAATGTGTTTAATGCAGATGCTTTTTATACAAAGGCTTTCATACAGGAAGTCATGAGGAAAACACTTTTCTTTTCTGATTGACATCTTAGAATTTTAAATAAAATTAAAATCTTTGCAACGCAATAAATATTAAGCTAAATTTGTTTTTATTTTTAAAACAGTGCAATCCATTTATAAAAATTACTTTTCTGCGTCAGACTTTTCAGTAGATAATGGCTAAAATGTATCTTACTGAAATAATTTTAAAACGGTCAAAATATCATTAAAGAGTAATTTCGAATAATGGTTAAATGCTTAAAGTTGAATTTTACCATTAAACTGAGAAAAATACTCATGAAAATTGTGAAAACGTAATTCTTCATGATGACATTGATGAAGTTGGTGGAAAAAATGGTTGAGAAGGATGAGTATTGGAAATTGTGCCAACTCGGCTATTAATAAATCAGCTGACTTCGCACGGCACGGAGTAAAAGTGGATTATTATGACTGTCATAAACAGCAATAGACCTGACAAATCTTGTAAAAATAACTGGGGAAAAGGCCATAATGAAGATTTCAAAAGACAAAACAAAAGCAATTGCTCATGTAATAACATGGGTGTCGCTGCCAAATGGAGATGAAAACAATCCTTTGTAATAAAAGAGGAACAACAGTATTATAACAAACCACAGCAAAGCTAAAATAGACAATAGTCAATAAAATATTATTATTCGCCGTGTAGAGACGGAGATGAAATCGTCAGAATACAAAAGCTGAATATATGGCATTAAGTTAGGAGTATAAAAATATGACTAGATAGGAATAGCACTCCACCGTGAATTGTTCAAACTACTGGGATTTGATTATACGGTCTCAAAGCACAAATCAGAAAAAAAGTAAAATTTGAAATCAAACTTATAGATATAAAATATCTAAGAACTAATAAACGTAAACATAGATTAAGCTGACAGTGGATTTTGCCATCCCTTTAGAGTATAGAGTAAATCTGAAAGATATGGAAAAGAGAAAAAGTGAAAATAAATCGTGAGACAAATGTGAGAGATGAAGTCCTCATGACTAGCGCAATTGGAACCGTCTCGATTAGGCTTATAAAAAAGTTCAGATGAATTAAAAATCCAAATTAGAATGTGAACTATCCAGGCTACATCAGTAAAATCAATGAAAATACTGAGTCTTAAGGGGGCTTTGTATTATGTTATTACCTGTAAGCGTTATCAGGTAGAACTGGTGTCAAAAAATTAAACGAATGCCGATATAATCGTGTCTTAACAACTCTATTCTTTAAACATATTTAAACATTTTTAGTAAGAATTATACGTCATTTCTTTGCTTAAAGAATCATTTATTTTCTTAAAGAGTCGCATTTATGTACACGATAATACTAATTGTAAGATTGAAGGTGACTTGACTGTATTATGACTGTGTTATTTTTTCATTAATATCATTAGACAAGAAATGGATGAAGAATAAATTAATCAGTCATGTTTGTCTCGACAATTTTGTGAGTTGGTTAACAAGGAGTATTTTGTTATTTTATATCAGTCATAGTTTTCTTTGGCAATCAAATGAACGATTTTGGCCACTGAACTCTAAACAGATGTAGAAACATTTATTTTCTTCCAATATTGGATTGGGTTTTATAAAGACATTTAACTTGATATATAGTGCATTAGAAATATTTTCATTTAACCTAAAACTTCTAAAATGTGTGTCGTAAGAAAATTGTTAGTGTCTTGCTTTATTTTGCTAAGAGACAAAACCTCCGCATTAAACACATTTTTATTTTTGTCTGAAACTACACTCTTTAGTTTTCTTTACAAATAATACAGCATCAGTTGTTGCAAACAGTTCACTTTTCTAGTTTGGGCCAACCTTTTGTCATGCCATAGGCTTCAATTGTTCTTAGTTGAAGCAATAAGGCTTAATACTAGAATTTTAAATTAAATCTTTCCATGAAAATTATTTTTTTAAAATCATTTTCTTGGCATTATTTTCAGACGACAAATCTCGTTGTCTTCTGCTTAAAGCTATATTATTTGATTTATGGATAGTAACTATAATATTAGCTATTTCTATGGCAAATCTTCAGATGCGCTCTAATCTTTAGGTCAATCAATCTGGGCTTTTACACCTAGGGAACGCCATGCTACATCCATTGAATTGAGTCACTTTAATTTTCTTCATGTACAAAATGTAGGAAGAATGTTCCACTAAAACACTTTTCCCCACCATCTGGTACATTGTGAAATAAACCCCACATGCTTGTTTCTCAGAACATTTCAATCTTGACTTCTTTAGGTCAAGGGTTAACTGTTATCGTTTCTCCTCATCCTCATAATCTTCACCTTATCTTCCATTCATATCACACACATCATTCAGCCTTATCAAATCGACTCTAACCTCCTACCTTTAGGGCTCTCAAGCCTTGTATTTGATGAAATTTATCAAAATATTAATTTTTGATCAGAATAGAAATATATGGAAATATAACCATCAAAATAGAGGGTTTTTTTTCATAGAGAAGCACGATCATTGAAATTTTATACCGCTTTGTTTTTTGTAATGTTGATTTTTAAATTACTCTTAGAAGATATCTCCCTGCTTTCCTTATTTCTTCCACTCCTTCATGTCTGTATCTTTTTCTTTGATATATTATTTTAAATATAATATCGTCTTTCTTCGATAGAACTTTATGCAACCCAACAAGCTAATTTTAAACCACCAAATTCCTGTTGTAAATTCTAAGCTCAACCTTTAAGTCCTGGAAGTTTGCCCAAGCATTAGCGTAAACGAGTGTATAAGCGAGATCAACCAGAATATTCCTTGTTGCATCTTCAGTTATTAGTCTATTATGTATCACGTCCCATTCGGAGCAAAATGGACAGAGTAGCTAATACCATTAATAGAGATTTCTTTATGGGGAATGAAAATTCCTCTATATTTACAAATCATTTTTGTGTATGTTTTTTTCTTCAGTGTTCATAACTCACTTTAGTAACATTGGCTTTTCTCTGAGAAGAAAAGAACATATTTAAGAAAAAACACGCAGGTTATTGCTTTTTTTAAAATTAGAGATAAAATCGTTTCCTGAGAAATAAATCATATTTTAAAAAGCATGCAGTTTTGGGAACAATGAGGCTTTTGTCTTCATCTGTCAAGTTTAACGTCTCAAACTGTTTTTGTAAAGTTATTCTCTCGTTATGAAAATCGTTTAATGACTAGCACGCGCACACACGCGCACACACGCACGCACATGCGCGCACACACACACACTACATATATATATATATATATATATATATATATATATATATATATATATATATATAGAGAGAGAGAGAGAGAGTTTTTTATTTATGTATAGAGTCTGGAGTATCGGAGACAGTAGTTATAGATACAGTGATATATTTGCAGTGGAGCATGAAACACCCAGTCACTATGGAGTGTTGATTTTTATATCCTCACTGACCACATATAATATAATCACAAACTTGAGTGTAAAACTTCCCACTGCCAGTTGAAAACTGTATACACAGCCGAAAATCGGAATTGTATGTTCTTCATTCAGTGTATATTTTTTCTAAGTTGGGATAAATGGCGGGGAATAGAATACCTATGTGACAATGTTCTTTTTAAAAATATACAAGACAGTAATAGAAGCCAAGTAGATGATTGATGAAACCCGTGGACATGGATCTATTCGAAGCAATCCATATCCTGTATGGTTTGCGAAGTTCATGAAAGATAAATTTGATTTGATTTCTTTTGGATGACGCCCCTGTTTACTCAACGCTGCAATTGGTTAAAAAAAAAATGTTATCAACTCATTAAAGTTGTGTGACCTTCATGAAGTATGCGAAATATTTATAAAGTGTGAAAATGTGTTCCACATGAATTGTCAGTGCAGCATTGATACTGTCTCATCAGCCGAAAAATAATTTGTGGAAGAATATCATTATGAGTGACATCACATATCAACATGTTTCTTTGTCAACTGAAAATCAGAATCATTCTTTTTCTTCATGTTGCATAATGGCATACCTACATTTTTAATTCAATAAATTAACCGAAATAAACAATAATGCGATGCTATAAATTTACTGTACCGAAGTCAGTCATTTTATCAATATAGAATGAATAAAGCTTCTACAAAGATGACCTAAGATCATAGAAAGGAAAAGAAAATATTTAGAAAATGTTAACGTGAATCGTAATAAAAAAAAAACACAGGTAACATTTGTACAGAAAGTGTGCTGAAAATATTTCGGTTTATCCTACTTCCAAAAATTTGACCGAATATTTTAATTAGACTGCATATTTTCTGGAATACAGAAAACCTATTGGTTTAAAAAAAAAAAAATTTTTTTGGTCATTTCTGGTATATGAATGAGGACTCTACGGTGCTCCATCTAATAAGTGTGTGTGAGCATGTATATTTACTGCCGTAAGACCGTTTCAGTAATTTAATAAAACCCCTTTGTAGTCATGGATTTCATATCTATATCTTTGTCATAAAATGACTAATACTTGTTTAATCCGAATCTATTGTAAAATACATAAATACCCGTTTCTTGTAGAAGCTCTTTATTTCAGTAGTTCACATAGAAGTGTCATCTAGAATTGCACTTAAACTTCATCTGAAAGCACTTGCAATGAACTTTTATGTAACAGTTTTGCTTCACTGCAGTTCTATTTGATGAAGGCGCGGCCACCGAAGTAAGAATCACTTGACACAACTTCACGAAGAGAGACTTCTCTTCACTCATAAGAAATGCTGAGATTATACAAGTAAGACTCATTGAGTAGTGTTCTCTGAATGTTGCTTCATTGTGTCGTGCCAGCCGATCTTTTTGGCCAGAATCCATCTTGCACGTTTGTAAGTCTTCCATTCATCCTTGCACTGAATATTGGTCTGCTGCTTTTACTATATATCGAGATTTTTTTATAAAATGCTAAGAATCTGCAATGTTATCGGTCTTTACCTAGCATCTTGGTTTCAGTCATTTTCATACCACCATAACGTGGCATCCATGTGCTTTTTCTATAAATATTTTATGGCAATTGTTTTGATGAGTTATGATACCTCGGCTTCATGAATTTAAGCATATTACTTGATTGGTAGCTAATAGCTAAATGTAATCCTAAGTTATATTCTAATATTTTCTTCTCTCGTATTTTTCAACTGTGGGACTCTCTTCCGACTTTCTGCTTTCCGATTTTATCTACGAATTCAAGAAATTAAATGTAACGTCAATCGCCATCTTGTCTTTTTGAATCCTGTTTTCCCCTTACTAACGTTTTCACATTTTGTTTTAATCTCAGTAACTTAAAAAGAAAACACTTTACGGTCTTGTTCACCACAACACGAAATATATTCTGTGAATTAACTTTGTCTACAACAAGAATTGGATCTGTAACATTGTGTCATTCTTAACTGTTCCTTCGAGATCAACAAACGATTCTCTTTTGGTAGTGAATGCTTCCTATTAGCTTTGATTCATTTTCATTAAACGGCCATCAACACTTACAAGATTAGAAGATGATTACATCGTGAACGTTACACCTTCGTCATTGTCTTCAAACATTGCACATAAATCGACTTCATTCTCTATCTATGTTAACCCTGTAGACTCCCAGTGCTGGATAGTCCATCTCACAACGCTAGATATTGTTACTATGATTTGCGTAAGAAGTAGATTTTTACCGGATGGCGTTGTTACACTCTATCGATTTTGAGGATTCAGTTTTCCATTTTTCCAACTATTTTATATTTGCGCGAAAGTGAACGCTACGGCTTCGGATGGAATTTTAACCCGACACAACAATTCTTCTTTCCGCGGCGATTACCACTACGCTACCCGCATATCCTTCCTTCTCTATGCTGAACACTAATTAATCCAGGAGTGTCGAACATGTTAGATTATCTCTAAGCTCTCTGCTAAACATGACTGAATAGTGACAACACTTAATTTTTGGAATGATGGGGAGAATTCTTTTGAAACTGAACAATTGTTTTTCCAATAATCCACTTTTGGAATTATAAAACCACAACGTGACCAACATATCTTCCATGTTTCTATTAGTACGTTCCATCAAGCCTTTCTGTGAATTAATTTCATTTGAAACTGCCTTAATTCGGTGATGACATTTACGGCAAAGACAGAATCATAAGACCGGAGAATTTTAGGTGTAGCAAATAAATAGATTCAGAAAGACTTTAAAACCAAACTTATTAAGACAGATATGGACTATAAATGGATATTGGTTTTGATAAACCAATATCCATTTATAGGGCATATTCGCCATTGACTGCAAATCGGTGAAGTCAATATGACCTCTAAAAACGAAATTTTTTGCCTAATATAAGTTCGCACTACATCAACTTTCGATACTGGCCTTTTATTCTCTCATAGAAAGGTGAAAAGTTCAACGGATTTCATTGTAATGTTAACATACTTTTAAAAGTAGTGTAATCATGCGGCTTCGGCTGCAATGAGCTTGCTTGATGACGCTGAATTTATCCTCGATGGTCACATAATAGAAATAAGTTTAACTGCTTATAAGTCTCCCTAGAGAAAAGAATGTTTTGTATTTTTCTGTGTGGCGGTTGATGATATTTTAATGCACTGATAAAGTAATAATTCGACTTGAGATTCGCATAATTCTAGTCCACCTCAGGCAGATTTGTTTTCTCTAAAATCAGCCATTTTCGGGTCCAGTTACCTGATCAAGATTCTTAGAAAATTATTAAATGTTTCGACATATTTAACCCTTGAGGGAATAGTCATTTGTGTTAAACCTTGGATAGAATGAACCGTGTTGTTGTCCAACGGCGGACTTGGGAAAGTGATTAATTCATAATTACAACACGAAATAGCTTGTATTTGCAATTTAATGAATTAGTATAATTAATCATTTCATGAAAGCAACAACGTTTCCGAAAGATATGGTTGTTGTGAAAAGACTTTCCATTCAGTTGTTTTAGTTCATTGTTCGCAAAAGGCTGATAAATCACATTAGATAGTTGAATTCTAAGTACATTTACTTTAAAATTTTCCTTATTTTGATAAGTTTAATTTTTATTCTTATTTAAAGAGCAGAATCAAAATAAGATCCATTGAGAAAACTTTCATCAAAATGTCAAGTAATTATTTTTAAATTTATAAATCGTTTCATTCCCCTTTATGACGAGATAGTAGTTTATCGTTGGCATTGCAAATCTTTTACAAGAAATCAAAAATAAATATTTCCTAAATGCTTGATCTTGTTTCCACTAAATCGTAATTGGACTGCTTTCATTTAAAAGCTCAATTGGAAAAGGGTTTTATACTAAAACATGTATTTTCGAAATTAAGAAATACAGTATTATGAAATTATATTATATATATGAAATATTTCACAACAAAATCTAAAATCATATTTTCAACTTCATTTCTGACGTTTTAAAGATATGCATTCTATTTTATTAATAATTATATTATTTTTGGAAATTTCAAACTTTTTTAAACTATTCGTTTAGAATCCATATTATTATGAAAAACTATCAGAACATGAACCATAAATGAAATAATCAACAAAATATTCGAAACTTTTCGGTTAATTCACCTCAAAATAAAAAGAATTTATATTGACTAACATTCACATCAAATTCCCCAACAGCAATGCCCGTCTATTTCAGTCTAGTTGGATTGACCTTTGTGACAACCCCAAATGTGGGCGACTCGGGTGGGGTCACTAAATATGGGGCCAGCATCCGCGCTCACCCCGATGAACAAGCCCAAATCAGATTTTTTTAAATTAAAAAAAAAAGTAGGTTCCTTGTAAATAGGTTGAAGAGGCAAAAGAAACAAAATATCAGGCAAAAAACAAAGTTTCTTTACATGTAGGTTGAAGAAGCAAAAGAAAATAACTCTTCGTTTTATGTAATTTCAAAAGTTTCATTATGTAGGTTGAAGAGGCAAAAAGAAACAAAGTTTCTCATTATGTAGGTTGAAGAGGCAAAAAAAGAAACAAAGTTTCTCATTATATGTAGGTTGAAGAGGTAAAAGAAACAAAAAGGTTGAAAGGCAAAAGAAACAAAGTTTCTCATTATGTAGGTTGAAGGGCAAAAGAAACAAAAGTTTCTCATTATGTAGGTTGAAAGAGGTTTCATTATGTAGGTTGAAGAGGCAAAAGAAACAAAGTTTCTCATAATGTAGGTTGAAGAGGCAAAAGAAACAAAGTTTTCATTATGTATGAAGAGGCAAAAGAAACAAAGTTTCTCATTATGTAGGTTGAAGAGGTAAAAGAAACAAAGTTTCTCATTATGTAGGTTGAAGAGGCAAAGAAACAAAGTTTCTCATTATGTAGGTGAAGAGGCAAAAGAAACAAAGTTTCTCATTATGTAGGTTGAAGAAAAGAAACAAAGTTTCTCATTATGTAGGTTGAAGATTAAAAGAAACAAAGTTTCTCATTATGTAGGTTGAAGAGGCAAAGAAACAAAAGTTTCTCATTATGTAGGTTGAAGAGGCAAAAGAAACAAAGTTTCTCATTATGTAGGTTGAAGAGGCAAAAGAAACAAAAGTTTCTCATGTAGGTTGAAGAGGCAAAAGAAACAGTTGAAGAGGCAAAAGAAACAAACAAAGTTTTTCATTATGTAGGTTGAAGAGGCAAAAGAAACAAAGTTTCTCATTATGTAGGTTGAAGAGGCAAAAGAAACAAAGTTTCTCATTATGTAGGTTGAAGAGGCAAAAAAGAAACAAAGGTTTTCTCATTATGTAGGTTGAAGAGGCAAAAGAAACAAAGTTTCTCATTATGTAGGTTGAAGAAAAGAAACAAAGTTTCTCATTAATGTAGGTTGAAAGGTTTCTCATTATGTAGGTTGAAGAGGTAAAAGAAACAAAGTTTCTCATTAGGTTGAAGAGGCAAAAGAAACAAAGTTTAGGTTGAAGAAAAGGCAAAAGGCAAAAGAAACAAAGTTTCTCATTATGTAGGTTGAGGCAAAAGAAAAAAGTTTCTCATTATGTAGGTTGAAAGAGGCAAAAGAAACAAAGTTTCTCATTATGTAGGTTGAGAGGCAAAAAAAACAAAAGTTTCTCATTATGTTTGTAGGTTGAAGAGGCAAAAGAAACAAAGTTTCTCATTATTATGTATGTAGTTGAAGAGGCAAAAGAAACAAAGTTTCTCATTATGTAGGTTGAAGAGGCAAAAAGAAACAAAGTTTCTCATTATGTAGGTTGAAGAGGCAAAAGAAACAAAGTTTCTCATTATGTAGGTTGAAGAGGTAAAAAAAAATTATGTTTCTCATTATGTAGGTTGAAGAGGCAAAAAGTTGAAAGAGGCAAAAGAAACAAAGTTTCTCATTAGGTTGAAGAGGCAAAGAAACAAAGTTTTCATTTGAAGAGGCAAAAGAAACAAAGTTTCTCATTATGTAGGTTGAAGAGGCAAAAGAAACAAAGTTTCTCATTATGTAGGTTGAAGAGGCAAAAGAAACAAAGTTTTTGAAGAGGCTCAAAGTTTATTATGTGGGTTGAAGCAAAAAGAAACAAAGTTTCTCATTATGTAGGTTGAAAAAAAACAAAGTTTCTCATTATGTAGGTTGAAGAGGCAAAAGAAACAAAGTTTCTCATTATGTAGGTTGAAGAGGCAAAGAAACAAAGTTTCTCATTATGTAGGTTGAAGAGGTAAAAAACAAAGTTTCTCATTATGTAGGTTGAAAGGCAAAAGAAACAAAGTTTCTCATTTTGTAGGTTGAAGAGGTAAAAGAAACAAAGTTTCTCATTATGTAGGTTGAAGAGGCAAAAAAAACAAAGTTTCTCATTATGTAGGTTGAAGAAAAGAAAAAAAGTTTCTCATTATGTAGGTTGAAGAGGCAAAAGAAACAATTTTTCATTATGTAGGTTGAAGAGGCAAAAGAAACAAAAGTTTCTCATTATGTAGGTTGAAGAGGTAAAAGAAACAAAGTTTCTCATTATGTAGGTTGAAGAGTAAAAAGGTTTTCAATATGTAGGTTGAAGAAAAGAAACAAAGTTTCTCATTATGTAGGTTGAAGAGGCAAAAGAAACAAAGGTCATTAAAAGAAAAAAAAACAAAGTTTCTCATTATGTAGGTTGAAGAGGCAAAAGCAAAAAAGGTTGAAAGGCAAAGAAACAAAGTTTCATTATGTAGGTTGAAGAGGTAAAAGAAACAAAGTTGTAGGTTGAAGAGGCAAAAAGAAACAAAGTTTCTCATTATGTAGGTTGAAGAGGCAAAAGAAACAAAAGTTTCTCATTATGTAGGTGAAAAGGTAAAAAAGAAACAAAGTTTCTCATTATGTAGGTTGAAAGGTAAAAGAAACAAAGTTTCTCATTATGTAGGTTGAAGAGGCAAAAGAAACAAAGTTTCTCATTTTGTGTAGGTTGAAAGGCAAAAGAAACAAAGTTTCTCATTATGTAGGTTGAAGAGGCAAAAAAAACAAAGTTTTGAATGTAGGTTGAAGAGGCAAAAGAAACAAAGTTTCTCATTGAAGAGGTAAAAGAAACAAAGTTTCTCATTATGTAGGTTGAAGAGGCAAAAGAAACAAAATTATGTAGGTTTCTCATTATGTTTCTCATTATGTAGGTTGAAGAGGCAAAAGAAACAAAGTTTCTCATTATGTAGGTTGAAGAGGCAAAAAAAACAAACAAAAGTTTCAAAGTTTCATTATGTAGGTTGAAGAGGCAAAAGAAACAAAGTTTTCTCATTATGTAGGTTGAAGAGGCAAAAGAAACAAAGTTTCATTATGTAAAAGGCAAAAAGAACAAAGTTTCTCATTATGTAGGTTGAAGAGGCAAAAGAAACAAAGTTTCATTATGTAAAGGAAAAGAAACAAAAGTTTCTCATTATGTAGGTTGATGTAGAAGGCAAAAGAAACAAAGTTTCTCATGTAGGTTGAGAGCAAAAGAAACAAAAAGTTTCATTTTGTAGGTTGAAGAGGCAGAAAAAATTTTATGTAGGTTTGAAGAGGCAAAAAGAAACAAAGTTTTCTCATTATGTAGGTTTAAAAAGAAACAAAGTTTCTATTATGTAGGTTAGGTAAAAGAAACAAAGTCATTATGAGTTGAAGAGGCAAAAAACAAAGTTTCTCATTATGTAGGTTGAAGGCAAAAAAACAAAGGTTTCTCATTATGTAGGTTGAAGAGGCAAAAAGAAACAAAGTTTCTCATTATGTTTGAAGTTGCAAAAGAAACAAAGGTAAAAGGCAAAGAAACAAAGTTTTCCATTTTGTAGGTTGAAGAGGCAAAAGAAACAAAGTTTTCTCATTATGTAGGTTGAAGAGGCAAAAGAAACAAAGTTTCCAAAGTTTCTCATTATGTAGGTTGAAGAGGTAAAAGAAACAAAGTTTCTCATTATGTAGGTTGAACAAAGAAAAAGCAAAAAACAAAGTTTCATCATTAGGTTGAAAAAAAAAAATTGAAGAGGTAAAAGAAACAAGTTTCTCATTATGTGAAAAGGCAAAAGAAAAAAGGTTGAAGAGGCAAAAAAACAAAGTTTCTCATAGGTTGAAGAGGCAAAAGAAAACAAGTTTCTCATTATGTAGGTTGAAGAGGCAAAAGAAACAAAGTTTTCATTATGTGGTTGAAGAGGTAAAAGAAACAAAGTTTCTCATTATGTAGGTTGAGAGGCAAAAGAAACAAGTTTCTTTATGAGAAGTTGAAGAGGTAAAAGAAACAAAGTTTCTCATTATGTCAAATTATGTAGGTTGAAGAGGTAAAAGAAACAAAGTTTTCTCATTATGTGGATTCAAAGGTTAAAAAAGAAACAGTTTTTCTCATTATGTAGGTTGAAGAGGCAAAAGAAACAAAGTTTCTCATTTTAGGTTTGAGGCAAAAGAAACAAAGTTTCTCATTATGTAGTTTGAAGAGGCAAAAAGAAACAAAGTTTTCCATTATGTAGGTTGAAAGGGCAAAAAAAACAAAATTTCTCATTTGTGGGTTGAAGAGGCAAAAGAAACAAAAGTTTCTCATGTAGGTTGAAGAGGCAAAAGAAAAAAGTTTCTCATTTTGAAGAGGCAAAAGAAACTCTCATTATGTAGGTTGAGGCAAAAAACAAAGTTTCTATTATGTAGGTTGAAGAGGCAAAAGAAACAAAGTTTCTCATTATGTAGGTTGAAGAAAGGCAAAAAGAAACAAAGTTTCTCATAAAGAAACAAATGTAGGTTGTAAAAGATATGTAGGTTGAAAAAAGAAAAGTTTCTCATTATGTAGGTTGCAAAAGAAACATCAGAAAAAACAAAGTTTCCATTATGGGTTTGAAGAGGCAAAAAAACAAATAGTAGGTTGAAGAGGCAAAAACTCATTATGTAGGTTGAAGAGGCAAAAGAAACAAAGTTTCTCATTTTGTAGGTTGAAAAGAAAAAAAAAGTTTCTCAATGAAGGTTGAAGAGGCAAAAGAAACAAAGTTTCTATTATGTAGTTTGAAGAGGCAAAAGAAACAAAGTTTCTCATTATGTAGGTTGAAAAAAAACATTATGTAGGTTGAAGAGGCAAAAGAAACAAAGTTTCTCATTATGAGGATTGAAAGAGGCAAAAGAAACAAAGTTTCCATTTTGTAGGTTGAAGAGGCAAAAGAAACAAAGTTTCAATTATGTGGGTTGAAGAGGCAAAGAACAAAAGTTTTCATTATGTAGGTTGAAGAGGCAAAAAAAAACAAAGTTTCTCATTATGTAGGTTGAAGAGGCAAAAAAACAAAGTTTCTCATTATGTATGTTTCTCATTATGTGGTTGAAGAGGCAAAAAAAACAAAGTTTCTCATTATGTAGGTTGAAGAGGCAAAAGAAACAAAGTTTCTCATTTATGTAGGTTGAAGAGGCAAAAAAAAAAGTTTCTCATTATGTAGGTTAAAAGGGCAAAACAAAAGTTTCTCATTATGTAGGTTTGAAGAGGCAAAAGAAACAAAGTTTCCATTTTGAGGTTGAAGGAAAAAAGAAACAAAGTTTCTCATTTTGTAGGTTGAAGAGGTAAAAGAAACAAAGTTTCTCATTATGTAGGTTGAAAAAACAAAGTTTCTCAATGTAGGTTGAAGAGGCAAAAAAACAAAATTTATGTAGGTTGAAGAGGCAAAAGAAACAAAGTTTCTATGTTAGGTTTAAAAGAAACAAAGGAAAAGTCAATGTTTCTGTTATGGGTTGGTATTGAAAGGCAAAAACACCTTGAAGGCAAAAGAAAACAGTTTTCCAGAGGTTGATTAGTGCAAAAGAAAACAAAAATTATGGTTTTCATTATGTGGTTGAAGAGGCAAAAGAAAACAAAAAAGGTTGAAGAGGCAAAAGAAACAAATTTCATTATGTAGGTTTTATTTTGAGGTTGAAGAGGCAAAAACAAAGTTTCCATAGCAAATCATAAAGAAAAGGTTGAAGAGGCAAAAGAAACCAAAGAGGTTGAAAGGTAAAAGAAACAAGTTTCTCATTATGTAGGTTGAAGAGGCAAAAGAAACAAAAAGTTTCTCCATTTTTGATTTGAAGAGGCAAAAAAGAACAAAGAGAAGATTGAAGAGGCAAAAAGAAACAAAGTTTCTCATTATGTAGGTTGAAGAGGCAAAAAAACAAAAAAATTGAAGAGGCAAAAGAAACAAATTTTCTATTATGTAGGGTTCATTATTTGTATTTAGCAAAAAAAAAAAAGGCAAAGAACAAAGTTTCTCATTAGATAGGAAAAGAGGCAAAACAAACCTTTTTTCCAAAGTTTCCATTTTGTAGGTTGATCAGGCAAAAGAAACAAAGTTTCTTGAAGAGGGTAAAAGAAACAAACTTTTATGTAGTTGAAGAGCAAAGCAAAAACAAATGTTTCTCTTGAAAGGCAAAAGAAACAATGTTTCTTATTATGTAGGTTGAAGAAAAGAAACAAAAGTTTCTCACATGGTCACATAGGGTTTTTAGGTTGAAGAGGCAAAAGAAACAAAAGTTTCTATGTATGGGGTTGAAGAAACTTTTCCAAAGTTTCTCATTATGAAGGTTAAGAGGCAAAAAAAAAAAGTTTCATTATGTAGGTTGAAGAGGCAAAAAACAAAGTTTTCTCATTATGTTTTACTTTGGATTTGGAAAGGCAAAAGAAACAAAGTTTCTCATTCCATTTGAATAGGCAAAAAACTACGAGGCAAAGAAACAAAAGTTTCTCATTATGTAGGTTGAAGGAAAAAGAAACAAAGTTTTCATTTTATGTAGGTAAAAACAAAGTTTCTCATTAAAAGTTGAGGAAACAAAGTTTCTCATTTTGTAGGTTGAAAGGCAAAAGAAACAAAGTTTCTCATTAGTAGGTTGAAGAGGCAAAAAGAAAAAAAAAAAAATGTAGGTTGAAGGCAAAGAAACAAAGTTTCTTATTATGTAGGGTTGAAGAGGCAAAAGAAACAAAACTGTTTCTCATTATGTAGGTTGAAGATGCAAAAAAACAAAAGTTTCTCATTATGTGATTGTTGTTTCTCATTATCAAAGTTGCAAAAAAACAAAGTTTCTCATTGTTAAGACGTTGGAGGTTGAAAAAAGTACTTCAAAGTTTTCCACCTCAGTATGTGAAAAAAATTGAGAGTTGAAGGGCAAAAGAAAAAAGTTTCTCTTTATGAGGTTGAAGAGAAAATGTAAACAAAACTTTTCCATTCAGTGGAGTTGAAGAAAACTAAAAAAACAAAGTTTCTCATTATGGAGTTTAGAAATTTAAAATCAAAGTTTCTCATTATCTACTATTGAAAACTAAAAAGCTTAAAGAAACAATCTCATTTGTAAGTTGAAGAGGCAAAATGTAAACACAAGTTTCTCATTCAGTATCTATCATGCCAAAAATTAGATGCCAAAGAAAACAACTTTTATAGAGAGATTAGGAAATGACACTACAGATTTTCTCCACTAATATTTTATCAGTGAAAAACTAAGACGCCAAAGAAACAAAGTTTCTTCATGAGAGATTCGAAAATCGTCACTACAAACTTTTTCCACTCAGTATCTATCATAGAAAAAACTAAGAGCCAAAAAACAACTTTCTTTATGAGTGATTAGGAAAATTCAAACTTTCCAAAGTTTTTATCATCATAGAAAAAACTAAGTCGCCAAAGAAACAACTTTCTTTATGGAGAGATTAGGAACTTTACACTACAAAACTTTTTCCACTCAGTATCTATCATGGAAAAAAAACTAAGACGCCAAGAAACAACCTTCTTTATGAGAGTGATTAGAAAATCGACACCACGAAACTTTTCCACCAGTATCTATCATAGAAAAAACTACGACGCCAAAGTTGTTCAACTTCTTTTATGAGAGATTAGGAAAATTTACACTTCAAAGATTTTCCACTCAATATTTATCAGAAAAACTAAGACGCCAAAGAAACAAACTTTCAAGGAGTGATTAGAAAATTTCACTTCAAACCTTTTCCACCAGTATCTATCTACAGAAAAAACTAAGACGCCAAAAGAAACAATTTTTTATGAGTGATTAGAAAATTTAATTTCAAACTTTTCCACTCAGTATCTATCATAAAAAACTAAGACGCCAAAGAAACAACTTTCTTTATGAGTGATTAGAAAATTTCAATTTCAAACTTTTCCACTAGCATCTATCATAGAAAAACTAAGACGCCAAAGAAAACAACTTTTTTTATGAGTGATTAGGAAAATGTACACTTCAAACTTTTCCACTCAGTAGTATCTATCATACAAAAAAAAGACGCCAAAGAAACAACTTTCTTTATGAGTGATTAGGAAAATCGACACTACAAATTTTCCACTCAATATCTATCATAGAAAAACTAAGACGCCAAAGAAACAACTTTTTTTATAAGAGATTGGAAAATCGTCACTACAAACTTATCCACCAGTATCCATCATAGAAAAAAATTAGACACAAAGAAACAACTTTATGAGATTAGAAATTTACACTTCAAACTTTTCTATCATAGAAAAACTAAGACGTCAAAGAAAAAAAAGTTTCTTCGAGAGATTCGAAAATCGTCACTACAAACCTTTTTCCACTAACATATATCATAGAAAAAACTAAGACGCCAAAGAAACAACTTCTTTTATGAGAGATTAGAAAATCGACACTACAAACTTTTTTCTATCATCGAAAAAAATCCTAGACGCCAAAGAAACAACTTTTTGATGAGATGAGGAAAAATCGACACTACAAACTTTTTCCACTAACATCTATCATAGAAAAAAACTAAGACTTTCATGGCTTAGCCAAAGAAACAACAACCTTTTCTTTTCAGAAAATCACTACGAACCTTTCCACTCAATATCTATCATAGAAAAAACTAAGACGCCAAAGAAACAATTTTCTTTATGAGATTAGGAAATCGACATCACAGATTTTCCACACAATATTTATCATAGAAAAAACTAGGAAGACGCCAAAGAAAACAAAGTTTCTTCATGAGATGAGGAAAATCGTCACTTCAAACCTTTCCACTCAGTATCTATCATAGAAAATCTAAGACGCCAAAGAAAGTCTTTATGAGTGATTAGGAAAAAAGACTTCAAACTTTTTCCACTCAGTGTATCTATCATAGAAAAAGAGACGCAAAAGAAACAACTTCTTTATGAGTGATTAGAAAATCGACACTACAAACTTTTTCCACCAGTATCTATCATAGAAAAAAACTAAGACGCTAAAGAAACAAAGTTTCTTTATGAGTTGAAGAGAAAAAGAAACAGAAAAGTTTCATATCCAGGTTAAGAGGCAAAAGAAATAAAAAAATTAGATGCAAAAGAAACAAAGTTTTCATTGTGTTTCTCATTATGTAGGTTGAAGAGGCAAAAGAAACAAAGTTTCTCATTTTGTAGGTTGAAGAGGTAAAAAAACAAAGTTTCTCATTTTGTAGGTTGAAGAGGTAAAAGAAACAAAGTTTCTCCATTATGTGTAGTTGAAGAGGCAAAAGAAACAAAGTTTCTCATTATGTAGGTTGAAGAGGCAAAAGAAACAAAGTTTCCATTATGTAGGTTGAAGAACCAAAAGAAACAAAGTTTCTCATTATGTAGGTTGAAGAGGTAAAAGAAACAAAGTTTCTCATTATGTAGGGTTGAAGAGGCAAAAGAAACAAAGTTTCTCATTATGTGTAGGTTTTCCAAGAGGCAAAAAAAAAAACAAAAGTTTCTTGAAGAGGGCAAAAGAAACAGTATGTAGGTTGAAGAGGCAAAAGAAACAAAGTTTCCATTTTGTAGGTTGAAGAGGTAAAAGAAACAAAGTTTCTCATTATGTAGGTTGAAAGGCAAAAAGAAACAAAGTTTCTCATTATGTAGGTTGAAAGGCAAAACAAAGTTTCTCATTATGTAGGTTGAAGAGGCAAAAGAAACAAAGTTTCTCATGATGTAGGTTGAAGAGGCAAAAGAAACAAAGTTTCTCATTATGTAGGTTGAAGAGCAAAAAGAAACAAAGTTTCTCATTATGTAGGTTGAAGAGCAAAAGAAACAAAAAAAGTTTTGTAGGTTGAAGAGGCAAAAAAAAAAGATTTCTCATTATGTAGGTTGAAGAGGCAAAAGAAACAAAAGTTTCCATTTTGTAGGTTGAAGAGGTAAAAAAGAAACAAAAGTTTCTCATTATGTTGAAGAGGCAAAAGGTTTTATTATGAGGTTGAAAAGCAAAAAAAACAAAAGTTTCTCATTATGTAGGTTGAAGAGGCAAAAAAACAAAGTTTCTCATTATGGGTTGAAGAGGCAAAGAAACAAAGTTTCTCATTATGTAGGTTGAAGAGGCAAAAGAAACAAATTTCTCATTATGTAGGTTGAAGCAAAAAGGCATTTTGTAGGTTGAAAGGTAAAAAAAACAAAGTTTCCATTTTGTAGGTTGAAGGCAAAAGAAACAAAGTTTTCATTATGTAGGGTTGAAGAGGCAAAAGAAACAAGTTTTCATTATGTAGGTTGAAGAGGCAAAAGAAACAAAGTTTCTCATTATGTAGGTTGAAGAGGCAAAAGAAACAAAAGTTTCTCATTATGTAGGTTGAAGCAAAAGAAACAAAGTTTCCATTTTGTAGGTTGAAGTTGATGAGGCAAAAGAAACAAAGTTTGCTATGTAGGTTGAAGAGGCAAAGAAACAAAGTTTCTAATTATGTAGGTTGAAGAGGCAAAAGAAACAAAGTGGGTTGAAGAGGCAAGAACAAAGTTTCTTTATATAGGTTGAAGAGGCAAAAGAAACAAAGTTTCCATTTTGTAGGTTGAAGAGGCAAAAGAAACAAAGTTTTCATTATGTAGGTTGAAGAGGCAAAAGAAACAAAGTTTCTCATTATGTAGGTTGAAGAGGCAAAAGAAACAAAGTTTCTCATTATGTAGGTTGAAGAGGCAAAGAAACAAAGTTTCTCATTATGTAGGTTGAAGAGGCAAAGAAACAAAGTTTCTCATTATGTAGGTTGAAGAAAAAAAAGAAACAAAGTTTCTTGTAGGTTGAAGAGGCAAAAGAAACAAAGTTTCATTATGTAGGTTGAAGAGGCAAAAAGAAAAAAACAAAGTTTTCATTATGGTTGAAGAGGCAAAGAAACAAAGTTTCTCATTATGTAGGTTGAAGAGGCAAAAGAAACAAAGTTTCTCATTTTGTAGGTTGAAGAGGCAAAGAAACAAAGTTTCTCATTATGTAGGTTGAAGAGGCAAAGAAAAAAAGTTTTCATTATGTAGTTTCTCATTATGTAGGTTGAAGAGGCAAAAGAAACAAAAGTTTCTCATTATGTAAGTTGAAGAGTAAAAAGAAACAAAGTTTCTCATTATGTAAGAGGTTGAAGAGGCAAAAGAAACAAAGTTTCTAATTATGTAGGTTGAAGGGGCAAAAGAAACAAAAGTTTCTCATTTGTAGGTTGAAGAGGTAAAAACAAATTTCTCATTATGTAGGTTGAAGAGGTAAAAGAAACAAAGTTTCATTATGTAGGTTGAAGAGGTAAAGAAAAAGTTTCTCATTATACTTAGGTTGAAGAGGCAAAAGAAACAAAAGTTCTGTTATGAGTTGAAGAGGCAAAAACAAGTTTCTACTCATTATGTGAGTTGAAGAGGTAAAAGAAACAAAGTTTCTGCATTAGCATATGAGTTGAAATTAAAAGAAAACACAGTTTCTCATATTATTGATTGAAGAGGCAAAGAAACAAAGTTTCTCTTTATATGTAAGTTGAAGAGGTAAAAAGTAAAGTTTCTCATTATGTAGGTTGAAGGGCAAAACAAAGTTTCTCATTATGTAAGAGTTGAAGAGTCAAAAGAAACAAAGTTTCTCATTTGTAGGTTGAAGAGGCAAAAGAAACAAAGGGTTGAAGAGGCAAAAGAAACAAAATGTAGGTTGAAGAGTAAAAAGAAACAAAAGTTTCATTATGTAGGTTGAAGAGGCAAAAGAAACAAAGTTTCTCATTATAGGTTGAAGTTAAAGAAACAAAAGAGGCAAAAAGAGGCAAAAAACAAAGTTTCTCATTATGTAGGTTGAAGAGGCAAAAGAAACAAAGTTTCTCATTATGTAGGTTGAAGAGGCAAAAGAAACAAAAGTTTCTCATTATGTAGGTGAAGAGGTTGAAAAAGGCAAAATGTAGGTTGAAAGGCAAAAGAAAACAAAGTTTCATTATTAGGTAGGAAGAGGCAAAAGAAAACAAAAGTATCTCATTATGTAGGTTGAAGAGGCAAAAGAAACAAAGTTTCTCATTATGTAGGTTAGGCAAAAGAAACAAAGTTTCTCATTTGTAGGTTGAAGAGGCAAAAGAAACAAAGTTTCCATTTTGTAGGTTGAAGAGGCAAAAGAAACAAAGTTTCTCATTATGTAGGTTGAAGAGGCAAAAGAAACAAAGTTTCTCATTATGTAGGTTGAAGAGGCAAAAGAAACAAAGTTTCCATTTTGTAGGTTGAAGAGGTAAAAGAAACAAAGTTTCTCATTATGTAGGTTGAAGAGGCAAAAGAAACAAAGTTTCATTATGTAGGTTGAAGAGGCAAAAGAAACAAAGTTTCATTATGTAGGTTCAGAGGCAAAAGAAACAAAGTTTCATTATTGAAGAGGCAAAAGAAACAAAGTTTTAATTATGTAGGTTGAAGAGGCAAAAGAAACAAAGTTTTCATTATGTAGGTTGAAGAGGCAAAAACAAAGTTTCTCAAAAAGAAACAAAGTTTCTCATTATGTAGGTTGAAAGGCAAAAGAAACAAAAGTTTCTCATTATGTAGGTTGAAGAGGCAAAAGAAACAAAGTTTCTCATTATGTAGGTTGAGGCAAAAGCCATGTGTGAGTTGAAGAGGCAAAAAACAAGTTTCCATTTTGTAGGTTGAAGAGCAAGTAAAAACAAAGTTTCTCATTATGAGTTGAAGAGGTAAAAAAACAAAGTTTCTCATTACGTAGGATTGAAGAGGCAAAGAAACAAGTTTCTCATTATGTATTTGAAGAGGCAAAAAAGAAACAAAGTTTCTCATTATGAGTTGAAGGCAAAAAAACAAAGTTTCTCATTATGTGAGTTGAGTTGAGGCAAACAAACAAGTTTCTCATTATGTAGTTTGAAGGGCAAAAAGAAACAAGTTTCTCATTTGTGGTTGAAGAGCCAAAAGAAGCAAAGTTTCTCATTATGTAGGTTGAAGCAAAAAAAACAAAGTTTCTCATTAGGCAGGTTGAAGAGCCAAAAAAAACAGTTTCTCACATTTTGTGAGTTGAAGGTAAAAAACAAAAGTTTCTCATTATGGGATTGAAGAGTAAAAACAAAGTTTCTCATTATGTAAGTTAAAGGGCAAAAAAACAAAGTTTCTCATTATGTAGGTTGAAAGGCCAAAAAAACAAAGTTTCTCATTATGTAGGTTGAAGAGGCAAAAGAAACAAAGTTTCTCATTATGTGGGAGTTGAAGAGGCAAAAAAAAAAAAGTTTCTCATTATGTGGGTTGAAGGCAAAAAGAAACAATTTCCATTTTGTAGGTTGAAGAGGCAAAAACAAAGTTTCTCATTATGTAGTTTGAAAGGGCAAAAAACAAAATTTCCATTTTGTAGAAACAAGTTTGAATGTAAGGCAAAGGCAAAAAAAAGTTTCTCATTATGTATTGAAGTTGAAGTTTCCATTTTGTGGGGCAAAAAAAACAAAGTTTCTCATTATGTAGGATTGAAGAGTAAAAGAAAACCAAGTTTCTCATTATGTAGAGTTGAAGGGGCAAAAAAAAAAAGTTTCTCATTATGTGGGTTGAAGAGGCAAAAGAAACAAAGTTTCTCATTATGCTGATTGAAGAACCAAAAAAAGAAACAAAGTTTCTCGTTATATGAAAAGAGCAAAAACAAAGTTTCCATTTTCAATAGGTTGAAGAAGACAAAAACAAGACTTCATTATGTAGGTTGAAGAGAGCAAAAGAAACAAAGTTTCTCTCGTGGGTAAGGATTGAAGAGCCAAAAATAAAGTTTCTCGGTAATGTAGGTTGAGAAGAGGCAAAAGAAACAAAGTTTCTCATTATGTGAGTTGAAAGCAAAAAATAAAGTTCTCATTATGTGTGGGTTGAAGAAGAACTAAAAAAACAAAGTTTTCAGCATTTGTGGGATTGAAGAGAGGTAAAAAACAAAGTTTCTCATTATGTAGGTTGAAGAGGCAAAAGAAACAAAGTTTCTCATTATGTAGGTTGAAGAGGCAAAAGAAACAAAGTTTTTCAAAAGTTTCTCATTATGTAGGTTGAAGAGGCAAAAGAAACAAAAGTTTCTCATAGGTTGAAAGGCAAAAGAAATGTAGGTTGAAGAGGCAAAAAACAAAGTTTCTCATTATGTAGGTTGAAGAGGTAAAAAAACAAAGTTTCTCATTATGTAGGTTGAAGAGGTAAAAGAAACAAAGTTTCTCATTATGAGTTGAAGAGGCAAAAGAAACAAAGTTTCTCATTATGTAGGTTGAAGAGGCAAAAGAAACAAAGTTTCTCATTATGTAGGTTGAAGAGGTAAAAGAAACAAAGTTTCTCATTATGTAGGTTGAAGAGGCAAAAAGGTTGAAGAGGTAAAAGAAACAAAGTTTCTCATTATGTAAGAGGCAAAAAAACAAAGTTTTCTCATTATGTAGGTTGAAGCAAAAAGAAACAAAGTTTCTCATAATGTAGGTTGTTGAAGAGGGCAAAAGAAAAAATTAAAAAACAAAGTTTCTCATTATGTAGGTTGAAGTAAAAAAGGTAAAATGTAGGTTGAAAGGGCAAAAAAACAAAGTTTCTCATTATGTAGGTTGAAGAGGCAAAAGAAACAAAGTTTCTCATTATGTAGGGTTGAAGTAGGTTGAAAAAAAAACAAAAAGTTTCTCATTATGTAGGTTGAAGAGCAAAAGAAACAAAGTTTCTCATTATATAGGTTGAAGAGGGCAAAGTTTCATTATGTAGGTTGAAGAGGTAAAAGAAACAAAGTTTTTCTCATTATGTAGGTTGAAGAGGCAAAGAAACAAATTTTCAATGTAGGTTGAAGAGGCAAAACATTATGTAGGTTGAAGAGGCAAAGAAACAAAGTTTCTCATTATGTAGGTTGAAAGCATTAAAAGCAAAAACAAAGTTTCTCATTATGTAGGTTGAAGAAAAAAACAAAGTTTCTCATGTAGGTTGAAGAGGTAAAAGAAACAAAGTTTCTCATTATGTGGTTGAAGAGGCAAAAACAAAGTTTCTCATTAAGAAGAGGCAAAAAGAAACAAAGTTTCTCATTATGTAGGTTGAAGAGGCAAAAGAAACAAAGTTTCTCATTATGTAGGTTGAAGAGGCAAAAGAAACAAAGTTTCTCAAAGGTTGAAGAGGCAAAAAGAAACAAGTTTCTCATTAGGCAAAAGAAACAAAGTTTCTCATTATGGTAGGTTGAAGAGGCAAAAGAAACAAAAAGGTTGAAGAGGCAAAAGAAACAAAGTTTCTCATTATGTAGGTTGAAGAGGCAAAAGAAACAAAGTTTCTCATTATTAGGTTGAAGAGGCAAAAGAAACAAAAGTTTCATTTATGTAGGTTGAAGGTAAAAGGCAAAAGAAACAAAGTTTCATTATGTAGGTTGAAGAGGCAAAAGAAACAAATTATGTAGGTTGAAGTTTCTCATTTTGTAGGGCAAAAGAAACAAAGTTTCTCATTATGTAGGTTGAAGAGGCAAAAGAAACAAAGTTTCTCATTATGTAGGTTGAAGAGGTAAAAGAAACAAAGTTTCTCATTATGTAGGTTGAAGAGGTAAAAGAAACAAAGTTTCTCATTATGTAGGTTGAAGAGGCAAAAAGAAACAAAGTTTCATTATGAAGAGGTAAAAAGAAACAAAGTTTCTCATTATGTAGGTTGAAGAGGCAAAAGAAACAAAGTTTCTCATTATGTAGGTTGAAGAGGCAAAAGAAACAAAGTTTCTCATTATGTAGGTTGAAGAGGCAAAAGAAACAAAGTTTCCATTTTGTAGGTTGAAGAGGCAAAAGAAACAAAGTTTCTCATTATGTAGGTTGAAGAGGCAAAAGAAACAAAGTTTCTCATTATGTAGGTTGAAGAGGCAAAAGAAACAAAGTTTCTCATTATGTAGGTTGAAGAGGCAAAAGAAACAAAGTTTCTCATTATGTAGGTTGAAGAGGCAAAAGAAACAAAGTTTCTCATTATGTAGGTTGAAGAGGCAAAAAGAAACAAAGTTTCATTATGTAGGTTCAAATTCCATGTAGGTTGAAGAGGCAAAAGAAACAAAGTTTCCATTTTGTAGGTTGAAGAGGCAAAAGAAAACAGTTTCTCATTATGTAGGTTGAAGAGGTAAAAGAAACAAAGTTTCTCATTATGTAGGTTGAAGAGTAAAAAGAAACAAAGTTTCTCAAAAGAGGCAAAAGAAACAAAGTTTCTCATTATGTAGGTTGAAGAGGCAAAAAGAAACAAAAAAGGTTGAAAGGTAAAAGAAACAAAGTTTCTCATTATGTAGGTTGAAGAGGCAAAAGAAACAAAGTTTCTCATTATGTAGGTTGAAGAGGCAAAAGAAACAAAAATTATGTAGGTTGAAAGGCAAAAGAAACAAAGTTTCTCATTATGTAGGTTGAAGAGGCAAAAAGAAACAAAGTTCTCATTATGTAGGTTGAAGAGGCAAAAGAAACAAAGTTTCTCATTATTATGAGTTGAGAGCAAAAGAAGTAAAAGTTTCTCATTATGTAGGTTGAAGAGTGGTAAAAACAAAGTTTCTCATAATGTATGAGTTGAAGAGGCAAAGAAACAAGTTTCTATACTCATTATAGCAAGTTGAAGAGGTAAAAGAAACAAAGTTTCTCATTATGTGGAGTTGAAGAGCAAAAACAGTTTCTCATTATGTAGGTGAAGAGGTAAAAAATAAAGTTTCTCGTTATGTAGGTTGAGGCAAAAGCAAGTTTCTCCATTATGTGGATTGAAAGAAAAACAAAGTTTCTCATTATGTGAGTTGAAGAAGTGAAAAACAAAGTTTCTCATTATGTGGAGGTGAAGAGGCAAAAAGAAACAAGGGTTTCTCATTATGTGAGTTGAAGGTAAAAAACAAAGTTCTCATAATGTGAGTTGAAGAGGCAAAAGAAACAAAAGTTTCTCATTATATGAGTTGAAGAGGTAAAAAAACAAAGGTTTCTCATTATTAGGTTGAAATTAGAAAACAAAGTTTCTCATTAGCAATTGAAGAGGCAAAAAAAACAAAGTTTCTCATTTATGTAAGTTGAAGAGGTAAAAAAACAAGTTTCTCATTTATGTGAGTTGAAGGCAAAAACAAGTTTCTCATTATGTGGGTTGAAGAAACCAAAAGAAAAGTTTCTCATTATGTAGGTTGAAGAGGCAAAAAAGTTTCTCATTAACAAAGGTTTCTCGAAGTTTCTCATTATGTGAGTTGAAGGGCAAAAACAATTTCTCAATGTCTCAATTGAAGAATTGAGGTAAAAACAAAAGTTTCTCGTGCGCCATAGTTTGAAGAGGCAAAGAAACAAATTTCTCATTATGTAAGTTTGAAGAGCAAAAGAAACAAAAGTTTCTCATTATGTGAGTTGAAGGGCAAAAGAAACAAAGTTTCTCATTATGTGGAATTGAAGGCAAAAAAACAAAAGTTTCTCATTATATGGGTTGAAGAATAAGGCAAAAACAAAGTTTCCATTTTTAACAAGTTGAAAATTAAAAAACAAAGTTTCTCATTATGTGAGTTGAAAGGCAAAAAAACAAAATTTCTCATTATGTGGGTTGAAAATTAAAAACAAAAGTTTCTCATAATGTAGGTTGAAGAGAGCCAAACAAGTTTTACTCATTATGTGATTGAAGATTAAAAAGAAACAAAGTTTCTCATTATGTAGGTTGAAGGCAAAAAAAACAAAGTTTCTCATTAATATGAGGTTGAAGAGAGCAAAAAAACAAAGTTTCTCATTATGTTGAAGTTGAAAAAAAAAACAAAGTTTCTCATTATGTAGGTTGAAGAGGTAAAAAAAGAAACAAAGTTTCTCATTATGTGGGTTGAAGAGGCAAAAAAACAAAGTTTCTCATTATGTGGATTAGAAGAGGCAAAAAACAAAAGTTTCTCATTATGTGGAGTTGTAAAAAGGAAACAAATTCTCATTGGCAAAGAGGCAAAACAAAGTTTCTCATTATGTGGAAGGTTGAAGAAAACAAAGTTTCTCATTATGTAGTTGAAGAGGCAAAAAAGTTTCTCATTATGGGAGTTGAAAGGCAAAAGAAACAAAGTTTCTCATTATGTGGAGTTGAAGAGGCAAAAAACAAAGTTTCTCATTATGTAGGTTGAAGAGGCAAAAAAAAGTTTCTCATTTGTGAGTTGAAGGGTAAAAACAAAGTTTCTCATTATGTAGGTTGAAGAGGCAAAAAAACAAAGTTTCTCATTATGGTTGAAGAGGCAAAAAACAAAGTTTCTCATTAGAAAGGCAAAAAGAAACAAAAGTTTCTCATTATGTAGTTTGCAAAAGAAACAAAGTTTCTCAATGTAGGTTGAAACAAAAGAAACAAAAGTTTCTCATTATGTGAGTTGAAGAGGCAAAAAAAACAAAGTTTCTCATTATGAGAGTTGAAAAGCAAAAGAAACAAAGTTTCTCATTTGTCATTATGTAGGTTTTGTCAAGAAACAAAGTAGTTGAAGAGGCAAAACAAAATTTCTCATTATGTAGGTTGAAGAGGTAAAAAGAAACAAAAGTTTCTCATTATGAGGGCAAAAGAAACAAAGTTTCTCATTATATGGAGTTGAAGAGGCAAAAAACAAAGTTTTCTCATTATGTGGAGTTGAAGGGCAAAAACAAAAGTTTCCATTATATGTAGGAGTTGAAGAGTAAAAACAAAGTTTCTCATTATGCTTGAGTTGAAAGAGGTAAAAAAACAAAGTTTCTCATTATGTGTTGAAGAGGTAAAAAAAAAGTTTCTCATTATGTAGGTTGAGAGGCAAAAGAAACAAAAGTTTCTCATTATAACAGGTTGAAGAACCAAAAAAAAAAGTTTCTCATTATGTAGGTTGAAGAGGTAAAAGAAACAAAGTTTCTCATTATGTAGGTTGAAACCAAAAGAAACAAAGTTTCTCATTATAATTTGAAGGCAAAAGAAACAAAGTTTCTCATTATGTGGATTGAGGAGTTGAAGTTTCTCATTATGTGGGTTGAAAAAGAAACAAAAGTTTCTCATTATGTAGGTTGAAGAGGTAAAAAAAAGTTCTCAAAATTTGAAGAACAAAAAACAAAGTTTCATTATGTGGGTTGAAGAGCAAAAAAAAAAAGTTTCTCATTATGTGAGTTGAAGGGTAAAAGAAACAAGTTTCTCGATGTAGGTTGAAGGGCAAAGAAACAAAGTTTCTCATTATGAGTTGAAAGAGGTAAAAAAGAAACAAAGTTTCTCATTATATGTAGGTTGAAGAGGCAAAAAAAAGTTTTCTCATTATGTAGGTTGAAGGCAAAAAACAAAGTTTCTCATTATGTAGGTTGAAGAGGTAAAAGAAACAAAAGTTTCTCATTATATGAACAAAGAGTTGAAGAGGCAAAAGAAAGTTTCTCATTATGTAGTTGAAGAGGTAAAAGAAACAAAGTTTCTCATTATGTAGGTTGAAGGCAAAAAGAAACAAAGTTTCTCTCATTATGTAGGTTGAAGAGGTAAAAAGAAACAAAAGTTTCTCATTATGTAAGGTAAAAAGAAACAAAGTTTCTCATTATGTAGGTTGAAGAGGCAAAAGAAACAAAAAGTTTCTCATTATGTAGGTTGAAGAGGCAAAAGAAACAAAGTTTCTCATTATGTAAGTTGAAGAGGTAAAAGAAACAAAGTTTCTCATTATGTAAAACAAGGTAAAGTTTTTCATTATGTAGGTTGAAGAGGCAAAAGAAACAAAGTTTCTCATTATGTAGGTTGAAGAGGCAAAGAAACAAAGTTTCTCATTAGTAGGTTGAAGGCAAAAAGAAACAAAGTTTCTCATTATGTAGGTTGAGAGGCAAAAACAAAAGTTTCTCATTATGTAGGTTGAAGAGCAAAAAACAAAGTTTCTCATTATGTAGGTTGAAGAGGCAAAACAAACAAAGTTTCTCAAGAACAAAGTTTCTCATTATGGTTGAAGAGGCAAAAGAAACAAAGTTTCTCATTATGTAGGTTGAAGAGGCAAAAGAAACAAAGTTTCTCATTATGTAGGTTGAAGAGGCAAAAGAAACAAAGTTTCTCATTATGTAGGTTGAAGAGGCAAAAGAAACAAAGTTGAGTTCATTATGTAGGTTAAGAGGCAAAAGAAACAAAGTTTCTCATTATGTAGGTTGAAGAGGTAAAAGAAACAAAGTTTCTCATTATGTAGGTTGAAGAGGCAAAAGAAACAAAGTTTCTCATTATGTAGGTTGAAGAGGCAAAAGAAACAAAGTTTCAAAGTTTCTCATTATGTAGGTTGAAGAGACAAAAAAAGAAACAAGTTTCTCATTATATGGGTTGAAGAGCCAAAGAAACAAAGGGATTTCTCATTATATGGAGATGAAGAAATTAAAAGAAACAAAGTTTCTGCTCATTATATGGAGTTGAAGAGGCAAAAAGAAGCAAGTTTCTCATTATGTAGGTTAGAAAGTAAAAACAAAAGAAAGTTTCTCATTATGTGAGTTGAAGAAATAGGAAACAGTTTCTCATTATGTAGGTTGAAGAGGCAAAAAAAAACAAAGTTTCTCATTATATGAGTTGAAAGAGGCAAAAAAAAGTAAAGTTTCTCATTATATGTTAGGTAAAAAAACAAGTTTCTCGTAAGTGGCAAAAGCAAAAAACAAAGTTTCTCATTATGTGGGTTAAGAAAAGGCAAAAAAAAACAAGTTTTCCATTTGAGTTGAAGAAGTTGAAACAAAGGATGTAAAAAGGTAAAAAAAGTTTCTCATTATGTAGGTTGAAGAGGTAAAAACAAAATTTCTCATTATGTGAGTTGAAGAGGCAAAAACAAAGTTTCTGTAAGTAGTTGAAAATTAAAAGAAACAAAATTTCTCATTATGTGAGTTGAAAGGGCAAAAGAAACAAAGTTTCTCATATATGTGGTTGAAGAGGCAAAACAAAGTTTCTCAAAGTTGAAAAGGCAAAAAAAAGTTTTCTCATTATGTAGGTTGCAAAAACAAAGTTTCTCATTATGTGGTAAAAAGCAAAAAAACAAAGTTTTCTCATTATGTAGTTGAAGGGCAAAAAGAAACAAAAAGTTTCTTATGTAACCAGGTTGAAGGCCAAAAGAAACAAAGTTTCTCATTATATGTGAGTTGAAGAGGTAAAAAAACAAAGTTTTCTCATTATGTAGGTTGAAGGGCAAAAGAAAACAAGTTTTCTCATTATGTGGGTTTGAAGAGGCAAAAAAAAACAAAAGTTTCTCATTATGTGAAGAGACCAAAAGAAACAAGTTTCCTCATTAAGTTGAAGAATTAAAAAGAAACAAGTTTCTCATTAGCATGGAGTTGAAGAAGCAAAAAAGAAAAAGTTTCTCATTATGTAGGTTGAAGAGTGGTAAAAACAAAGTTTCTCATTATGTATGAGTTGAAGAGGGCAAAAGAAACAAGTTTCTATACTCATTATGCAAGTTGAAGAGGTAAAAAAACAAAGTTTCTCATTATGTGGAGTTGAAGAGGTTTCTCAAAAAGGTAAAAAATAAAGTTTCTCATTATGTAGGTTGCAAAAGGTTTCTCCAAAAGAAAAACAAAGTTTCTCATTTGTTGAAGAAACCAAAACAAAGTTGAAGAGGCAAAAAAACAAAGTTTCTCATTATGTGGGTTGAAGAGGCAAAAAGAAACAAAGTTTTTCATCGTATGTATGGTTGAAAGGTAAAAAAAACAAAGTTTCTCATTGAGTTGAAAGGCAAAAAACAAAGTTTCTCATTATGTAGAGTTGAAGAGGTAAAAGAAACAAAGTTTCTCATAATGTGGATTGAAGTTGAAAAAAAAAAAAAGTTTCTCATTATGTAGGTTGAAGAGGCAAAAGAAACAAAGTTTCTCATTATGTGGAGTTGAAGCAAAAACAATTTCTCATTAGGAAAAAAAAAACAAAGTTTCTCATTGTGGTTTGAAGAGGCAAAAAACAAGTTTTTCTCATTATGTAGATTGAAAGGCAAAAAAACAAAGTTTCTCATTATGTGTTGAAGGGCAAAAGAAACAAAGTTTCTCATTATGTGAGTTGAACAAAAAAAACAAAAGTTTCTCGTGGGTTGAAGAATAAAAAAGAAACAAAGTTTCCAAAAAGAAATTAAAAAACAAAGTTTCTCATTATGTGGTTGAAGAGGCAAAAGAAACAAAGTTTCTCATTATGTAGGTTGAAGAAGGTAAAAAAACAAAGTTTCTCATTAAAGGTTAAACGAAAAAGTTTCTACTCATTATGTGGGTTGAAGAGGCAAAAAAACAAAGTTTCTCGTATGTTGAAAGGTAAAAAGAAACAAAGTTTTCTCATTATGTAGGTTGAAGGGCAAAAGAAACAAAGTTTCTCATTAAGTTGAAGATAAAAAACAAAGTTTCTCATTATGTAGGTTGAAGAGGTAAAAAAAAGAAACAAAAGTTTCTCATTATGTAGGTTGAAGAGGCAAAAAAACAAAGTTTCTCATTATATGGGATTGAAGGTAAAAGAAACAAAAGTTTCTCATTATGTAGGTTGAAGAGGCAAGGCAAAAGGTTGAAACAAAAAAGTTTCTCATTATGTGGATGTAGGTTGAAGAGGCAAAAACAAAGTTTCTCATTATGTAGGTTGAAGAGGCAAAAGCTTCTGGCAAGTTTCTCATTATGTAGGTTGAAGAGACAAAGGTTGAAACAAAAAAAAAGTTTCTCATTATGTGGGTTGAAGAGGCAAAAGAAACAAAAGTTTCTCATTTGTAGCAAGTTGAAGAGGCAAAAACAAAGTTTCTCATTATGTAGGTTGAAGAGGCAAAAGAAACAAAGTTTCTCATTATGTAGGTTGAAGAGGCAAAAACAAAGTTTCTCATTATTTGTTGAAGAGGCAAAGGGAAACAAAGTTTCTCATTATGTAGGTTGAAGAAGGCAAAAGAAACAAAGTTTCTCATTATGTAGGTTGAAGGCAAAAGAAACAAAGTTTCTCATTATGTAGGTTAAAGAGGTAAAAAGAAACAAAGTTTTCTCATTATGTAGGTTGAAGAGGCAAAAGAAACAAAAGTTTCTCATTATGTAGGGGGAGTTGAAGTAGGTGAAAAAAAAAAAGTTTCTCGCAGGTTGAAGAGGCAAAAGAAACAAAGTTTCTCATTATGTGCAAAGAAACAAAGTTGAAGAGGCAAAAGAAACAAAAGTTTCTCATTATGTATGGTTGAAGAGGCAAAAGAAACAAAGTTTCTCATTTATGTCATTTCTCATTAGGTTGAAGAGGTGGGTTGAAGAGGCAAAAGAAACAAAAGTTTCTCATTATGTGGGTTGAAGAGGCAAAAGAAACAAAGTTTCTTATGTAGGTAGGAAGTTGTTTCTCAAAGGTTAAAAACAAAGTTTTCTCATTATGGTTGAAACAGTTGAAGAGCAAAAAGAAACAAAGTTTCTCATTATGAAGTTGAAGAGGCAAAAGAAAAAAAGTTTCTCATTATGTAGGTTGAAGAGGCAAAAGAAACAAAGTTTCTCATGTAGGTTGAAAACCGAAACAAAGTTTCTCATTATGTAGGTTGAAAGAGAAACAAAGCAAGGTAAAAACAAAAGTTTCTCATTATGTAGGTTGAAGGGCAAAAGAAACAAAGTTTCTCATTATGTAGGTTGAAGGCAAAAGAAACAATTTCTCTCATTATGGAAGTTGAAGAGGCAAAAGAAACAAGTTTCTCTTTGGTTGAAGAAAAAAGAAACAAAGTTTCTCATTATGTAGGTTGAAGAGGCAAAAGAAACAAAAGTTTCTCATTATGTAGGTTGAAGAGGCAAAAGAAGTTTCTCATTATGTAGGTTGAAGAGGTAAAAGAAACAAAGTTTCATTATGTAGGTTGAAGAGGCAAAAGAAAAAGTTTCTCATTATGTAGGTTGAAGAGGTAAAAGAAACAAAGTTTTGAAGGTTGAAGAGGCAAAAAAACAAAGTTTCTCATTATGTAGGTTGAAGAGGCAAAAGAAACAAAGTTTCTCATTATGTAGGTTGAAGAGGCAAAAGAAACAAAGTTTCTCATTATGTAGGTTGAAGAGGCAAAAGAAACAAAGTTTCTCATTATGTAGGTTGAAGAGGTAAAAGAAACAAAGTTTCTCATTATGTAGGTTGAAGAGGCAAAAGAAACAAAGTTTCTCATTATGTAGGTTGAAGAGGCAAAAGAAACAAAGTTTCTCATTATGTAGGTTGAAGAGGCAAAAGAAACAAAAGTTTCTCATGTAGGTTGAAGAGGTTGAAGTTTCATTATGCAAAGAGGAAAGAAAAAAGTTTCTCATTATGTAGGTTGAAGAAACAAAGTTTTCTGAGAGGCAAAGAGTGGTTGAAACAAAATGTAGGTTGAAGAGGCAAAAAGAAACAAAGTTTCTCATTATGTAGGTTTGTTTCTCATTATGTAGGTTGAAGAGGGTAAAAAAACATTATGTAGGTTGAAGAGGTAAAAGAAACAAAGTTTCTCATTATGTAGGTTGAAGAGGCAAAAAAAGAAACAAAGTTTCTCAAATTATGTAGGTTGAAGAGGCAAAAGAAACAAAGTTTCTCATTATGTAGGTTGAAGAGGCAAAAGAAAAAAGTTTCTCATTATGTAGGTTGAAGAGGCAAAAAGAAACAAAGTTTCTCATTATGTAGGTTGAAGAGGCAAAGAAACAAAGTTTCTCATTATGTAGGTTGAAAGGCAAAAGAAACAAAGTTTCATTATGCAAAAGAAACAAAGTTTCTCATTATGTAGGTTGAAGAGGCAAAAGAAACAAAGTTTCTCATTATGTAGGTTGAAGAGGCAAAAGAAACAAAGTTTCTCATTATGTAGGTTGAAGAGGCAAAAGAAACAAAGTTTCTCATTATGTAGGTTGAAGAGGCAAAAAGAAACAAAGTTTCTCATTATGTAGGTTGAAGAGGCAAAAAAACAAAGTTTCTCATTATGTAGGTTGAAGAGGCAAAAGAAACAAAGTTTCTCATTATGTGTAGGTTGAAGAGGCAAAAGAAACAAAGTTTCTCATTATGTAGGTTGAAAGGAGGCAAAAGAAACAAAGTTTCTCATTATGTAGGTTGAAGAGGCAAAAAAACAAAGTTTCATTATGTAGGTTGAAGAGGCAAAAGAAACAAAGTTTCTCATTATGTAGGTTGAAGAGGCAAAAGAAACAAAGTTTCTCATTATGTAGGTTGAAGAGGCAAAAGAAACAAAGTTTTCATTATGTAGGTTGAAGAGGCAAAAGAAACAAAGTTTATGTAGGTTGAAGAGGCAAAAGAAACAAAGTTTCTCATTATGTAGGTTGAAGAGGCAAAAAAGAAACAAAGTTTCTCATTATGTAGGTTGAAGAGGCAAAAAGAAAACAAAGTTTCTCATTATGTAGGTTGAAGAGGCAAAAGAAACAAAGTTTCAATTTGTAGGTTGAAGAGGCAAAAGAAACAAAGTTTCTCATTATGTAGGTTGAAGAGGCAAAAGAAACAAAGTTTCTCAGTTTATTATGTAGGTTGAAGAGGCAAAAAAAGTTTTCAAAGGTTGAAGAGGCAAAAAAGAAACTCATTATGTAGGTTGAAGAGGCAAAAGAAACAAAGTTTCTCATTATGTAGGTTGAAGAGGCAAAAAGAAACAAAGTTTCTCATTATGTAGGTTGAAGAGGCAAAAGAAACAAAGTTTCTCATTATGTAGGTTGAAAAAGAAAAAGGTAAAAGAAAGAAAAGTTTCTCATTATGTAGGTTGAAGAGGCAAAAGAAACAAAGTTTCTCATTATGTAGGTTGAAGAGGCAAAAGAAACAAAGTTTCTCATTATGTAGGTTGAAGATTAAAAAGAAACAAAGTTTCTCATTATGTAGGTTGAAGAGGCAAAAGAAACAAAGTTTCTCATTATGTAGGTTGAAGAGGCAAAAGAAACAAAGTTTCTCATTATGTAGGTTGAAGAGGTAAAAGAAAAAGTTTCCATTTTGTAGGTTGAAGAGCAAAAAAGAAACAAAGTTTCTCATTATGTAGGTTGAAGAGGCAAAAGAAACAAAGTTTTCATTTGTAGGTTGAAGAGGCAAAAAGAAACAAAGTTTCTCATTATGTAGGTTGAAGAGGTAAAAAAAAAACAAAGTTTCTCATTATGTAGGTTGAAGAGGCAAAAGAAACAAAGTTTCTCATTATGTAGGTTGAAGAGGCAAAACAAAGTTTCTCATTATGTAGGTTGAAGAGGCAAAAGAAACAAAGTTTCTCATTATGTAGGTTGAAGAGGGCAAAAAGAAACAAAGTTTCTCATTATGTAGGTTGAAGAGGCAAAAAGAAACAAAAAGGTAAAAGAAACAAAGTTTCTCATTATGTAGGTTGAAGGCAAAAGGTTTCTCATTATGTAAAAGCAAAAACAAAGTTTCTCATTATGTAGGTTGAAGAGGCAAAAAGAAACAAAGTTTCTCATTATGTAGGTTGAAGAGGCAAAAGAAACAAAGTTTCTCATTATGTAGGTTGAAGAGGCAAAAAGAAACAAAGTTTCTCATTATGTAGGTTGAAGAGGCAAAAGAAACAAAAGTTTCTCATTATGTAGGTTGAAGAGGCAAAAAAAACAAAGTTTTTATGTAGGTTGAAGAGGCAAAAGAAACAAAGTTTATGTAGGTTGAAGAGGCAAAAGAAACAAAGTTTCTCATTATGTAGGTTGAAGAGGCAAAAGAAACAAAGCAAAAGGTAAAAGAAACAAAGTTTCTCATTATGTAGGTTGAAGAGGCAAAAGAAACAAAGTTTCTCATTATGTTTCTCATTATGTAGGTTGAAGAGGCAAAAGAAACAAAGTTTCTCATTATGTAGGTTGAAGAGGCAAAAGAAACAAAGTTTCTCATTATGTAAGAAACAAAGTTGTAGGTTGAAGGCAAAAGAAACAAAGTTTCTCATTATGTAGGTTGAAGAGGCAAAAGAAACAAAGTTTCTCATCATTATGTAGGTTGAAGAGGCAAAAGAAACAAAGTTTCATTATGTAGGTTGAAAAAGAAACAAAGTTTCTCATTTGTAGGTTGAAGAGGCAAAAGAAACAAAGTTTCTCATTATGTAGGTTGAAGAGGCAAAAGAAACAAAGTTTCTCAAGAAACAAAGGCATGTAGGGTTGAAAAGAAACAAAGTTTCTCATTATGTAGGTTGAAGAGGCAAAAGAAACAAAGTTTCTCATTATGTAAAAGTTTGAAGAGGCAAAAAGAAACAAAGTTTCTCATTAGGCAAAAGAAACAAAGTTTCTCAATATGTAGGTTGAAGAGGCAAAAGAAACAAAAAGTTTCTCATTATGTAGGTTGAAGAGGCAAAAAGAAACAAAGTTTCTCATTATGTAGGTTGAAGAGGCAAAAAGAAACAAAGTTTCTCATTATGTAGGTTGAAGAGGCAAAAGAAACAAAGTTTCTCATTATGTAGGTTGAAGAGGCAAAAGAACAAAAATTATGTAGGTTGAAGAGGCAAAAGAAACAAAGTTTCTCATTATGTAGGTTGAAGAGGCAAAAGAAACAAAGTTTCTCATTATGTAGGTTGAAGAGGCAAAAGAAACAAAGTTTCTCATTATGTAGGTTGAAGAGGCAAAAGAAACAAAGTTTCCATTTTGTAGGTTGAAGAGGTAAAAGAAACAAAGTTTCTCATTATGTAGGTTGAAGAGGTAAAAGAAACAAAGTTTCTCATTATGTAGGTTGAAGAGGCAAAAGAAACAAAGTTTCTCATTATGTGTTGAAGAGCAAAAGAAACAAAAGGTTGAAGAGGTTGAAAAAAAAAACAAAGTTTCTCATTATGTAGGTTGAAGAGGCAAAAGAAACAAAGTTTCTCATTATGTAGGTTGAAGAGGCAAAAGAAACAAAGTTTCTCATTATGTAGGTTGAAAAGGCAAAAAGAAACAAAGTTTCTCATTATGTAGGTTGAAGAGGCAAAAGAAACAAAGTTTCTCATTATGTAGGTTGAAGAGGCAAAAGAAACAAAGTTTCCATTTTGTAGGTTGAAGAGGTAAAAGAAACAAAGTTTCTCATTATGTAGGTTGAAGAGGCAAAAGAAACAAAGTTTCTCATTATGTAGGTTGAAGAGGCAAAAGAAACAAAGTTTCTCATTATGTAGGTTGAAGAGGCAAAAGAAACAAAGTTTCTCATTATGTAGGTTGAAGAGGCAAAAGAAACAAAAGTTTCTCATTATGTAGGTTGAAGAGGCAAAAAAGAAAACAAAGTTTCTCATTAAGGTTGAAAGGCAAAAAGAAACAAAGTTTCTCATTATGTAGGTTTCTCATTTTGTAGTAGGTTGAAGAGGCAAAAGAAACAAAAAAGGTTGAAACAAAAGAAACAAAGTTTCTCATTATGTAGGTTGAAGAGGCAAAAAGAAACAAAAGTTTCTCATTATGTAGGTTGAAGAGGCAAAAGAAACAAAGTTTCTCATTATTTCCATTTTGTAGGTTGAAGAGGCAAAAGAAACAAAGTTTCTCATTATGTAGGTTGAAGAGGCAAAAGAAACAAAGTTTCTCATTATGTAGGTTGAAGAGGCAAAAGAAACAAAGTTTCTCATTATGTAGGTTGAAGATAAAAGAAACAAAAGTTTCTCATTATGTAGGTTGAAGAGGCAAAAGAAACAAAGTTTCTCATTATGAAACAAAGTTTCTCATTATGTAGGTTGAAAGCAAAAGGCATTATGTAAAAGAAACAAAGTTTCTCATTTTGTAGGTTGAAGAGGCAAAAAAAAAAAAAGTTTCTCATTTGTAGGTTGAAGAGCAAAAGAAACAAAGTTTCCATTTTGTAGGTTGAAGAGGCAAAACAAAACAAAGTTTCTCATTATGTAGGTTGAAGAGGCAAAAGAAACAAAAGTTTCTCATTTGAAGAGGAAAAAGAAACAAAGTTTTCTCATTATATGTAGGTTGAGAGGCAAAAGAAACAAAATGTAGGTTGAAGAGGCAAAAGAAACAAAGTTTCTCATTATGTAGGTTGAAAGGCAAAAGAAACAAAGTTTCTCATTATGTAGGTTGAAGAGGCAAAAGAAAACAAAGTTTCTCATTATTTGTGTAGGTTGAAGAGGCAAAAGAAACAAAGTTTCTCATTATGTAGGTTGAAGAGGTAAAAAACAAAAAAAAAAGTTTCTCATTATGTAGGTTGAAGAGGCAAAAGAAACAAAGTTTCTCATTATGTGAAGAGGTTGAAGTTGAAGAAAAGAAACAAAGTTTCCATTTTGTAGGTTGAAGAGGCAAAAGAAACAAAGTTTCTCATTATGTAGGTTGAAGAGGCAAAAGAAACAAAGTTCTCATTATGTAGGTTGAAGAGGCAAAAGAAACAAAGTTTCTCATTATGTAGGTTGAAGAGGCAAAAGAAACAAAGTTTCTCATTATGTAGGTTGAAGAGGCAAAAGAAAAAAAGTTTCTCATTATGTAGGTTGAAGAGGCAAAAGAAACAAAGTTTCTCATTATGTAGGTTGAAGAGGCAAAAGAAACAAAGTTTCTCATTATGTAGGTTGAAGAGGCAAAAGAAACAAAGTTTCTCATTTTGCAAAAAAGGTTGAAGAGGCAAAAGAAACAAAGTTTCTCATTATGTAGGTTAGGTTTCATTTGAAGAGGCAAAAGAAACAAAGTTTCTCATTATGTAGGTTGAAGAGGCAAAAGAAACAAAGTTTCTCATTATGTAGGTTGAAGAGGCAAAAGAAACAAAGTTTCTCATTATGTAGGTTGAAGAGGCAAAAGAAACAAAGTTTCTCATTATGTAGGTTGAAGAGGCAAAAGAAACAAAGTTTCTCATTATGTAGGTTGAAGAGGCAAAAGAAACAAAGTTTCCATTTTGTAGGTTGAAGAGGCAAAAGGTTTCATTAAGGTTGAAGAGGCAAAAGAAACAAAGTTTCTCATTATGTAGGTTGAAGAGGCAAAAAGAAACAAAGTTTCTAATTATGTAGGTTGAAGAGGCAAAAGAAACAAAAGTTTCTCATTATGTAGGTTGAAGAGGCAAAAAGAAACAAAGTTTTCATTATGTAGGTTGAAGAGGCAAAAGAAACAAAGTTTCTCATTATGTAGGTTGAAGAGGCAAAAAAAAACAAAGTTTCTCATTTTGTAGGTTGAAGAGGCAAAAGAAACAAAGTTTCTCATTATGTAGGTTGAAGAGGCAAAAGAAACAAAGTTTCTCATTATTGTAGGTTCAAGAGGTTGAAAAAGAAACAAAGTTCTCATTATGTAGGCCAAAAAAAGAAACAAAGTTTCTCATTATGTAGGTTGAAGAGGCAAAAAGAAACAAAGTTTTCATTATGTAGGTTGAAGAGGCAAAAAGAAACAAAGTTTCTCATTATGTAGGTTGAAGAGGCAAAAAGAAACAAAGTTTCTCATTATGTAGGTTGAAGAGGCAAAAGAAACAAAGTTTCTCATTATGTAGGTTGAAAGGCAAAAAGAAACAAAGTTTCTCATTATGTAGGTTGAAGAGGCAAAAGAAACAAAGTTTCTCATTAGGTTGAAGAGGCAAAAAGAAACAAAGTTTCTCATTATGTAGGTTGAAGAGGCAAAAGAAACAAAGTTTCTCATTATGTAGGTTGAAGAGGCAAAAGAAACAAAGTTTTCATTATGTAGGTTGAAGAGGCAAAGAAACAAAGTTTTCATTATGTAGGTTGAAGAGGCAAAAGAAACAAAGTTTCTCATTATGTAGGTTGAAGAGGCAAAAGAAACAAAGTTTTGTAGGTTGAAGAGGCAAAAGAAACAAAGTTTCTCATTATGTAGGTTGAAGAGGCAAAAGAAACAAAGTTTCTCATTATGTAGGTTGAAAGGCAAAAGAAACAAAGTTTCATTATGTAGGTGTGGGCAAAGAAGGCAAAAGAAACAAAGTTTTCATTTTGTAGGTTGAAGATTAAAAAGAAACAAAGTTTCTCATTATGTAGGTTGAAGAGGCAAAAGAAACAAAGTTTCTCTAATTATGTAGGTTGAAGAGGCAAAAGAAACAAAAGTTTCTCATTATGTAGGTTGAAGAGGCAAAAGAAACAAAGTTTCCATTTGTAGGTTGAAGAGGCAAAAGAAACAAAGTTTTCATTATGTAGGTTGAAGAGGCCAAAAAAACAAAGTTTCTCATTATGTAGGTTGAAGAGTAAAAAAAAATAAAAGTTTCTCATTATGTAGGTTGAAGAGACAAAAGAAACAAAGTTTGATCTTAATTTCAAGTGTGCCAAAAATTTAATAAAAAAAAGACAAATTTTGATTTAAAATTTATAATTTGTTGGTGTGAATTAATATTTTCAATAAGTATTTTTACATTATTTGGGGTTTATTAACAGAAAATATTCAAATATATACTTAACACAGCAAACAGGTATTTCGTTGTTCCTAACGGACATAGCACGTATTGTTAATGATAATAGTAATAATGACCAGAAGGGCGTTACGAAACTACTGAGACGTTTTGTGTTAGGGAGACAACTGTTACTGCAAAATCTCGTTTCACTAATAACAATTTCAGGAATTGACCTAAATGTGTTTATGAACATTACACACTCAAAACGGATATTATAAATATTGTTTGTGATCAAACAGCATAGACTCTTTCTTATGAAAAATATGAATGAGAGTATACTTCTGTGAAAAAGTATATGAAAAATTAATATTAATTTTTCATATACTTTTTCACAGGGTTGTATTCACTTTTGACAAGATTCTTGACAAAAGGATCTATAATGTAATTCATCCTGATTTGACATCTCAACTTCAGTCATTTTCTCACCGACATAGATTCCGTCTATCTTTTCTACAAATATTTTCATGGTAGCTTCTCTGGCAAACTTTTTCCTTGCTGTCCCGATTACATGAATTTAAGCGGGCTACAAGATTGAGATATATGTCACACTTGTTTATTGTTGAAATATCTAAATACAGCTACCGCTTCTATTCCTAGTATTTCCTGCCTGTGCAACTCCCTTCCATTTACTTGCTTACCTGATAACTATAATATTCAAAAATTTAAATGCAACGTCAATCGCCATCATATATCGTCTTGAATCCCACTCATCTAATGTCCTTTCCTCAATCCTCCTTTTCTCTCATTTTCACTCGCTGTAACATCTCGCCTTGCTTGGAGTGAAATTAATAAAAAAAAAAAATTAAAAAAAGAACTGTATCGTTATTTACGAGGACAGTTTAGTCAGGCACAAGGCCACAGTGACAGGGACACACTAGGAAAAAAGCTCACTGTCATAGAGAAATAATCTGCGAGATTTACTGATTAAACTTCGCGTCACAGACCCACCGCCTATAAAGTAAAGTAAGACCTACAAAGATTTTACGAACTTCTGCTCCTTAGCAAGGGAGCGGTTAATTTTGTTCAGATGAACATAAATGGAATAAAATGATAAAATAAATAAACCAGCCCCTTTCTCATTAAATTTCAAATAATTAATGTAATCATTACGCATCCCGTAAAGAATGTTTTATTATTCTGTAATGAAGTTTACTGTACCAGTTCAATAAATACATTTTTTCCAGTTTCTCTCTGTCATCATTTCTGCGTGTACATATATGTATTCGTTTACGCGCGAACGTATGTGAGTTCGTTTACGGACGCACGTAGGTGCGTATGTATGTATGTATGTGCGTAACTGCGTGCTTATATATGGTGGGTTGTAAGTGTGTGCATATATTTTCTCAGTTATAAATCTCGTATTCTACTTTGTTGCAACAATAGTCTTATGTCATGTATATGTTTGTTGATAGGCTGCAGCATTTTGGCAACTCATAAATTTCACAAGCAACGTACGTATTAGAATGTCATGCAAATGTTTGTTCAAGTGAACTCGTCACTCTCTTCTTTGGTTTCTTTTTAATAAAAATCTTCTGTGTCAGTATCATTTGCTGTTAGTCACGTCATTTTCAGATAAAGTTTTTCTTCCTGCTGAAATAATACATTTGTGTGGGTTGTTATTTTAGAAATATATTTCCATTTACTGACTTTATTTGGATTTTAAAGCCATGTTTGTATTTTCATGAAGTATTACAGAACCTGTTTTATTTTCTTTAAATATTCTCCGTTTTCTTAGCTTCCTAAGATGGAATTGAACAAGAATGCAATGATGTTTCTGCAAAATAAAACCAAAACAAAAAGGTACCAACGCAGGAAAAAAGGAATGGTGCCTAACAATAGTTGGATGACAGTGAAAAGAAGAACGACTTGATGATTGGCTTTACAAATCGCATGAATAATAATAATAATCGTTACCCGATAGGTGAGACCGATTCGTCAGATATATTGCAAAATCACAAAGTCTAAATTAGAGTCGAATTTTTTTCCCCCTAACATCTTAAAAATCCACAAAATAACTTAAATTCCATAAAGAAAAGCTGATATAGAGAGAATGTTTTGTATAAAAAAAATGATGGCATATTAGTTTTGCTTGGATGGTTTTATTCAACAATGTAGGATTTTTTTTAAATGGATAAGATGATCGGAGGAAAATAGAAATACAAGTTTTATGCATGTACCAATATATTCAATTTTATTTCCATATTCATATACGTACAGTAATACATGGTGAGACGCATGGGCGCGTCCTATTAGGTACTCTAAAACATATCTCTCTCTCTCTCTATCTCTCTCCCCCCTCTCTCTTTCTCTCTCTCTCTCTCTCTCTATATATATATATATATATGTGTGTGTGTGTGTGTGTGTGTGTGTGTGTGTGTGTGTGTGTGTGTGTGTGATTACTTCTGGCATTGTATATGAAATAATTTTGGCAGCGCATTTCACTTCATCAATTTCATATTTGGGTTTGAATGTTCAAAAGCTTTGTAACATAAAAGCCTATAATTATTAACACGTATTGCTGTGTTGTGACCCCAATATCTACCTGTCTAAGAAAAAATATATATTTAAAATATTATCCGATCCTACTTATTTCATATACAATGTTAAAAAGAATAGCATAAAATTTCACACAAACATATTACATATATACACACACACACACATATATATATATATATATATATATATACACAACAGAATATGCCTGTGTGTATGTATACTCTTTATGCACGTCCACATTTCTCGGCTCATTTCGATGAAATTGTACACACATGTTGCGAATTTACTAAATTCGGCCAAAACAAACGTTTCAATATTCAAGCCCCCAGGGTTTGGCAGAAAAATCGATAAAACTGAAGCTGGGTACGCCTTTTTGCAAAAACCAAGGCAAAGTTGCACGCGAACAAATTTTTTACTGGATGAACTGATGTTCTTTGCACTTAATGCAAAACATATCTCATGTTACGAAGTTTATGTAGAGTGCTTGATAGTTTTCCTGCGACGTTGGCTTCACACAGAAAAAAATTTCAAATATCAGATTTTTCGCACTCCTTAAAATAAAAACTTGAATAACCTCCACATGTTTATCCTATTTTCTTCAAACATGTCGAAAAATATTTGTCATCATGCAAGTCCCGTTCGCTTCCTCTCATATAACGAAAATCTACTCAAAAAGCCAGTTTTTCGGCCATAACTCCCTGGTTCTTCATCCGTTGCTTTCCAAATATGCCATATAAATTACAAATGACACACAAATTTTCTTGTGTGACTATTGGTTTAGATTATTTCATTTAAGCTGACGAAATCTGCGACAAACTAGATCCAAAATTGGCTTTTGCCATTTAGCCAATAGTCTCTTCATATAATTCCATGCTATATTGGAATTAGAACGACCATTCATGGAAAGATCGTTTCAGAAGCTTTATTGAAGCGTTAAAAGGGAAAAATACCCGAAGAATCTCTTATTAACCCCAGATTTACAGTAAACGTACGAAGCAGTAGGAGCTTTCATTCTTTTGAACTTGCAGTTGAATCAAGCTCTGAGGTTTCATCAATTTTTATTTGATTATTAGATTTGCGAACAATACTATTTGAAAGTTATTACGGCCAGAAGAAATTTAAAACTTTGAAACAACTTGACCCCGAGCAACGACCACACAAGAATGTTTTATCGATTGAATTCTTTTATTAATAACAAAAATTGCGAAGGACAAAGTGAAAGTGGGGAAGAGTTTAGTATACAAACAGATGATGCATGCAAGCGTGGAAGCAATCAGTAATACTAGACAGTGGGGTACGGTTATACAGTTGCAACCATGTATATCCGGGCAACGGCGGGTACCACGGCTAGTATATATTGCGTATTTTTAGAAGTTTGTGTTTGTATGTGTATTCGTATTAAAACATATCAATGCAGGCATAAAAGAAATTTAAAATATGCTTTTAGACGCGAGTATGTGTAAAAATAAAATAATAAAACCTCTGTCATACTGACATGCTTCAACCAGTTTGCAGAGTTAGGTGTAAGGAAATTTACTTGGAGCTTCTGTACAAATTGTTACCTTTTGCCCATTACTGCCTATTCTTAGGATGCACAAGCTTAAATCTAGCGAGAAATTGAACAATATGTGCGCTTAATAGTCGAATGCTCAAACTAGGCAGACACTAAATTAGCTTAGTTTATATTCTGTGAAGACAATGATTTCAGATGCCTGGTGTTCGTCCAGAAACGAACTTTTTCAGGTGTAAACAAGTGACGAGGAATAGAAATGTGTATGGATTTTAAAAATGGATAAAGGTCTATTTGTTTTTCATTCATCTACCGTGTTTATGTATAGCTATAATATGCTATGTTCGTAACTTAAAGAGTGAGAGAGTTGTTGAATTTCATTACCAATGTTTGGCATTTTAAAAGGTTATTTTGGTGTATAAATTTATTACTCGATTTAATGTCACATGATCGACATGAAGATTAAAATTGTCAGTTAGGAGGGCATTTCATTTTGTTGTACTGGCTAGGAAGCAGGTCTCTCAAATGATATAGAGGTCATACATAGACCTATTCCCAATTTAGTAAACTATTAAAAGAGAAGGAAAAAAGTGGAGAAGACAACGGGTAACCACTTCATATCTTTCCCCCCAAAATCCTGGGAATTCATAAATAATAAAGATGAGAAAAGCATGATCGAATACATTCTGGAGGAATATGCAAGTGTTTAAAAAAAAACATCGTATGATTATTTAAGTTGAGTGCATATAATTACAAAGTCACCGGTGTCAGGCAATCAGTGTAACCAAACTCGTCACAATAATCGGTAGCATAGTTTTGCTATCGTCGGTGGTTGATTAGGCATTCAGTAAGCTTAGTCAAGTGTGGCACATGGCCAAAGAAGAGCAATCAATGAACGCTGACTTGGTGACTAATAGATCTGAGAGAACATGTGATGTAGTGTATTAAGTTAAAAAGACTAATTCTTTATTTAACAAAGCTTGTTCCAAAATACATATATGCTACCCTCTGGTTTATATATTATGAAGGAAATAAAATGATAGCTTTATTGATGTTATTGAAACATAACATAACAGAACATGCCTCGTATATACACACAGACACGCACACACACACACACATATATATATATATGTATATATATATATATACATGCATGTATATACATATATACATAGATACATATAAACCTATATATACGCATGTATATACACATAGATATGCATATATATACATATACATATATATATACATATCTATATAATATATATACATATATATGCATATATATATACATATATATATATATGAACATATATATATAAATATATATATATATATATATATATATATATATATATATATATATACATATATGCATATATATGCATATATATATATATATATATATATATATATATATATATATATATATATATATATATATATATATATATATAAATATATACATGTATATACATATGTATATACATATATATATATATACATGTACATATATATAATTATTTACCCGCTGCCCCACGCAGCAAGATGTGGCACAAGGCCCATATACATAAATATATGCACATATACATATATACACACATATATACACATACTTATATACATACGTATATATATACATGTAAATACATATATATATACATATATATATGTATATATATATATATATATATATATATATATATATATATATATATATATATATATATATATATATATATATATATATATATATATATATATATATATATATATATATATATATATATATATATATATATATATGTATATATTTATACACACCTATATATACATACATGCATACATACATATGAAGGCACGATGGAGTAGTTGACAGTGGCAAGGATTGAAGAATCGGAGAGTCTAATTCGAATTCCAGTGGAATCCATTACATTAGCGTACCTGCTACTAGCCTTTGGCAAGTTACTAATCCTATAGGTAAATAGCAGGACAGACTAAGTTGTATAACCATTGATGGCAACTGGTCTAGGGGAAAGAAAACTCTGAATTCAAAACCTGCGCATGGTAGTTTGGGAACTCTGTATTCGGCCCTTCAAAAGTAATATATATATATATATATATATATATATATATATATATATGTGTGTGTGTGTGTGTGTGTGTGTGTGTGTGTGTGTGAGGTGGGGGAGAATATGCTATACAAAGTTTATATATCCGGCTAATGATAGTTATATATTTTTAAATTCCTAAGTGTTTTATGTATTTGTGATATTTTTAACATTCTACTCTCTGGATATCTGCTTCAAGGTTTGGCTTGTTAGTATTTTGTTTGGTATTAATTAAATCTTTTATTGTTTAAATAATAGCAAGAAATTTAAGAAATATTCGGATTACCAATAAGAACGTCTCTTAGTATTGTTTTATCTTGGCTAGAAAATAGTCCCTTGAAAAATATTTTACCCAAGCAATCAATATTGTTCTGGTTCTCTAGTAATATATATCCCCGCAAAACAAATTTTACCTGATCTTGTAAATAAACTAAACAATATAGAATGTAAAATCGAATTTACTTATGAAACTGAAATAAGATATTAGCTTTCCTCGATATCATGTTAAACCGTATCGATAATGATCTAAAACTCAATGTCTGTCGACACTCCATCAATAAAACTGACCTCATTGACTTCTATTCACGCCATAACCACAAAATAAAATCTGAAACAATTACGATATTGATGGACTTTGAAAGTATTTTCCATATAATTCTCTTTATCATGTAAATGCTATTCTACGATCTCTTAAATAGAATTGTTATTATTTAAAAGATCTTAGAATTTATAATCCTCAATATTTACATGAAAAAGAGAAATGTATGAAAAATTCTTTTGTAGTCCAACAATATCGTAATTATTTCATATATAATGCTCATAGGATACGTAGAATTAGAAAATAATATAATCTTGTTAAAACTAGACATATGACACTACCACCCATCTCAATGACAACTACAATTGAAAAGAATTTATCTAAAACTAATATCGTAATATATCTGTTGGACGCTAAAATTATTTACATGTTAATTTAATATTTTGAGGAAGAGGATAATAATAATAATGTGTATTATAATAATCGAAATATAAATCTTAACAAAATCTAATGAAGCGAAAATTTTAATAGAAAACTATATTTTAATGAATAAGAGATTAATAATTATCAGCATGTATGATAGATCATTAAGAAAACACTAAAGTTTTCAATTCGACCAGATGACCAAACAACGAAATATATTTTGGGAGCACTTTTTATTCAGGCTGAGAAATGTTCACTATTCCCTAGTAAAGATAATTTAAATGAAATGAGTTGAAGTTTTATTTGAAATTTCAGCAAATTTACAAAATATTCTTAATTACAAATAATTAATTTTCTTATTTAAAAAATATTCTTTATCTGAAATTAAAATTTAAAATCCGAAAATTTTATTTTTCGTTTTTTAAAATTCTTTATTCTTACTTTTCTTGATCACTTCTGGAACGTTGTTATTAAATAAAATGTTTTAATAATCTAAAAATATAAAGCTTAAAAAAAAAGCAATTTACTGAATATTTTGAATAGAAAATGTCAATATTCTAATGAACGTAATCAGGATGTAGAGAAAATAATTAAGGAAATAACTTCTTTTAAAATAAATGGGCATATAAGCTTCAATACACCAAAAAATAATTTAAAAAAAACCCAGATCTGTTTGATTTTTGGCCACTTCATACTTTAGCTGTCTCAAGTGACACTCCGCTCTAAGAGACATTTCTCATGGAGACAAAATGGATGACAAAAATCACCTTTAGAATCCATTTTATGGACGTAAAGCTTATTTATCTTTTAAACAATATTTGCGCTTTGCTCTGTCAATTAGAGCCAAAGTTTAAATTTCAGTGACTTTAATATGTGAAGGGACGCATAAAACTATTATTGATATGTTAATTTTATCAAATCAATCAATAATATAAGTTATGCTTGCTTGTAATTAAGCTATAACGTAAAATTCCAGTTTGGACCTCTATGCAAAGTCCAATCTCACAATAACGTTGTCGTGTATAATGTAATGGTTACATTCTATAGAGAACACGATCAGTCATTTAAGTGGATGTGATTTACAAGTTAAATTATAGAAAATCACCCTAATATTGTTCAATTTCTTCTCATGAAAAAGATTGAAAAAAAATTTCTTGTTTCAATAATTTGTGAAAGGAGAGTTCATACTCTGTACATATTGAAACAATTGATGCTTTTATAATACGATCCAAAAAAATTGACAAAGGCTTTATTCTCTTCAGAAAGTGAAATCTGTTATCATGACTGTTCTCAAACTTAGAAGATATACAAGGCTCAAAGAACAAAGGTTAGTGGCTTACTCTTAAAATGGTTATGATGAATGATGTTTCAATATCAGGAAGAAGAGGTGAAGGGAAATGAAGATTATGAGGATAAGAAGGATATATCACAATTGACCATTGACTTCAAAATGTTAACCGTACAATAATAATATTTTCAAGTAAAGGATCAATTGTTGTCTATCATCCATGCCCTCATATTTTTTACTTTTTTCCATCTACTTCTCTTTACTATCATAGTTTATTCATTATAGCCATTTTGAGAATAACCCTCTATGTTGAGTGGCTCTCGAGCATTGTATTGAGTATATAAAAATGTTGCTTTCGTATCTCTATCATAACTTGATAATTATCAAGGCCAACTTACAGATCAGTTCGCTAGTGTAAGTTCTTTCCTCAAGAGGATGGAAATACGAATTATTTAAACCTTTATAAAAGCCAGGAATTTCAACGCTTTCCTACTTAGTAGTTTGATACTTTCTATTACCATGTAAACATCAAAATATTAATTATTGTTCCCAGTTATTAGATACCTTTCTTTAACTTAATATTCATAAAATCAATATAGCTACTTGAAAAAAAGCTAATTTTACATTTACACATTGGATCACTAAGTGAAAATATATCTAATAATACAGTATGCTATTAGAGATTAATAAAAAGTATTTTTTCTCATCAAAAGATGAGAAAATGTTAAACGTAATGCTAAATTCTACATGATGTCTTTTTTATCTTTTGAAAAGCCTTTTTATATCATTGAATGATTAAATGGCGAATGTAGTGTTAGATTGTTTTTTTCTTTTTTACATCCAAAATTTGAAATACATTCGAGAAAGTTGACTGATGATTCAGATGTTTTTTAGCTTTCGGTAATATATAAAAATATGCTGACATTAGTTATAATGTTGAACATTATATATGCAGTCTGTTGGCACTTCAACGTACAGTAATAGTTAGCAAGCTTGTCGCGCTCGATCATAATTTTGGCCTTGTGTCACCGTTAAATAGAGTCTGTTGATATCATGTCGCATTTTACCGGTGGGATTCTAGAAGAGCATACGTCTTTTTTACATGTTTTTCCATTTTATGCTAACTGATCTCTATCACATGATATAGACAATATCCTGATACGAAATTTTTTGTGAAGTTAAAACCCAATGGCGGTTTATTGGTATTATTTCGGTTGTTCTCATTTCACACAAAACAAAAAGACCTAAGCCATTTTGAGCATCATATATCGATGATTTGTCATTGTGAGTATATATATATATATATATATATATATATATATATATCTCAGATTGTGAGATCATGGATAGGATTGTACGTCAAATCTTTTATTCCCTTTAATGATTACACACATCCTTTTTAGGAAAGTGAAAGTTTGGACACAGATGAACGTTTGACGAAGATAAAGTTATTTATTCTTAACCCTTCGCATATACGCCACGAATGCCCTAGTTTTGTTTTTCTTCACTAACAAGTTTATTATTTTTGATGATTAATTGGGATGACAAATAAAGAATTCTGCAAAATGTATTTAAAATTGGTCACAAGTTAAGGTTGTCAATCCTTATAATGTATACTGAAATATACGAAAGACATGGTCAGTGAACAGAAATTAATACACTCATTACTCTAACTAATTTACACACACACACACACATATATATATATATATATATATATATATATATATATATATATATATATATATATATATATATATATATATATATATATATATATATATATATATATATATATATATATATATATAATTTGGTTTTTCGGATAAATATGTAGTTCCTGTTGGGAGGTATCTTTTTTTTAAATAATACCTTTGGTCTCAAGGCCGCTTAACCCAATAAATGCAACGTTTATTGTAATAAAAAATAATGCCAGATTTAAATTACATTAATTGCTTAAATTTCTTGTTTATACTTGCTCATCTCGAGGGAGCCTTCAACGAATAAAAATAGCTAATCTATTTTTAATGAATTGAATTTACTCTTGAATTAAATATCAATCCTGCAATAGATGCTTGAGATATTTGTATTTTTCTTGGCCGAGAATGTTTGTATTCATTTGAAGCCTCTTCCACTTGGAAGTTTAGTACAGAACACTTTTATTAACGAGAGTTTTCAATAATTGTCACCTTTTAACTTAATATTAACAGATACCGACTTGGCAAAAGGTTGCTCTGTGCTAGTAGATCGTATTTTTGATAGTTTATTTTTGTATTAATTTCATTAAAATACTTTGTATTGTAATTTTATTAGTTGTTTTAATATTTGGCTTCCATGTACTTTAAGCAAAAAGAATAAGAATTATGATATTCATTGTATGATAATTCGCTGCTTAACTATAATGAATATCTCTTGTTCTTAAACAAATTGAAACAAGCAAAATGGAATTAGATAAATGTGGAACACAAGAGATTCGTGAGTTAAGCGAAACAAATCGCAACAAAACATTCCAAAGGAGCCTTCATCGAAACAAAAGGTTGTAAAGAAAATCTATGATTTCCTTTCGGAAATAAAATCGATTAGTATCGAACAAGTACTGCTTCCACTTATCCGAAATGAAAATCGCATTTGAAAAATAGCACTCGGAACTAGTTAGCAAAAAAAAAAAAGAAAAAGAAAAAAATATATTTAATCAAGATTTACCAAATGTTTTTCTTGGTCAGAATAAAATGCTTCATTTTGACTGAGAAGTTTTCATTCATCCTCTGTATTCAGCATATATTGCGCCTTGGTTTTTACAGAATTCTCTAAATGAAAAAATATTCAATTTGTTGAAAAGTACAAATGCTACGTAGATAAGTTACTCAGAAACAGACAACATTCTGAAAGGTTATTTTATTACTAAAGGTACGATAAAAATCATTGTAATTACAATGACTTATCTGTATGCAATCACTCAAAAGGTGATAACAACATTATTATATTAGTTTATCACTTAAAAAGTAAAAACAATAGCCTAGTGGATTAAAGAGTTGACTCCTGAATTTGATGACATAATAATTGGGAGTTCAATCCCTGGGTCTGTCAGTTTGTACTTGACTCAGTGAAATAGGGTGAACAAAAACTACGCAGCCACTAGAGCAGGTATCCCTAGATATGGGCAGTGGAACGAGAACAGTCTATTACTGTATATTAAATAAATGTTAGCGGTTCGGAATTCCCTGTAGCTTTTCTGGATCGACATACACCTAATGAAGACCGAAGGGCATAACAACGGTCAGAACGTTGTAGTAACAAGAAAGTCTGTATGTAAATAGTATAAGTAATGGCTTCCTATCCCATAAATTCAGTTAGAAAATAGTTAATTGTACTGAAGTATTACAATTCAAAAGTCAATTTGGAAAGACCAAGAATAGTTGATATACCTTATGAAGTTGCCTAAGCAGTGGTGTTGCATAACATAAAATATCAGAATATTTTTATTTTTATTCTTACTTAATAATCCTTTTTATGTTGCTCCATATTTGTAATTTACTGCCATATTGCGAATTTATCATTAGTAAATTTTGGTTAATATTAAAACAGATTTCACGGTGAATGCTTATTTACAAAGCAAGCCAGTCTCACTGATGAATGGTAATATAATCATATAGGTAGCTCTAATAAAATATGTCCTATGATGAAAGGTTTTCCGATCATTTCTTTTGTTACAAATCCACATAGTCCTGGCTGTAATTTAAACTGACACCTTTAAAGTTCGTATTTCTCTTATTTCAGATAGAAAATTGGAGATCTTACAACATACTTCGATGAAAACTTCATTATTCAAAATTATGGGGTTTTCATATTTTATTTTTTATATGAAAAAAAAAAGCTATCAGGTTAAACTGACGCCTGAATATTGGGTAAAGATGCGCGGAATTCGAATCACGACGTACATATTTCTACTTGCCATTTCTCTTGAAAACGTTAGAATCATGGCTCTCCACAGCTCCCTGCCATCAATACTTTATTTTTGTAACCCTATTTTGCATTTATGTTACTTGTTCCTCTATTCTTTTCTCAAACCTGACAAGTTTTACTCTCTGCTTTCTTCTGCGTCTTTTGTCTTTTAGGCATCGCCTATAAATAACTACACTCTCACAGTTTTATAGAAAGTTAATTTTCTTCTAGTCAAATTTGACGGGATTGCCTTATTTCTGTGGAACATTATTACCATATTAAAAAGAAAATCTATCAGGTCTCTTACATGAAGGAACTTTGAAACTTACAAAAAATCCGAAAGTGACAGTATTGTACTAATTTCTGATCAATACTGTATATATTTGTTAATGTTAAATTCTACATGATTTCTTTCCTGAAGCAATGTATCGTATGTAGAAACTCTCCAGCTATGGCATCAAAGAAGGTTACGCAATTAACAAATTGATTTTCTCAGGTGCATCCTTGAAAGTCGTTATGAATCTTCAGTTTTCAGAAGCTCATGAGTCTCCTTCAAGGCTCCCCCCACCGGTCCTATTCACTTTCTTTTTTTTACTCTTATATTAGTAATATTGTATCTAGGAACATTCTCATATCATTCATAAACATATATGCATATTATGTCATTGTTTATGAACTCACTTTCAAAAATCAAGCTGTTCTCTCCTTAGATCTAGTTCTAACAGCTCAATAAGGAAAACTGGCTGTATCTTTAAGTGGTTCAAAACCCAAGCTAATGTTGTTTCATCACCATCGTTTAGGCTCTGAAGTTTCTACAGTCCCGCTGAACGTTTGCACGCTCAGTGACGCTCTATTTCGCTATTCAAGTGAATCCTTCGATAAAACGGTCTTTTCTTTGTTCTCTATTCTCAAACAAGCCAATAGTATTCCTATACAGTCTTGTTCTCTATTCAACAATAACCTATTTTAACATTTGAAACCTTTCTTTGCGTTCTACTTTACTGATGTACTTTATGTAATCTCTGAAATACATATATACCTATTAGTCATTCTGACAACATTCTGATTATGAAAGTTATGTTTTTCTAGGGTTTTAGTCAGTCGACTTGTTCTTCTCCCTATTTCTAGTATAATTCTGTTATATGTTTTATTCATTAGAACCTAATTTTGTATTAATCCAAGTCACTGGTTTTGAGGGAATTAATTTTGAAGTATTTCAATCCTAATGTTACATATCGAGCCAGACAAGTGGTAATTGTATAGATTCTATAGATTAGGTTTTTTTTCTGTGTAAACATTGCATTTCTAAAAAGAAAATCTCGACTATCTTAACAATATTTCATTTCTTCTTACAGGAACAGAATATTTGTTGAACATGGAAAATTTGGTTCAAACCAAACTGTAATATCAAAAAGCATGACCTAACATAAAAATGGCCTTTTAAAATCTGAAATCGTTATATTTCGCATTGATGGGGTATTCTTAACAGTAAATATAATAGTATAGTTCTGAATTTTGAAATTCCTATTGATGATATTCAAGGGGAGATAAAAGCTACTCTTAAAATGTTGCTTTTGAATATGGTTGCGGTAAGAGACTATTTAGGCCCAATGCCATATGTTATTGTCTTATTTAGCTAACTTTTGAAAATTCCGGCAAGCCAGAAATAGTATTGTGAATTTATTTGTCTGGGATTTTTTAATGAATTCAACCAAACAAAAGAACGCATGCTTAAAGGCTTTTCATAAATGATTACAATGTAATAAAAAGACGGTAAAATTAGACTGGTGAAAAAAGATAAATTTGTTTTCCTCCTTTGTCTCTACTGGAAAGGATTAATAGACCGATATTTTCCAAAGTAATAAAACCGTTCATGCTTCTCTAATTTCCTTTGCCATTATTCCGAGATAATTTAATATAAAAATCTTTTAAGTTTAAATACTTCAACATGAAATATGAACAGAAAAAATACGGAAATGTTTCGATTTGATTAAAATAGTTTTATTAGTAGAAGCCATCGATAAATAAAGTTCCAAGAAAATTTCTTTCAAAATCTTCGGTGAATCTTATCTAAATCAGTAAATCGTTCTGCGAGTAACGATTCTCGCTCCAGTTGTACAGGTAAATTGATTCATTTAACCAAAACTATTTTAAGTACTAAACAATGAAAGCTCCATTTTCCCCATTATTTATAAATCTTATTTTCAGAAATATTCTTTATGTTGGTTGCCAGCTAATATATAATTTCCGTAATTTTACTGAAAACTATAGAAAAATATTTGGTTGCAAATCTTTGTGTGGAGTAGCTAATTACTAACACGAATAAAAATCACGTAAATAATGTTTCGTATGTTCATGTATTAATTGGATGCGGTTCAATGACGTAAGTTTGACTTATGAAATAATTGATCGTCATTGCAGTTGTAATCTCAGACAAATTTATCGATTTGACTCTAATAACATAGAAAAGTGTTTACTAAGGTTTGCTTACAATCAAAAGATACAATACTGCAGGATCGACTGAGGATCAATGTTGCACGTGTATCAATATGCAAATTCAGTTCACATGTGTTTCATGCAGGTAGAGCCTTGTGCAAACCTAAGTTTAGTAAAAAGAATGTCTACAAAAGGAAAAAAAGTCGACAATTATGCAATATACGTAATGAGTGTTGCTTTTTTTTCATTTTTCAGGTGATAAAAATGTTACCATTCATTGATCACGAAGTTGTTATATTTCATGTCTAATGGAATTATGACATTGCAATTTGTATGAAGGCTCATGGGCGCCAATAAAAATGAAATATTCACTTGCATGTGTTAACGTGTGTTTGAATTCTAGTCATAGCCCCAATATAACAAAATGAGTTTGATAGCGGTCAGTAATCTTCAGTCGTAGAAAGGAGAAAATCAACTCCAGACAAAGTTTCATTTGTTTGAACCGAACAGAATGATTCTAGTTTGCAATCATCTAATTATTTCGTTGTAATGCGTTCTTATTCCCAAAGCAGTGTGTGCTCGAAATTTGGTAATGCCTCTTCACGAATTCTCTATATGAAATATCTCCTGTTTTTATAGAATAATTACTAGTTGCTTTATACAGAGTGATTGAAAAGTAACTCCCCATTTTAAACTACTTATAATTTATTTATTACCTAGAATTTTTTTCAAGAAATGGATATGAGTGGAAAGCTTTTAGCATGGAGTTTTATTTAAAATTTGATATGTGCACCAGATTTCGCTACCAGTTTTTGAGCCGTTCAGGAATCGCATCAACTGATTTCACCAAGAACTCTTTATGGTTTAGAAGACATAACTTTGTATTCACCGTTCACGTTCTCTCAAAGTCTTGGTTTGGTATAGTAGGCATGCTCCTTTAACGAACCCCAAAGAAAACAAATCACAGGGTTTTAAAGTCAGGATTCCTTGGTGACCATTCATATATAAAATAGGGAGTTACTTTTCAATCACCCTCGTTTTCAGTCGAATTCAAATCGGCATAACGTTTAATTAGGTAGCCACATGGTTCCGAAATGTGTATAGATTCGTGATTAGCGAATTTTTATTTATTTATTTATTTTTTACTTATTTGGTGTAATGTACTTAGTAACATGACTTGGACAATGACAATCATGATGGTGCGTGCAAGGGTAATATCATCGTTGTAAGGATTAATGTGAACACTAGATTAAATATTTCATTTTTAACATGATTGTCTATTCAACACCAGACTTCGCTAGACTTGTCGGCGTGTGGGTGTGTAATTGGGGTTTTTCTCTAAACATGGATTCTGCATTTTTGCGAGGATGTAAGAGACACTCTCTTCGTCATCCCTCTTGAGCAGGTGCATCTGCCCGCTGGTGTCGGTAGTACTATGTGTGTACACCTCGACTGCAGCTGAGCGACCATCTGTTTGCCTGTTAGAGGCTGGACGCTGACATCGAATATGGCGCGGATCAGCATATACACAACTCGTTGATGTACCTCGTTTTTCTAACCGACAATGAGTGCAAAATCTATTTTGGAATCATTTGATGTAGTGACATACTGCAAAAGAGACAGTTTTAGTAATGCGACATGATTAAATAAAAAAAAGTATACGGAGCTGGTTGCGTGAATTTGACACGTCATTATTACGTAGTCTTTACCAGGGAATGTTTGTAAAACACCCAGCATACACAAAAAGTAAGATTTTCCACAGATCCATCTGCCTGACATTCCTGTGTAGTCAAATGTGAACAGATGAGTGGAAATAAGAAGACTTTTATACATGTTTGGATCACATACTCTCTGTCAGTAATACATCTGAATAAAAGGAAAACTCTTGAGAACAATGACAAGTATTTTACGTACTCTATGACTGGCCGCTCGTTTCTGAGTATGCCTGTTTGCTCTTGAGACGAACAAATTCCTGCACACAGTCACTGACGCACTCAGAACAGATACGTTATATTTTACCAGAATGAAATATATATAAAAATTTAAAGAAAAGATATGTAAAAAACAATATTGCATTTTTATTAAATAAGTGTTATTTTAATCATTAAATTGTTTTTAAAATAGTGGGAGTATTATGTTAAATACATTTAATTCCTCCCGCCAAAAAAAAACATAGTGAAAGTGTATTGTACCAAGCTACACACCCTAGTAAAACCAACTGTACTTTGTACCCCCCTACCTGTTTGAACGCCCCCCCCCACAAAATTAGATTTCGATTGGTCAACGTATGGCTATTATAGAGGGTGTTCTCACGAACGGATTGATGGATTTTATGTAGATAGATTACATTCGGTGTTTCAATTTGCTACGTGCCGTGGTTGTTTTTAATTACGTTATTTTATGGAATATGAGATTTTTCCTTTGAACAATAGTTATTACCCAATTTGGTATAACCACGTTCTAAAAAGTGCAATTGTTAAAAAGCGAGATTATCAATATTAGCTTGAAGAAAAAAATGTTTAGCTGAAGAAATTTCGTGTCTATACCTAAAAATTAATAACGTTTGGCAATTTAAATTAGAGCAAAGATTACTGGTGCGGGAATATGATTGTATAGTTTCTAATTTTACTTGCAGTGTCATTAGAAGATAAAAACCAGCTTCAATAATTGGAACAAAATTGATTAACTTTATGTGTTTACATAACGAATATTTAAAGGTATATTTTTGAATAAATGTTTTTCCTGGTGCGAAGCAAAATAAAGAAAGCAATTCACAATCCATATACTTGAAAAGAAATGTTAATATTTAATTCAACTGTTCAATTTTGAACACAGATCTAAATAAAACAGTTAATTCAGGAATTGACCGATCATGTCCCTTCAAAATTTCTTATCCTTAGTCGTATTATCCTTCCTAATTTCTCTTCTGCCGACTATTTACAGAAACTCGTTTTGGTCCCACTGCTCCTTCCATTATTCCCAGTGAATTTCAAATTCCCCAAGTTCTCTTTCCTCAGATACCCAAGACATTTGAACTGTTTCTTTCAGATTCTAAGTAAAAGTTTATATTTTCCTTAAAACTTCCTAATTGCTGATATGCTCTGTTTATGGTAGTCTATTAAACCATATCTCTCTAGTCTAAAGTTTTCTCTTTCATCTGTGAGAAAATTGTCCAGCATTCATTACAAGTAGTTGCTTTAGATATTACATGGCAGGTCAGCAGTTTTTTCTTAATTTTTAACAATTTTTTTTCCTGTTCGTTAATACGTTATTTAGCTTGTGGTAGGTACCTTTCTATATTTCAATGCACTATTAGATTTCTGTATCATATTTCTATACTGGGCTGATTTTCATGTCTTCAATTCGTAACACGCATCACTATACAGGGAGTTTTTCAATAATTTATCACCAAACAAGGCTTAAAACCACAAAGACTGTGTGAAAGAATCCGAGAAAAGGCATTAGGGAGAGAGAGAATAATAAAAGAACTGGAATTAAGAAGGCAAGATGACGATTGAACTTTGAAGATCAAAATTCATTGGAAAACAAGAATCCAAAACAGAGTTCCACAAGCGTGATATGCGAAAGAAGAAACTATAAGGATATATTTTTCTGTCACATATAGCAATTTCAACTGTAAAATGATGAGACCTATCTGCCAATCAAGTACTTCGCTTAAATTCGTAAAGTGGGGGTACCAAAGAGGAAAATACAGGTAAGCTACGTTACGGCGGTGAGAATGTAACTGAAGACGAGATGCCAGGTCAGGATCGTTAACATTACAGATTCTTTTTTGCATTTTCTCAAGAATCTCTAAATATATATCAGAAGTACTAGGCCAGATGTGACAGCAATATTCAGTGCATGAATGAATGGTAGATTTGATTCAATATAATCGCTCCATTTCATGTCAATGGTAAACGTTAGCCCGCGAATGCACAGTGAGTTGCTCTCCGGGAGGATAGCATTAGACATGCTGATGGATGCTGATGGAAGGTAAAAAAAAAAAGATTCTCTACAACGATTAAAAGAGAGTAGTTTTGTTCTGCAGGCGTTAAAATTAACAAACTAATTCTTGTCCCAGTTAACAAATCAAAGGTAATTTTTGAGACCAGCTGCCAATTTTACCTATCAGACAATAAATAGTTGTACCATCGGCATAGATACCGAGTCGAGAATTGATGATATTGGGTAGGTCGTTGATGAAAATTAAGTACAAAGTAGGTCCTCGGATATATGGTCGAAGAAGAAGAAAAAAAAAACATTTCTCTACTGTCAGTTAATTTGCATAATTTGCTACATCCCTGAGAAAGGAATCGACAAAGGAAAAAGAGATTGCTAAAAGTGCAATAATGAAAGAATCATCTGGTTTACTTTACCGGATGATTCTTTCATTATTATTGATTATTTCATTATAGAAAACGAGAAGAAAAAACTATTGTAAGAAGACAGCATACAGTTAATAGAAAAATATAACATACTCAAAATATAAAAGTGATTTGATGGGTTGATACAAAGTTATGTATGCCTCATGAAAGACGTGAATAGCTTTCCGGGAATGTTACTTTGTTGCTTGGAAAGAGTGATAATCATTTTGTAAAATGTTTTCTCACAGTTACCAGCAATTCACAAAGTTTTTATTGTTTATATTTATGCATTATTCACTTGGGAGATAAGCGGCTGGATAATTTTACAGAACGGTTATCTTAATCTTTTGTTTTAAAAACATTTGAACGTAAATGTCGTTATCATGAACTGAATGAGAGATAAGATTTTTAGTTAAAAAAACAAAAACAAAAAACTGTCTTTTTCTGTTAACACTTTGCAAATTTTCGTTCCTCTTAGTCGATGCCTACTTAACATTCTCTCCACTCTCAGTAAAGAGTAAAAGAAATCCTTCAGTAGTCTAGAAAAAATTCTGACAATTCACTATTTATGGGGGATTCTCATAGCGAAAATCGATTTTTAGACATCAACACGCACAGTGATGCGTTATATGTATGTGTGAAGACGTAAATTCATTTTTCTTACGCATTTTATTGTGACCAAAAGCGTCGAAACAAGCTGATCTGGCATCATTCTGAGAATTTGTATCATCTACTCTAGTCAAATGGCATATTTGAAAGCTGTTTTTGTTTTTTGTTTTTTGTTTTTTTTGTTCGTGTCGGCTTTTTTATTCTATTTGCAAGAGAATCGCACAGAGTAGGGGAGTTATGGACACTTTTAGTGGCAGTGCTGGAACAGCAAGTGTTTCACCTTTCAGTCGTCGATTTGAGAAGCAGACGAGATTAGTGTCTGTCATCACTAGCAGTTGGTTGACTACAGTCACCAGGCAACGACATACCTTTCAAGATCCCCTCTCATCTTCTTAATTCTTATTTCCGACCGAATCAGGTGACATCAATGCTTATTCTGGTGTGATCATCGATTGGTCTGATAGTTTTAGATTGAGGGTGACGATGAGGTGGATGAAAAGAATGAGAAGTTGAAGTAAAAGTGGCAAATTCTATTTATAAGATAACTAGAAATAGTGATAGATATTCAGAAATAATGCTATTGACGGAATATTGGAAATGTGTGACATATCAATAATTAAAAAATTAACATACACGTTATTTTTTATTATCTGCGTGTAAAAGGAATGTTGAAATAAACTCGATTCTTTCAAAATGTAATTCCCTACCTCCCTTTAATTTAATATTAATCATTTGTTTAGAATTTCTAGTAGCGGGTCGAACTGGGAATATTTTTAGTACTACGACGTGTACATAGGTATGTGGATATAATGCAAAATTCATTACAAAAATGTTTACAGATATGTCTAACAAAAAACTACACATTTAAGAAAAAATTTCAGAAAATTCTGAATTAGTTTGATAAACCGTATGTGAGCATATATATATATATATATATATATATATATATATATATATATATATATATATATATATATATATATGCTCACATACGGTTTATTCACATCGGATTGAAAGACAAAATTTTTAGGAAAATGTGTTTTTTTTAATGAGATAACAAAAAGTATTTTAAATGGCCGGGAATATTACCGTACCAAAAAGCGGACATATAAAAAAGTGCCCAATGCAGCAGCTTAGAAAAACAGACATACAGAGCCAGCTAATACAAAAAAAAAAAGAGGTAAAACACCGTACACTACTGTGGTTTCGACGAGTAGGTCTCATCAGGTGGTTGGGTAACAAGTGTTCCTCAAACCATACCCCAAAAAGCTTTCTCAAAAGGCCCAAAAATACATTTCCAATATCATTTTTCACCTATACATTGAAGAATGTAGGGCTGAAGCAAATGGCTGTACCGAGGGCTCGTTTATTAAAAAACACTGATATAAACATACTTCCTTTTTTAGGTTGGAAAAGCTCAGGTACAACATAAAACTAGCGGACCACGTCTGGGAATCAAACGAAGAAAACGGTAAAATTCCGTGCATAAATTGGAGCCACGTGATGAGACGTAGCGGTCGAATCTCTTATATATTACAAATACTTGTTAAGTTTAGAAGTGTAACTTATTATTTGAAAAGTATTAGCCAGGAAATTGAAAAAATATCTTTTTTCATATCAGCTTTTTCTCTTAGATTTTACTGTCACACTAATAAAATCGTTTATACATAGGTACAGTAATATTAACATGAGGAACGGAACGCACTAGTAGACTGTTAACTGTTATCTTTCGAAATATTCCTCTGTGTAGGAATTATGCGGATTTGGGGTTCTGCCACTCAGTTATTATTATCCGATAACAAGAGCCTTTTCATGATTTCTTAGAAATCGATAAGAATTCAACTAAGCGTATTGACCAGTCATGTCCGTGTTTATTAGACTTCTCATGCTTCGATGTGTTCATCTGTGAAGCTATAATTTTGTCACCGGTACAAATCCATGTGTTATTTCTTAAATGTATTCTATCATTGTCGATATTGATGAAAGGATTTCTGCAATATTGGAAATAAAATGCATTTTTATTATCTAAATAAATTTCAGTCTTTTTATTTTAATCTATGATTTATATCGTAACATAATGTGAGTTGATAATGTCTACACCATAATGAGTGAAAATTCTAAAATTCTTCGTTATTCCCAAATCCTTATCAAATGGTTAAATTTTTATATCAAGTAACAACTTTTCATTTAAAATATCCTGCAAGTTCAGTTGCAGGAATGGTTTTATTTATAAACATTACATTCACTGAAAAATGCATTGATAATATTTGCCTTTCTTTTTTTTTTTTTTTTTTTTGAGATATTAAATTTTAACTTGAAAAATGAAGGGTAATTGTGAAATCAGGGAGTTGGACAATTGTGAAGAAGTATAAAAAAGGGTCGAACCAATAAATCTGTCTAGCACATGACTTTAATCTATCTTGTATCTTTCATATAGTTAGCTAGTGATGCTTACTTAAGGACAAACACAAAGAACAATCATAGATTGCATTATATAAACACAATGAAACAACTGATGATAAAAGATGCTAAAGCTCTGAATGTACTCTTGAGCACAGTAGAGACGGTTGTTCAGAATGAAGAAAATACACACAGCACAAATCTTGTTTCTAACTTGTCGTCTAAGATAAAAAAAATGTTGACTGAATTAAAACAATTTTTTTCGAAATGCTGTTTCTAATAAAAGCTGAAATGCTGCAAGAGCTACAGATACAGTTTAACCCGAATATAAGAGAGTTGTCGGGACCGGAGAAGAAGTCTCTTATATCCGGGTTTCTCTTATATCCTGGTTTGGTCTATTATATATACATTAACACAGGCTCTAATTTGGCACCAGAAAATCTCTCTTATATCCGGGTCTCTTATATCCGGGTTACACTGTATAAGTTAATTTCTGATCCGAGTACAATTTTCAGTGAAGTTGAATTGACATTACTAAATTTGCCGACTATAAAATTAATTACGATTTACATTCATCTTGAATCCCGGCAGAACGCTTGATTTTAAAAATATAAATTTTAAAAACTTTCATTTTTCAACGCGACTAGATTTGTTTTTGGTTGTAATGTTACCTATCAAAGGATATTTTTACCCAAACAAACATAAAAAAATAAACTAATTTTATAACTACCATTGGCTCACTCCCGTCCTATTTTGACGCTATTCAGATACTAATGACGTCTGATGGTTAAAACCAATCAATATGTCGGAATATTCTGGTATCAAATAATGAATGTACTGTCTGAAAACACTGCCCCTTGTTATTTTCTGAAAAATCGTTTAGTGACTCAGAACCTGTTGAAAAAATTCGCCCTAGCAATTCTTTGTGTTTTTGAAAAATTAGTAGACAAGATACCAATAAAATACTATTTTTACTCTGATATTTTTATTTATTCAGCGCATAATCGATTTTAAACGTTTCACTGACTTTTTTAAAATTTTTATTTGAATAATGAAAATTTTACACGCCCGTTTTGGGCAAGGAAATTGCTCATAAAGTGAGACTGTTTATTTTATATTAAACCTCAAACAATGCATGGTATATTGAGCATGATAGCATCGATAAGTAGACACAGTGATTATCCCATGTTACACGTAAATTTACAGACAAGAGATGTTCCCAACAGGTACTTTTGATACAAGGTTAAATACTAAAACAATTATTAATACCACCAAATTTTAAGTTGCTACTCAAATACCTAAGGCGTCTTGAAGTTTTAGCATAATTATTATTTAATGTCATGTCCATTCGGGGCGTAGACGATCATGACTCTCTATAGATTATTTTTCTTTATCTGAGAATTGGCAAATGTTCTTGGGATAGTTTCTGTTGTCTTCTGCGCGTTTTCTTCCTCTTAAACTGGTTTTTGCCCACGCTGAGTGGGGAGTAGAGGGAAATTAATATTTTTCTTAATGTCGTTTGTGCGAAAGTGAATGCAGCAGACTAACTCGGACTTATAACTAGACTTGTGTGAATATCAGTTATCTATTCACACATACCGCCTTATGATTACTATTGCTTATACATATATAATGTGTGTGTATCCGCAATCGTGATCACCGTAGCACAATGCGTAACAAACTTGTTTTACAGATCCATTAGTCGTTACTCTTATGCTGCATTAAGTTTAACTTGGTAAAATAATTAAATCTTATCACTTGATGAAATTAGAAAAGAGAACTTATCTACTAAAAACTCTTCTGTTTGCCAAAATGCTCTCTGACTGGATTGTAGAGAGGACATCACCAAAGCAAAACAGTTACTACTTTAAAACACACTCATCTTTCGGGCAACAGATTTTGTCACCCAAGGAACTTCTCTATTTGAAGCAATCCTCAGAGATTGTACAGAAATAATCAACGACGTAAAACCGGAGCTCCCTCTGGTGGCCAGACTTTCTCTTGAAGTTGCTTTGGAACTTTCCTATCGCTAGCTTTTGATATGCACCTCCGAAATATTCATTCGTGAAGTTAAGCTTTATGATCATATTAATTTTAATTTTTTGCATTAGTAGTTACCAGTAAGTCTAAAAAATCATAGCGTTTTCTAAATAACATAGCATTTTTATATTTTAAAAATAAAGAAATAGGAAGTAAATTACATGACAAACTTTTAAAATTATGGTTTATCAATTCAAAATTTTATATATGCTTGGTAAAGCAAATGTTCATTTTTAAATTAAAAAGCAACTCACTATTTCTGTAGAATATTCCGATTCTTCCTTTGTTTATCATTTACTTTTGTTTTGTTTTATTACATTGTCACTTATACATTATGAAATGCACAAAGTCCGGCAATTATTTAAGACATAAAAACAACGTATAAACATAAAATGTCTTAAATTATCACTTATACATTGCAGTGAATTGTCTTTGAAAGATCGTAACATAAAATTGAGCGTGGCTAAATATTGATTGTAGCGAGTATATTCCAGCCAAAAGATTGGCGTCGATTACATTGTCTATAATTTGAGAAGGATCGTTAACATTTCAGTGTTCTTGACGCTGTTACCTTTCTACCGATTTATTCGGCATTAGGCCCATGACGAGGGACATGTGCCTTATCCGTAAGAAAAAATAAAATTTATTCCGGAAATTGCGACAGAATATGGTTCGTCTATTAGCAAACGAAATCAGAATTTCCAATCATATAAGCAAGCGAGTTCAATCTATACACAGTTCTTTCAACACCTTTGCCAATGATTAAGTATCTTGACAACATGGAGGGCATGCGTACTCTTATGACGCGGAGAGCTATGCTGGCAGGAATTTATCTCTTGATATGTTTAACCTTACCAAACAGTTCAATGGGTAGGAGTTAGTAAAAACCTTCGAGAGAAGAAAAAATGCTGGAGCGGACAGCAACTCTCTAATTCCATGGATAGGGAAGCGTAAGAAGACTGATATATTGGCTTGATATGTATTAATCAATGGCGGCTGAGGAGCGATATAGTCAGCTACAACGTTGTGGACCAACCGATTCTAATTAGTTCACTACGTCATTTGCTTGTAGCATTTGATACTACTAGTTCTGAATCATATTTACATTGCGTAAATGCAACTGAAAAACATAACTAGTAAATCCACTTCTTGATACCACATCGCTTGTTGCATGGGTCAAAAAGAAGCGCATTTCTCTGCGATACTTATGGTGACAGACATAGAGAAGAAACTTGTTAATGGTGTTCGAGTTCCGTCGAATAAAGGAGAGATATGAGCAATACATTTTCTGTCGCCAATTTGTATAAAAATATTTCCCTTTTCTTTTACCCTGACCAGTATGGAAGAATTTATTGACTGAAACTTTGTAGTAATCTCATCAAGAAGAAAACGGGGATTGTTTTGTTTTTGTTTTTTTTTTCGATTGGATTGCTATTGGGTTTTATTTTATGACTAAGTGACATCGTCAGTTTTTCTCTCCCCAAAGAGCCATAAATGGAGGCAGCCTTATAAAGACAATATTGATTTAATATGGTTTATTGACAGTGAAGCAAACATTAAACACGGAATAGACAAGTCTGACTAAAAATATAGAGATCATTCTTGTGGTGTTGTCAACCTTATGGATGTGATAGTTGCATTTTCCCCGAAATAGTTGTATATGATATTCGTTATCGAGCTACGGTTAAATACTAGGATTTCGAATGTTGATTTTCAAGGCTGTCTCTCAAATAAAGATTTGTCACAGCACGATCATTTTGGCCACTAAATCAGCCTTAACTTTGACTAAGATCATTTTATTAAGTAACATGAAAGCAGCTGATAAGAAGGAAAAAGCTAAGCGAATCATCCTTTTCAATATATTTCATTCCTTTTTTTAGCCTATTTAGCGAAAAAGAAAAAAACTTGAAGAGGAACTGAAGTGTTTTTCTCTTCACTATACAAGTGAACATTAGTCATGTATACTTATAAATATTTTCTTTTTCGAAACAAGGAAAAATGTCACTCGTCTAATAACACTGCTGATATTCTATGAAATTGTCAATATTTGAAAGATGCTAATCGTAATGTCAATTTTAAAAATGTATAGCACAAAGTCGACTTGCTAGTTGTCGATTTCAAAGTACTTAGCCTATCAAATTCAATCATCTACTATAGAAAATCAATAAGATTTTAGCATGGAGTAATTATCAAGATGGTATTTTTCAATTAAATGATTTAATGTACAGAAGACGTTCTTTTTGCCTTAAAATAGACAATCACTCTACGTTTCAGTAAACCAAGATGATGATTATTGTTGTTTACAGACTATGAAGCAGTTCTTTAAGTAAGTAAGTAAGTAAGTAAGTAAGTAAGTAAGTAAGTAAATAAGTAAATAATAATAATAATAATAATAATAATAATAATAATAAGAAGAAGAAGAAGAAGAAGAAGAAGAAGAATAGGAACAGAACACCTGATTGAAGTAATGACGTTAAAACTAACTATCTACTTTATGTGATATTTGATAGCTATTTTATTAAGCCATAAATTTATCTTTCTCACTTCTGGTAATAACCGTTCTGATGATCAATAGTAATTACTTATTCGTGACTTGGAGTTCTTTGTACTTTTTCGACTGCATACATTTTCAAGGCTATGTTCAAATTGTAGTTGTTAAAAGAATTAGTGAAGAAAATATGTACTCACATATGAATATCTTTCAGCCGGTCAATATAAAATGGTATCGTCATTAACAGAAAGACCTAACTTTCAATAAAAAATGCAACTGCTAAATACGAAGCTGGTTTCAGATTAAGACTAAACTAAGGATTTTTTCGTAAGTACAATAAGAAAGTTTTTTTTAATTTCCAGTTGTATTTAATCACAAAACAAAAATTCAAAATTCAGCATCTTTACTTTCAAGAAAACAATGGGTCGTAAGTTGATTGTAGACTTAACGACGTGTTAAAATTATTACATTAGAATTTGATTCTCACAAATCGTCTTTCATGTCCTTTAAGGTGTATTGCTTTCAAAGGAGGCGAGCCGAGTAGACGCTGTCGGGATATTTTCATTTATATTCATTTATATCCACGCAATCAATACAGATCAATATTTTTACAGATATAATTTGGAGCACAATTAAGATAACGGAACGGAACCAAAATCGATATTCTATCTCAATTAAGCAATAAATATAGAACGAGAAAAAAAACCCATTTGCATTGATCCCATTTAAACAGAATAGGACACTACAAACATTGATTGCCGACAAGCAAATGCTAATCAGGTGATGACCTTAACAAAAGCAAAAGAGGCCTCTCAATAAGAAACAGCTTTTCAAAAGTGTTAAAAATTACTGTAAATTCATGAGGTGTCATTTTTTCATTGGGTTTAATTATTGACTATCGTTAATGTTAGATTTCAACAAAGAAAAAAGATCAATACAATTTCCTTTAGAAAAACTTGCAAAAGCAAATATAAAGTTTCTGAATTTCTGTGATTAAAAGTTATCATTGTTTACATTTATTATCTTTGTACTAATGTCCTCATTCTTATAACAATATCCCGGTTAGTGTGCTCTTCAGCTTGCTTCAGTATTTCTCCATCGTATTACTTACATAGAATTTTGAACTGAATCATTTATTTATATTTAATTTAACTGAAGAAAAACTGGATTTTCACTTATCGCATTGAATGTTTGTCATCTCAGGGAGGGCCCCGTGCCTGGAGCGCCTATTGGTACTTATTCAACCCTGACCTGAAGTGGCACCTGTACATACAATCCATCGCTATGGATGCTGGGAGAATGATCGGTTCCCTGTAATTATTCAGTAAATAACTGACTCTTCGTGCTATCTGATACCTTTATATGAGCCATATAAGACTTAAAATGGAATACTGCTGCTATATATGAGCTTTCCAGTCTCCGTAGTGTCCAAAAGCGTCTCCGAGTCTTACTAGATGATGAATTATTTCCAACCCTACCAGCCCTTTCCCACAAACAAAATATCGCAAGCCTCTCGAGGCTCTATCACTATTTCCAAGGAAAATGTTCAGACAAACTACATTCCTTAGTTCCACCAGTTCTAAAGCCTCACGGTTAAGACCCGCCACACTCCGCACATTGTAGCGAAATGCTCACATTCCATTCGTGTTTCATTAGTGAGATGTAAGTTCCACTCAAGAAGCTTCCCCGATCTCTATAATCTTGACCTTTTAAAGTCTAGGGTCAACCGCTATCTCTCCACCCCACGATATCCCCGTAAACTGTATCTCTTACACTGCAACCCTCTACTTCGAGTGGCTTTTCTGCTTTGGGTAACGTGAACATCATTGGGCGAGAATATCATGTGTAAGAGCAAAGGCTTCAGCATTAGAAGCAATAAGAATGTGAAGACAAAGGAGGTCAAGCGAAACAGCAGGGTTGCAGTCGCATGCAAGCAATAGACACTTTAGATCATAGTTCTAGAGACGGTGTTGCTCCACGTAATCAGAAAGGTTTAAAGCGTTTATTCATGAAATTTGTGGTATAATTGTTGTGAATTCAATCGTTGGGCCGGGTAGTACATATTCATACTAAAGTGAAAACACGGTGAGCGGTAACTGAGCAGTACTAAAAACAAACAAAACGAGATATCTTAATACTTGGACAGTACAACGGAGACAATATCCTTTTTAGATTAAATAAATGGGTCAGTTAGAAATTCTCTGACAAATCACCAGATCGACATATACTCAAAGAATGCTGAAGGGCACAAGGGCCGAAACTTTGGGATAACAATAACGAGGAAGACATTAGTCCGAATGCAAATCAGTAAATAAAAGCAGACATAGATTTTTCTAAAAATCGGATAAATTTACTTTACTTATTTCGAGACTGAAATAATAAATGTGTCTTGAATTTACTATTGAAGTTGATTTATTAGACATATCCATCTAATCATCTTTTCCCCCTTGGAGGAGTTTCCGCATCATGCAACGACATGAATAAAATGTTCAAATACGAGAGTAAAAACGAAAAAGACCAAGCAATTTTCTAAATTCCCATCCGTTATTCTCTAGAAAGAGGATAATGAATGAACAGATTATAACTTGAAGTAATCTTACTTTTGAATGAATCTGAAGGACTTGGTTTTCACCGCTCCAGGGCTAACTATTGACTAGATGATGAATGACACCTTCTCTAACTGGTAAGTGAAATGCTTCATGCCCAGCCTGGAATTTGATACACTTTTCAACTCAAAGAATTCTTCCTCTCTTCAAGTAGTTTGTCTATCTTTCTAGATCAAAATGCTATATCCACTCGAGTTAAGTGGTTATTCCAAAACCCGGAATGTTATGACTGGATCAACAATATCATTCAGTTGTTGTCACGCGATCAGTAGTTTCACGGCTTGGCATTATGTAACAAAATAGCTGGCACCAAAAACTTTCTTTTATTTGCTCTCTCTGCATCTCCTTTAGTTGCTTGCTCTCTCTGTTGCTCCCCTTGCTTGCTGCTCTCTCTCTCTCTCTCTCTCCTTGTTCCCTTTTTCTCTCTCTCCTTGTTCGTTTGCTCTCTCTTTCTCTTTTCCTTGCTCGCTTGCTCTCTCTCTCTCTCTCTTTCTGTTTCCTTGATCGCTTGCACTCTTACTCTCTTTCTCTCCCTTTACTCACTTGCTCTATCGCTTTTTATCTCCTTGCTCGCTTTCTCGCTCTCTCTCTCTCTCTCTCAACTTCCTTGCTTGCTCTCTATTCTTGATCGCTTGCTTTCTCTCTCTCTCTTTCCTTGCTCACTTGCTCTCTCTCTCTCACTCTCTCTCTCTCTCTCGTTCTCCCTCCTTGCTCGCTTGCTCTCTTTCTCTCTCCTTGCTGGCTTGCTCTTTTTCTCTTTCTTTCTCTCAGCTTGCTCGCTTGCTCTCTCTCTCTCTCCTTGCTCGTTCTCTCTCTCTCTCTCTCTTTCCTTGTTAGCTTGCTCTCTCTCTCTCTTTCTATCTACTTGCTCGCATGCACACACTTTCTCTCTCCCTTTACTCACTTGCTCTCTCTCTCTCTTTTTATCTCCTTGTTCGCTTGCTCTCTCTTTCTCTCACACCTTACTTTCTTGCTCTCTATTCTTGATCGCTTGCTCTGTCTCTCTCTTTCTTTCTCCTTACTCACTTCTTCTCTCTCTCTCTCTCTCTCTCATTGCTCGCTTGCTCTTTTTCTCTTCCTTCCTCTCTCCTTGCTCTCTATCTCTTTCTGTCTCCTTGCTCTCTATCTCTTTCTATCTCCTTACTATTTCCTTGCTCGCTCGCTCGCTCTTTCTTTCATCGATCACTTGCTCTCTCTCTATCTCTCTCTCTCTCTCTCTCATCGATGACTTGCATTCTCTCTCTCTTTCTCTCCTCGTTCGCTTGCTCTCTCTCTATCTCTCTCTTTCTCTCCTGGCTTGCTTGCTCTTTCTTTCTCTCCTGGCTTGCTTGCTCTTTCTTTCTCTCCTATCTATCTCTTTCTCACCTACTCTCCCTCTCTCTCCTACTCTTTCTTTCTCTCTCCTAGCTCGCTTGCTCTCTCTCTTTCTGTGTCTCTCTCTTCGCTCGCTTGCTCTCTCTCTGTCTGTCAATCTCCTGGTTCACTTGCTCTTTCTCTCTGTCTCTCTTCTCGCCCGCTTGCTCTCTCTCTCTTTCTCTCTCCTAGATCTCTTGCTCTCTCTCTCTATCACTTTCTTTTGAATATCAAAATAAAGACGAGGACAACAGTTCGAACAATGTAAATTGTACAAATAGTTACAATAAGATGGAGACATTTTTCTCTTGTTTCAAACATTTTTTCTTTTCGATTGCTAACGAATTCAGCAGATTCTAACTTTTAAAAAATGAGAAAACTTAGCTGTCTTCAGACAATAACCACTTCTGCCGAATTGGCGCTATGCACTTTCTCGTAAAATGTTCTTCCTTTTATGAGTTAGACAGTTATAAATGTGCTTAATTCTCGTTCGAGTTTGAAGCATGTTTCAAATATAGTCTGTGTATTCTAGAAATAAAAATAGAAATTCGGGATATGATTATTTAATATACTGGAGCGTTTTCATAAGATGAATAACTGAATCTCGCAACTTTTAAGTCTGGACTCAATTACAAGACGAGAAAAGATAATTTGATGCAATTCCGATTATTAAAGAAATCATCTAATTAATTCTGTGTCTCTACAGAGAAATGATAAGAGCAATTAAATCTGAACAAGATTTTTCACTTTTTGGATGCGTTGATAAAAGTACTTGGAGATAGCATGGCTTTGAATTAATATAATTTTACACTACGTCAAAATTTATGCTTCATTAGAAATTATTTTTTATGCAAAGCATTGATTGACTTGTTTATTATGATTTATCGACCATTTGCAGGTTGTAAATACATTTCCAAGTATATGTGCGCATATGTGAAGATAATGAACCTGACTGGAATTAGAACTCGACTCTCTGATCTACAATTCAGAGTCGATATATATTACACCACCTCCCATTCAAGCTTACAACCCCTGGTGGTTACCAATCTAGGTACTAACCAGCCTTCATTTAAACAAAAGTTTCTTCCTTAATATAATAAAAAGTAATTATTCAGTACTACGGACTGATATTTAATCAAAATGGAATCAATGCAGATGGTATCTGTTTATATTTCTGAGATGAGGTATTATGTACGTTATTTACATTATTCGGACTATTGTCCTCATCTTTGTCGCCAATTTCCACTAAAGCTGGGATAGGCAGACACAATAGGAGGACAACAACACTCAGAAAACAGTCTGCCTGCCTTGTATGACGGGGTTATTACAGAAAATACAAAGGATCTGCGGTTCATATAACATCAAGACAACCTTCAAAAGCTTGACGACACTTCGCAGATATCTCTCCCGTGTAAGACCCCCCCCATAGATGAGAACATGACTAAAAACTGTGTGTACGCTATCCTGTGCAGCTGCGGAAAGAAATATAAAGGGGAGACAGGCCGCCCTCTTAAGGTAAGGCTTCAAGAACACCAGAAAGCTGTAACACGTGGGGAAGTGGAAAAATCAGGCGTGGCTGACCACATATGGAGAGAGAAGAGAGACCACCGCCCTCTGTAAGATCAGGTTGAGATCATAGACAAAGAACACCATTGGAAAATTCGTAAACTTAAGTATTCAGCACATATGCTAGGCCACAAAAATCTCCTGAGCCGACCAAGCATAGAAATGAATACATATGGGAACCAGTAATAAGGAGTACCAGAGAAAAGCGATAATAGCAACAAAAATTGCAATATGAGCTCAGGTAAAAACATGCAATGATAACAGCAAAAATTGCAATATGAGCACTGGCAAAAATGGTTGCCGAAGATATTAGGTCTATAATACCCAGAAATTCATACACAGATGTTATCAAGTACACATGGCACAGTAGATAAAGACGTTAGTTAGATCTAGTGACAGGACCCAAAGAGTTTGAGTTCAATATCCGGTTAAGGCAGTGGAGAACTTTCAGAGGGAAAATTAACAGGAGATAACTGATAATTAACATGGAACAGTTGACCCCAGTGAGCAAAATAAAGGGTTCAGTTCCACATTCCAACCACCTGAAGAACGCCGAAGCGTACAAAGGCCGAAACGTTGTAATAAATATGGCGACAAAGATGAGGACAATAGTCTGAATAATGTAAATAATGTACAATGCAGATGGGTTTAATCAAAAGCTAAGGTGCAAAAGATATGATTGTTGATCCAATTTTATGACATCCAAGGATCTTCAACAGATAGTACAGTTAACAATGTCCACTTATTACAAATATTACGTTAGACATTGATTCACCGTAAGGTGTATTGCTTTCAAAAGAGGCGTGCCGAATAGACGCTGTCGGGATATTTCCATTTATATTCATTTATATCCACGCAATCAATACAAATCAATATTTTTACAGATATAATTTGGAGCACAATTAAGATATTTGCAACGGAACCAAAATCGATATTCTATCTCAATTAAGCAATAAATATAGAACGAGAAAAAAAAAACCCATTTGCATTGATCCCATTTAAATAGAACAGGACAGTACGAACATCGATAGCCGATAAACACATGCTAATCAGGGGATGACCTTACCAACAGGAAGAAATGTCTCAAAAAGACACAGCTTTTCAAGTGTTGAAAATTACTGTACATTTTTGAGGCGTCATTTTTCACTGTGATTGATTATTGTCTGTATAAATGTAACATTAATAATGAAGAAAACAAATCAATATAATCAAATATACTGATTTTCCTATTTGTTTTCTCTCCTTGAAAACTAGCGATTATTAACTATTAATTCCTAGATGGGGGTGAAAAATTGTTGCATATCTTCTCAAGAGTATGTATGCAAAAGCGAACGTAACGGCTGAAATTTGAACTCAATACGTAAATCCAACATTCTGCGCCGTTAACCGCTTTGCCACGTACACATGCAATACGGATTTATCAAATAATGCCTGCAGCTTACAGTTTTATCTTATAGCAAAAATATGAAAATGTAATTTTATGTAGTTCATTTAAACATTAAGATAAGGATATCAAATTCCCCTCATAATATTTATTATAGTACACAACAAAGCCAGATGGGGAAATTGAAAGCAGGAATCATTTCAGTGGGAAGGTTCTGCCTGTTTAGTAAATCAGGATTCGATATCCTGAACTTTTCCCATGGTTCGAACACAGATTACTGGGGACGTTTGAAAATACACAAGCAACTAAGGTTCTTAAGACTTTATTATCTCCGATGCTGGTCATCTCTCAGTATTTTGTTTTTCTCACCTGTCCGAGGTCGCACACAACTGAGCCGCACTCTGCCCGAAGACAGAGATGCTGCTGAGAGATGCTAAACCCTACCTGGCATGCGCCAGGTAAGAACAACACCGTGCATTAATCGCCACATTTTACGGAAGCCACAACAGCAACGTCGAACGTATTGGTAGCTGTTGCTCACAGTGAAGTCGATGCAACTTTATTGAATATATATATATATATATATATATATATATATATATAATGAGAGAGCGAGAGAGGCTGAAAAACTGTTGATAGGACGCATCTTCTATATTTCATTGAGCAAGCATCAGTATACTGATTTTGAGAAGTGTGACTGAGAACTTTTCTGCACCATCTTGTGTATACCTTAATATGATGAACATATATGCATAGAGGGGAATTATTTCGAAGAATTCACTGCTTGAATGTTCGATTTAATAGTACTGATTCAGTCGACAAATAATGCCATGTAGTTGCTTTCTTCTCTTACACGTAACTCTCACTGTTCAGATGGCAAATCTAGATACTGTGCATCTTTACTCCGCCAACGCCTACTATCCCATGATAACATCAAAATAGCAAATCCAACGCCTTTATCTTGGTGATATCGACGGAGAAAGTATATTACAATTCATCTCTAGTCTCGCTTTAATTCCGGGGAGAATTTGATCTCAGAAAAATGAACCGAAAATATTAAAAGGAAGAATATTGTCATTATAAACCCTTTTAATTGTAATTAAATAACCTTTTATCTTTAATTTCGAAATTAATTAATTTTGTAATCATTTAAAATCTCCTTCGCTTATCTTTTTCTTTTCTGTTTATATAATTTCTCTATTCACCCTCTGTGTCAATTATTTAAAGAAGCTTTATTTATGATTCTAAAAGAAGACAGTCATATCTATACTTCATGTTATTCATAACCATGTTAATGTCGGCGCGTTGTGCTCGTTGTCCCCAAGGGCTTCTGAAATTAGAAATTATTCAGTTCTTAGAATTAAAAAACAAAAACTGTATTCAAATTTTTTTTTTTGTTTTACTTGAACCATTTGTCTCTGGTGTGTAGTCTAAAAATGCTACTTCGCTCCCCGAGAAGCAGATTGAATCTTTTTGTTTTCTAATTTCAATTGTATTATCATAGATGCACGAATGCATGAATACAGGATGGCCTGTGTGCTTTACAGTAGCAGAATTCAATTGGAAAACTCACAAATACCCAAGGTTTAAATAGAGAAAAGAAACCAATCGAAATGGAAGCAAAAATAACAGAGAAATCATTAAATATATGACCCTATCTTATCATTTTTATAGTCTTCATAGAATCGTTTAATTTATTCACTCTATTTTTAATACAGAAAACAAAGCCAGAAAATAAAATAGGATAAAAAATCCGACAGGAATCTATTTCGATATGCTACACATATTGGCTAAAACAGCATTTATTCTACTTATTAAAAAAATAATGTGAGGAAAAAATAACCTCTATGAAGCAAATATTTAAAAAAAAAAAAAAACTTGATACAAAATCATTTGGAATAGTATTTTTTATCATCCATACACACATTTATAGAAGCAGGCTAAATAAGTTTGATATCTCAATTACTATACACAGTATGGGTACATAGTGAATTGCAAAATAACTACACAACCCTCCCGAGGAAATCTTGTAATTGTTGCATGTTTTCCACAATTCTTTATCACTTGAGTCTTTTACATCAATAATACATATTTCATCTAAAACTTTCCAACCAGGAAAAACTTTAGTGCAGCACTGGAATTATTTTTAGAAAACGATTATTATCATGAATGTTGTTGTAAAATTCTACACCAACTTACTAGTATATTTTTTTATCTACTCTTACACAAAATACATTATTACTTAAGCAATCCCCCCAGCCTCGGACAAGTGCAGTTGGATAATTTTCCCTAGTTGAAGAAGAGATGTTGGATTTGTAATGTCACTCGAAACATTTATACTTACAAGGTCAGCTTTAATTGCACTGAGCCATGAAATTCCGAAACAATTTCTTATTGCATGGTCTTGAAACAGTGTTCTTTCTTTACTGATGTTTCATTAGGTAGCTTCATTGCGTAATTGATTCGTATTTGAATGCTATTTAATTTAAGCACCATGTGCATTAATGGCTACGCTTAAATACCTGGAGAAAAGTTTTCATTGCAAAACGGTGCCGATTCTGACAAATTTGATGACAATCGAGAATCATCTTTAAGATATAAACGTTTGAATTTTAGACGGTTCAGAATATTTCAATTCTTTTTGATTTGATGAATTGATAGTTTTTAGATATGGTTGTTCTATTGGTAGTTGAAATTACAAAAGAATTTTCTGGTTAATTTAAAATCATTCTATTCAATAATACTGCAGTACGTGACGTTGTACATTATTCTCATCACGGGGGACAAAAATTCCAGGCACAGATTCATATAAAATCCCTTAGCAAAAGACGCACACTTGACTTTGTCAGCGAAGATCACATTTGTTTGATTATGAGCTATATCAATTTTCTACCACAGATGACATTTTGAATTCTGGTCAAACAATTACACTTCGGTTACACCTGCCGCAATACCTTCCCTCTGAAATGCTATCTGAATCGCTGGTGTGTGCGTGTGTAAGATCTGTTTTTGCCTCCATATATAGATAGTTTTTACCGGCTTATTTCCAAACATATGATCTTGCAGGTCAGATTGTGCAGTATTTTCGAAATTACATTAGTGTATATTTTAACTACTAAATCACCAACAGAATTTTTTTTTAATGACGAATTAATAAGAACCTGCAACAATATTTGTTTCGGTGTTTTTAAGAACTGCAACGAGCATTTCATAATCGGGATGAGACGAATTTTAGAGAGCTTTCTCCAACTTTGATGTTTTACATTTTTTATTTATTTTTTTTCTTTGTTTCTATTTTCTTTCTACTTTTCATAATGCATTCTCGGATTAGTATAAGCATTCATTTTCTTATTTTGTCGTAGACATAGCACATTCATATATACATCATGAAAAATGTGGGATTGAAAGTATTTAGTATTTGTAATAGTCTTTACCACAAATCTGAGAATAAGTTTTCAGGGATATTATAAAAAAATAATTCCTAAAAGTTTCTGTTTCTCTCAGATATTTTGTCGTAGTTACACTGTTTTGAATGGAAGTGTTTTTTAATGCAGGATTTTTGCAATTTAAGAAACTCGTAACTTAAATTTTTGCAAGCTTCTTTCAGTTAATTGGGAATTATTTGCAACTCTGAGTAAATTAAAGTTAAATTAAACTTAAAAACAGATATCCATATCGCGAAAATAACGTTTAAAATTTAGCGATCTTATGTTTATATTCCTATTCTTTATCATATTTAAATTGCTTTGCATTCTGGGAAAAGATAGTAAAGGGGTTTTGCCTTCCCAACGGATTGAAATTCAGTGTTTTTTCTTTTTTATTTCTTAGACCTTTGCCACCCAAAGTTAAAGAGCCCAGACTACTCTTCTACTTAAACTATAGCTGAGGAGACTCATACCTTTTTCAAGTGCTTTGTGCGGAAAAGGAAAACACGGACTAGCTCAGAATTTGAACCTGTTTCCTCGATTTTATTTTCCGTTACGCTATCTGTGAGCATAAAAATTCTTCAGTTTTGTCTATCAGTTCAGTTTGCCAACTAATCTATTTGCAGAATGTGGTTTCGTTTAAGAATTGGCATTTTAAGCTGTTGTAATAGCAGATGAAATTAATCTAGTTCTATTAGTGGGTTGATTCATTTACCTTCGGTCACATCAACTTTTATGCAATGGGATTTTTTCAATTTCCCAGATCATCACACGCGTATTACCGATAATGTTTTGCTACGAAATATAAAAGTTTAATTTAATGTCTTAATTTGAAAGTTGAATTCACAATTTTGATCCTATTTGACGCTGTTTTCAACAAATCTGATTAGAAAACGCAACATAATTTAGTTCAATCCATCTTTTAACGGTAGTATCAAAACCAACATCGGTAGGATTTTTCTACATTTAATATACAAGCATTTCAGCGGTAACCCGTAACTCAACAGAATCTTCAATCAGAAGAATACAAAGATTAGTTAAAGCTGCACTAGAAAACTTGAGTAATATAGCACAGCATAATAACGTAAGTTTAAACAAATACTTAAGCAACACTAATAGTAATATTAACACAGAAAAAAAGTGTAATTGCCGAAAAGGCATTATCTGTCTGAAGAAAAACAAATGTATGTATAAAGGCGTCATCTATAAGGCTAACACTTGGCATAGTGGCGAAATAAAATTTTATTTCGTTTCAACAGCAAGTAACTGAAAAATGAGATTTTACCATCCCAAAATGAACATTGACAATAATCAATACGCAAATACTACAGCTCACTCAAAGTTTTACTGGGATATTAAAACAGACAACGGTAGTAAAATCGTTGCCAAAATTACACCCCTTTTTCCGGCCGCAACCTGTGTTTGCTGGAAAAAAATTCCTCCTCACAAATATTAATGACCGAAATCTATTTAATAAATGAAATGAGCTAATGCTAGGTTGTAATGATAGGAAGAAATTTCTCTTAAAATATTTTAATTCTGGATAAATATATTATTTAAATTTCGCTTTCACTTCCAATATTTTAGGTTACCCCCCGCACTTTAACCATTTTAACATATGTTATTAACTAACGTTTTACCCAGCGTTCCTCTTTTAAACTTTCAAATTGCTTTCTTTTAATATGTTTTATAATGCTTCAATACCTACATCGTCTTTTCTGTATTTACACTCCAATATTATATTAAACTTATTTTAAATTTGCGCTGTGAATCTGCGTTTAATTTAGTGTTACTCTCATAAAAACCAGTATATTAATTGTTTTAAATCATAAGTAATATTTCTTGCCTGATTAGTTGGTAGAACACTCCAAACGTTGTTATATATATATATATGAAAGAAAAATACAGAAAAAACAAATTTCTGAATATGCATTATTAATGTTAAAATAAAGTCGACGTCGGACGTTTCGGTCTATTTAAGACCATCTTCAGGGACATTTTCATTTAAACATAATTAACATTATAACTTATAACAATTTAACACAAAAGACGATGGACATAAGAGCCCAACTAATTCAAACAGATAACTGAAATTTTATACAGATCAGCGTTCTGTTTAAATATGATCACGTAGTCGTCTCGTGGGCGATGTTGTTAAGACGTATTCGAAGATGATTTCCAAAAATTAAAATATCAAAAAGTCGATTGAAAAATTTTTATAAAAAGTTAAAGAAATCTCTTTAAATCCATATATTTGCTTACATACTGTCTACTGAAAATACAAACCTGAATTTACTTTATAACGTGGAAGATTTCAAGCTTGGACGAGAATAATAGATCAAGTAAGGAATGGAATTTTTATCGAACTGTTTTTTAGAACTGTTGCATCGTTTTTGAAATCATTTTGGATTTGCATTGTAAAGGAAGGACTTTCAAGCTTGTTGAAGATATAAGAACCAATTGTTTCACTACGTATTCCAACATCAACGGAAGAGATTTCTTTAACTTTTTATAAAAATTTTTCAATCGACTTTTGATATTTTAATTTTGAAATCATCTTCGAATACGTCTTAACAACATCGCCCACGAGACGACTACGTGATCATATTTAAACAGAACGCTGATCTGTATAAAATTTCAGTTATCTGTTTGAATTAGTTGGGCTCTTATGTCCATCGTCTTTTGTGTTAAATTGTTATAAGTTATAATGTTAATTATGTTTAAATGAAAATGTCCATGAAGATGGTCTTAAATAGACCGAAACGTCCGACGTCGACTTTTTATTTTAACATTAATAATGCATATTCAGAATTTTGTTTTTTTCTGTATTTTTCTTTCATACTGTCGGATTTATATCCATATATATATATATATATATATATATATATATATATATATATATATATATATATATATATATATATAATTTATTCGAATATTACAACATAAATATGTTATAAAATCATTATAAAAATAGGCATTTTGTTTCAATACTTCTGATGTTTTATCAATGATGTATATATAATGTTTATATATATATATATATGTTTATATATATATACGTGTTTTATTTATATATATATTGTTTTCATATATATATTTTTATATGTGTGTATATATGTGTTTATATGTGTGTGTGTATGTTTTGAACATTAAAAAATATTGAGAAAAAAAAAATTAAAATTTTCAGACACACTCGGTTGTATATTAATATTGTTGCTTTTTCAATTAGATTTCTCGATTAGTTTCGGACAGAATAGTCATCATCAGGAGAACAAATTCTGCTTGTTAGTAGCAGTGAACTAGAGGAATGAAGGACTTTCTGAAGAAAATAAACTTTATCAGTAGTTTTCATTTTTTATCGTTAATTTTGGTCAGTCCTTGTGTTGGTCAAACGGCTTATTTTAAGTTTTTTTTTTTTTTTTTTTTTTTTTTTTTGATAGCGGCTGGATAGATTCATGGTACTCTGAATTCACTTGCTCATTTGTTCCAGGGAAGGGGATGGGTCTGTGTTAATTGTATGTTATCATTTAGTTTTTCGGGAGTGTGCGTGATGTGTATAAGTGTATATATTAGGATGGGTGTGTATAAGTGTGAGACCTCAACACCTCTACAAGAATCTCTGTCTTGTGAAAGTGAGAAATATGGGTAGGGCTTGATATATGGGGTTATATATTATTCTATGTTGTTAAATTTGTGATTTAACCCGTCTGGATGGAGTGTTTGAGGCACAACATCCATTTGTCTTTATGGTCTTCTAGATTTTATCTAATGTTATTTTTTCTGACCTTTTCTATTTTATCAATTATAGTGAATTTGGCATGGCTTTTAAAATCCTGTTTTATATATATATATATATATATATATATATATATATATTGCATATATATATATATATATAGAGAGAGAGATAGATATAGATATATGTATGTATGTATATATATTTAACCACAGGAGACTTATCATCTTATAAGCAATAAAAATATTTAAAAGTTATTATATATATATATATATATATATATATATATATATATATATATATAAACAATCCCCAACCCAAACTTCCACGACTCCAAAAATTTGTCATATAATAAACATCCATATGTCATCAAAGTAGAGACCCCATGATAACGAAAGAAAAACCCTCAGATCACACCTCAATTTCCAACCTATAAATGAGTAAAACATTTCTTCAGTTAGTTATTCTAAAAATCGCTTGAGAATGAAACTGTACTCTAAATTTTAAGTTTAATATTGAAATCAAACTAAGAGGACTCTTTTCAGGATTTCTACAGTTACATAATTTTTCTTTATTTTTGTTTATTCTTGTTTCAGTATCTATATTTTTTTTGATTTTGGTATAAGTATTTATTCATGATTTTAATGAATCATGTCCTTTGTGCATACATGAAAAGTTAAATATTATTAAGTTTCTGAAAAAAAAATTATTAAATCAAAGAAATGAAATAGCGATTTTTTGTAGACTTTACCAATTTTTTCCTTAAGCAATAACTAATTTTATCAAACTAAACTAGCCTATTTATATGTGATCATAAATAAAATAGTTTATAACTACATAATTAGATTCTAATATATTAATTTTAACATTATCATATATGTACTCATTTAGTAAATAATTTAAAATAAAATAATTTAAATATAATATCTTGAGTCGGTACAAATAAAAATATAAATATTAAAAATTTGACTAAATAATATTCGAATGTCCATTTTGAAAAAAATCGTGATTGAAATTAATATAAAAAATTAAAATTGAATAAAAATGTATTGCTATTGAAACTCAGACGATGTGTTTGAACATAGACACTACCACAAATTTCTACTTGAAAAAAGGAACTTTGTGTCAACAGACAGATACCCCAGCTCCCACTCTGACTTGACCGACTAGATAGCTACAATACATAAAATACGTGAGTTTTCTAAATAAGTTAAATCTTAACACCCCTAAAATAAAAAAAAGATTAATTTTTCCTTAAAATATCAAATTTGTCTGGACTTATAAATTAAGTAAATCATTTTCAAAAAAGTTATTATTAGTATCGCGTGATAATGAAACAGAACTTTGTATTTTAAGTTTAATTTTTATGATTGAATTTGAATTGAGATTGCCGTTTTAAAACATGGGAATCTCGATGATGACATGTTTTTAAAAAAACAATTATAATATATATATATGTGTGTGTGTGTGTGTGCGTTTATATTTATATATATATATATATATATATATATTTACTATGAAAATAGGCTAAGTGCAACAATTATTTTCATATTTTTTATGTTTATACGTTATTTTTATAGGTACAGATATTTAAGTAAATTCTCTGTTTATGATAAACAGTATTAACAACTGTTACCGACTTCAATATCCATGAAATTTCATAGAAAATGTATGTCTTCCGATAAGATTCGAACCATTATTCTACACGGAACCGTGCTATAGCATTTACCATCAGAAGATGCATCTGCTTAGCTATGTCAAATTATTCTTTTCAAACAACAAATTTTCCATGATTAATCTCTGGCAAATCTTAGTTCATTTCATAATATATATGTATGAAGAAATATATATATTATCGATTTGGAGTAGGCGATTAAAGCGTACAGAACCTTTGAAAATTTTCTGAAATCCATACCATGTTTGACCCATGCCTTGTGAGTAAAATTTTGTTTACGGCAATATTGGGTAGCCGTCATTTGTTATGCTATCACGAATTCACAAGTCACAGTGCTGACTTTGTTCAGACTGTTGATCATGCTAGATAACGTGGTCTCTCAGAAACTGTAACTAATGTCCCTTCAGCATAGTTGCATTATAAACCGCAGATGGGCTCTTTTGGTGTTCAACAACCCCGATTGTGCCTGAGTAGGCGTCTTCAACGTCTAGCCACCTCAATAGACAGGCCTCCTTTCAGCCGAAGCGTTTTCTGCCTTTATCAAGGAAAATATACCCATGCATTTTTACACACACACACATCATAAACGAAAATGACATGTTCATCATTAATTAGTCATTGCTAAGGATCGCCCTCTCTAACCTAACTTTCTGTCCTGGAGTAGCAAGGTGCCACACAAGATTCATGTACGATTTAATTTTAAAGTTTTTTTCACTGCTTTTGGACTTTCATAGCTGGAACTTCTCTCTCACGTGCCAAACGGCTTATGGATTGAATTGGATCTTTTCTAATTGTTCTGTTTAGCTTTAAGTTGAAATGATGATCCTTCTTCCTGTTGTGACCTCCTAATTCAGTTTTCCTCCCTACTGTTCTATATATTTTAAACCTATTCACCGTTCTCTTGATGGTTGTGGAATGGACTTTGAAGCCAGAGTATGAAGGTTGGTACCATTATTGAAAGCCTGAATTATCTTTTTCCTCTCCCCATTGCTCATTTGGGAAGACAGTGGCGCTAACACAAAATGATTTTAACCTGTTCTCTTTTTAGTTGAATAACTCAACGGGTTTTTCAGAAAGTCTCATGACAAATGGTGTCAAGATGGCTATATATATATGTGTGTGCGTGTGTGTGCGTGTGTGACTGCTGAGTGTAGATAATGTTTGTAATCCCCATATTTTAGATATAGTAACGAATAGAAACTGGTGAGGAATAGAGGATAAAATTATTTGCTGAAACAGTAGCGACAGCTGGCTATATATAAAGTTACATATACACACACACACACACACACACACACACACACACATATATATATATATATATATATATATATATATAAAGCTTGCTTGCAATATATCCTTATTTCTCATCAGCTGGTTGTTAAATTAGTTTTTGCTTTTCATTGGACTCTAGGTTTTGCTGTTTTATTCCAATGAGTTGGCTTCGATTAATATCGATTTACTACGTTCGAGTCGGTCAGTTACGAACTCCTAATATCAACGTCGCCATGTATGTGCTCCTAACATCTTTACTTCACTGATGATGTGTTGAGGTCACTGGATCTTCGTTCAATTGAATTTCTTAACAAGTAGGATTCGCGCTAGACCAGATTGTCTTGATATTCCTGGAGGTACCATTCTTATCACGTCTGTATCTCGTTGTACTTGCATTTCATTTACTGTCACAGGATTTCTGAATCGAAAATAAATATTGGCTTCCAACATATTTCAGACTTCTCAAGCAAATCTGTCACATGATGCAATTTAGAACTTAAGGATTAATCTGTCGCCAACTGATGGCTCAGGCATCATTTTCTTCGCTATATAACTTGTTTGGCACCATTTTTCATTTCCTTTGCCGTCCGATTATTGTTTTTATTTCTTTATCTATTTTCAGTTGTCTATATTCATCTGTTTTTTTTCTTTTTTATATTTTCTCTTTAATCATATGTTCAGCTGATATATACTTGATTAAATGTCTGTATTGAAATCAGTGAGATTTGTCGTCCGATTTTATTGTACGAAAATGGTTATAGCCAGTGCTGGATGATTTATGCGTGAGAAGAACAATGGCTCTTTGCTGTTAATGAGACTTTCTTAATAAATTATAGATTTGTGGCGATATTATTTTTTATTAAATTTACTTTCATAAAATGTTCTGTGTGCAATGAAAATACAAAGAGCGTGAGTAGGACATATGCTTAATATTAGTCAGTTTCGTGACTGAAAGCGCTGAATAATTTCTAATGCGGCCAGAAGACAAATTTCGAAATTTTCAAGCTTGATATGTCTTGGAAGAATAGGTGTCACATAGTTTTAAAACCTTCCCCCAGTTCGGTCATTTGTGGTGCAAATGTAATAAATGACATGTAATCATCCATTCTCATGAGGCCTGAAAATAATATTTATTGAATTCTTCAGAAGAGAATTTTTTAAAAAAATCTAATGCAGTTGCATGTTTACCTGCTGAAATTTTTTTTTTTTTTTTAAATTTTTTACCGGTTGTCATTCACAGTTTAAATTTGGGCTTAAGGATTTGAATCAAATTATTCAGTCTACATGCCTGCTTCTTGAAACAAATAGAACTTGAATTTTGAAGTGTTTGATATTTTAAATTTCAACTTGAATTATTGTGCAATTAAAATTTGAACTCTACAAAAGCTTATGACCAAAAATAAGGTCATTTGTAGAGTTTAAATTTTAATTGCACAATAATTCAGGTTGAAATTTATGTAAAGTCGGTTATAAGTTCAACGACGAGTGAAATTGAATTATTTTCTTTTTATTCAAATGGAGTGGCTTTGATTAATATCGATTCAACAGATTCTAATAGGTAAGCGTGTCCTTCCAAATACTAATAGTGTTAGAAAAATAGCCAACTCATTTTATCGTTCAAGGAAATATATGATTCCTTCTGCTGTATTTTATTTTTACAAGTTAGTTTTATCAACAACAACAAAAAAGAAAAAAAAAGAAAAGAAAAGGAGAAATACTGCCATACGTGTGATGGGCTATCTTTATCTTCACTTTCCATCTTGTGGATGATTAGTTATTTTTCACTTTGATACCTCTTTTCACTGAATGTAACGTTGCAAATTTGTCGCTGCCTTCATAAAAAATGTTTAGATAAACTCCATTCTTTCCTCCCAACAGTGCAAATAATTACAGCTCAGACAGGTCAGGTCATTGCTATGGATTCCGATGATCCTGATTTTTTTCAAATGTAAGAAAAAAAGTTCCACTTAGCTCTTTCCTAAGAAATGACATTTTACGGAATAAACTTGTGGGCAGTTGCTGTCCGGGATATTTTAATCTTTAACTTTTCAAATTAAGGGTAATCATTATCTTTCCTCTTTATCTTAATAATCTTCATCCACTACCAGATTCTCTTCTATTCATTACAAACACCTAATTAAGCATTATCAATTTGGCTATAACTCTCTACCCTGAGTGAATCTTGTGTTCTTTTATTTGATGAAAGTTAGTGCAGAAAAAAAGCCATCCGATGGCTTCCAAATATTTTTATAGAGATTGTATCGAGAACGCAGGACTAGCCTATTGTCTAGTATTTTAAATGGCAGAATCTCCATCTTACTCTTTATCAGGTCATGAAACTCGAATTAATATAAATATCTTCGAGGAATGAATATTAGTATTGCTAGGGAGTTATATATTCGATGTCAAAGAAGAAAAGTTAAATACAGCAAAGTATCGACTACGAATGTATAAAGATCAGTAAAAAGGCATATGCCTATTTTCTGGAGATCTCCCTCTCAATCAGTACCATTACACTAAAAGTTGTTATTCACCGACGTCTACAGTAATATGCTGACGGAGGAAGGCACTTTTTGCATCCCCACCCCTACAGAAGTGAGTGAGATTCCCAGAATAATTACAAATGCCTTTTACCTATATCCAATTCATGCTGTGTAAATATCAGCACCACAAATTTACCCAGAAAGAGACTGATTTCAATGTCTCATTTATGAAAACAAATTCCTAACCCAGTTTTTTTTAATCGGCATCTAATACTTGAGAATTATAAAAGACTGTGCATCAAAGAAATGTTAGAAAAAGGTGAACATTAGAAACATTTCAAGAATATCAGAAGATGAGAAACGAAAATACAACATCCAATCGTTTAATAGTAGCCGTTTCCTCCTCATAGTTGCATAGATCAGGTAAATGATTGAACATTCAATATTTATTATCATTTAGTCATTCCATACCACATCCCAAACGAATCCACCAATAGAAGACAACGATCCTGTTTTCCTTTCCGGGGCCAATGTACTGATGATTGGGGTAATCTAGTTAAATAGGTATTCATAGTTGGGATAAGAATGATCTTGAACTAAAAATCAAAATATTCTTCCAATTGTTCAAAGAAATAAAACTCAAAATAAACCATTCCCAAACAGAAACTAAAACTGGAATTGGAATAAAAGCAGTGATGGCACAATACTTGAATCCATCATAAATTGAACATAGAATAGACTGTACAAGAGATAGTTTCGCACAACACCGCAAAATGATACAAAATCAAAACATTAACCTGAAAACTCCAGTCATGTTGTTAAATAGCTTCTAGATTTTCTTATTAATGTCACGTATTGCACCAAATCTATTCAGAAATATCTAAACTGTTCGCTGAATTCAAAAGTTTTCTAAGATCAATGGCTAAAAATGACTTTGAGCGCGTGAAGCCTATGGATCTTGGTGATGACTACCCTTTTTCAAACCTTTAAAACTGGCGCTACACAATCACAAAGAACTATATCAAATAAAAAATCTCTTAAGGATTGTCAACACCTGAAAATCATGAAAATCTACTTCAGATAAATGGTTGGGAAAGAAACTGCATCAGTACTTGAAAGATCGATAACAGTTACTTGAAACCTATTTCGCTGAAAAATTATTTTAAGAGAAATATTTTATAAATTTCAAACGAGAGTAGAATAAGCTGCAAGGTCAATGGATGCAGACTGTTTCCTTATGAAGAAACGGCTAATATTATTATTACAATTTACTGTCAGAAGCGACTCCCGAAAGGATACTTTCACAATCACTATAGTCTTAAGCTCTCCAAGTCTAAGGTCAATTGTTATCTAACCTACATATTACTTTGAGTGGCTCTTGGGACTTTTGTCGGATGAACAATAGTAAAAAATAAATAAACCAACATGCACAGAAGGATGAGCGGAGAAAAAAATGAAACAGATTTTAAGGATAAGCAATGAATTATTCACTGATTGAGACAGATTTCTCAGAATTATTTGCAAATTATATATTTGTAATATTAATGAAATAAATTTGCTGCGTTGGTACCCTCTAAAATTAAGTGTAAATTTTACAGGTTCATATTTTGATTATCATGATAGTCTCAAAGTCTAAATATAGTAAAATTAGTTTCTTATTGCAATAAATACATACCACAAATTTCTTATTAGTTTCTTTTTGCAAGAACTTCATAACAGAAATTTAATGTATAAGATTTGAATAGCTTTTCAAAATTTGTCTAGTATTTCCACTGATTTTGCATTTAATAGAATTTGTTATGCTAAATCGACAAGCGCATATCTGTGGAGTAATGTTTAAAAAGTTGATGTCGAACTGAATTTGATCCTCATTGAGTGTCCGCACCTTTGTGCCAGACTAAGCTAAGTTCGGTTACACTTGGAATATGAAGTTAGACAATAAGAATATTAAATTATGTATGTATCAGTCTTATTAATATTAATTACATCATACTTATCTTACTTTTGTAAGTGTTAAAAGAAAAGAAAAATGTATTTCCCAGGATAGATTTATTTTAAAATAAATGTTTCATTGTGTTGATTTCCATAATTATTGCAAAAGTGCCATTAATTCTTTAATTCTTCTATTTATAGCAGATTAATTTGATGCGATGAAATCTATTTTATCAGTATCGTTGAAATGTTTCGAGACTGTATAAATTTCTGTCGTAGCATCTAGACTATGTCAGGTTAATTAGCACTGACAGAAGGGAGATAAAGCAATACAACTTAGAGAAACAGTGATAGAGATACACAAAGAGAGAGAGAGAGAGAGAGTCGGGGAAGAGAGCAATAGGTGGGTGACCAGATATCTATATATATGGAAAAAGTCCTTGTAGTAGTCATGAAAACACATTCACATAGCTAAAACTTTCCTCTCTTTACCAACAATCGTTTCGGCTCAAATATTTGTTCGCCTTTTAGAAATAGGATGTCTCTCGTTATAGAGACACTAGTAACAATTCATTAAAATATTCAGTATTACGTTATCCTTTATTGAAAATCATATCTTTTCTGTTAATAATTTCCATGCTCATTTTCCCTGTCATTCTAATTGGAAGCAGTACTGATTCGAATTAGACGTTTAGTTTTCCAAAATAAACTCATGCTAGAAGCTTCCATTCAGTCTAATTGTATAGATATTGGCACATATTTACTCTATTAAATCACACTTGTAAAAACTGCCTAGTGGTATATTTACCTTGGTCTATCATGTTATAAAGTAAATCGCATTATATTAACTTTGATGATTCCGTAAATTCTTCATTTGATCGCTATTAACTCCACAAGTCTGAAAGACCGTCCAACATGAAAATTTGCAAACCAATTTTGACACATTATATTCTTCACATTAACTTCTCTATAAAGTGCACAGTAATTTAATTTGAGAATCATTTTACCTTTCTCAAAAGAAGTAAATTAAATAAATAAATATATCGAATATGTTGCAATTTTTTTTCGTTTTCATTGTTGAAATCAAAAGGAAATACGCCAAATTTGAGGAATATTTTCAGATATACACGCCGTTACAATGCAAGCAAAAACGATCTTGTTGAATGCAGTTCAATTTAAACGTACCTAATATACCGACAAAAAAAATTTAAGAAATCAAATATCTTAGACTATATTTTTGTTACTCAGAATTCGGATTTTCATACCTTATGTTTGCAATGTGTGTGAAGTGTGTCGAAAATTGTCCTTCTGAAGCAAATAGTTTATTTTTGTTTTATGCTAGATTTATCATAACTCCAAAAAGAGGATAGTAGTTGTCAGACAATGTGTTATTTTACGATACATCCTATTAATTTAGAAATGGGATGAGAAGTGGTTTAGGCATTTTAAAATAAAAAAAATACCTTGTCAGGATCAACCCATATTTTAAATTGATATCTCAGCATCACTTATGCAGTATTTATGACTTGGACGATTATGGCTCACAACAAATTCCCGTCAATTGTAAGTTTTAATAACTTTTTTCTTCTTTACCATTACTATTTGTAATTCTCCTCTAATCTTTTTACATAGGCTGATTTACTGAAATGTTTGCTGTTTCCTTCTACTCCTTTTAGCCTAATTACGTTTGACGAATGTTAAATTTTCCAAGCCATCCTTCCTCTTAATGTCCTCAAAATTTCAATTCTTTCTGTTTATTTTACGAGTGTATATGCTGATTGAAAATATTTATGAAAGTAATTTTTAATATTTTAAAAATGTATTTAAAACTATTCCTTAAAATATCTCTTTTTGAAATTTAGAAGTATTATCTGTTCGAGATTGTTAAAACCAATCACCTTCCAAAATTGTAATTTCTAAAGCCTTAACAGATAAAGGTTTCAACACAAATTTTGAATCCATAATGTGATAAGTTATTTGCCTGGCAGGTGACTCTCTCATAAATAACTTGTGATAGCCGACCTCATAATATAATCACAATATGTTTCCTGTTGTGTACCACACATGAATGCAAACAATCTAGAATTATTTACATAAAAAAAGATTAATGAATTTTACAAAATTGATAACGAGAATGATGAAAATGGCTTCATTTCATTTTTTTCTGAAATCTACGGTAAGATATATTATCGCTTCATTTCAATAGTATGTGATTATGAATATCTTTCATATTATTAATTCATCATGGCATGAAATGTTGAAATTTTTTTATCTATCTATCTATCTATCTATCTATCTATATCTATCTATCTATCTATCTATTTGTTAACTCTAGATAGATAAAATATTCTTTTGTATCTGTTCCATTTTTGTCAGTCATCCGAAGAATGAAAGGCAGAAGTTCTATATGATTTTGCCTTTCCTTAGTCTCTTTTGCTCAAATAGTTCAAATAGTCACATTCCTATCGATATCATGTAAGTCACTTTGGTGGATTAGAGAGGAGCACAATGAAAAAGCCACAGAGGAAAATTGAAAATGTATTGTTCATGATGAATAGCAAGTTCTGTTCGAAATGCCTCAGCCATCATTAGGGACTGTATCGATTTTGTCACGTGAATGTCCTCTAGAAAACGCTTTTGCCAGTTATATAATCGCTTCACGGCGAATTCATTGGCTGTTGTAGAGGCAAGAATTCGTTAGACGATTTTTCACGTAACGCCTATCCGCAAAGCAACCTTTATATTTAAATATTGTTGACGTTTTTCTCTTGTGAACACGCGTAGAGTTAGAATTAAAATTAAATTGACAGCTGTTCGTTCATTCTGAATCAATTCTATGTCTAATGTTAGAAAACTGATTTCCCATTGTAATTTATCTGCCTTTCGAGTTGTATCAGTGGGAAACTACCAAAACTATGTTACTGAATGACTTACATTGTCTTCACCCAGTATTAATATCAAACATTTAAGGGTTTCTTAACATGTTATAGAACATTGTGGTTTATACCCAATAGAAACAGTTGCATCCATATTGATCTTTCAACTGGTGATTTGGAAGTGTCGCAGGAATATGTGCAATGATTACCACATTTCCCGATCTATTGAATATGAGTTCTTCAATTACTCGGTGTTCCAAGAATTTAGTCTTTTATCATTGTTGATTTGCTTATCAATGAGAGGAGCGCCTAAAATCTCTCCATTATATAATCTTTCTAGATCTGTGGCAAATAATCCCAAATGTCCCAAAATCTCTAAACGCATACTTGATCTCAAATCTCTATTGAAGCTATATAAATATGACGGAAAGGAAAACGCACAGTCAATCATCACACTGTCGTCTAGAGGTTTCTTCTTTGCCAATAGATGTTAGGAAATAAAGATAAAATATTTTGAATAAAAGTGATCACATTGTGCTAGTACTGAGTGGCCACAACAAAATAATTACACTTCATACCAAAATAAAATTTTCTGTCTGAATTTCTGGGATGAGGAGATATCATTTGTTCATATTGAGACTATTGTCTTATCTTTCCTTTATCAAAATGTTTCGACCATTGTACCTTCCAGCTTTCTTCAGGTGGTTGATCAGGGTAAATTGAATTCAGACAATTTCAGTGAATTTCAAACTAAACTATTCATTTAATCTGTGGGCGTAAATTGTTCTTGTTCCGCTCTCCATGTCAAGAGGTAATCTCGCTGTCTTCTTATTTAGAAAAGTTATTTCTCATTCTATTTTCACTGAGTCTAAATCTTTACCACGCGGCGCAGTAATTGTGCTCACAATTCGTCATCAAATGGTTTAATGTATTTATTGTTAAACTGAAATTTTTATTACTTCAAATGCTATGTAAGTAGATAATTGTGTTTGTAAAAGACATCACTTTTTTATTTTAAACGGCGTATATTACGTGTTTCTGGCTGCACATTTGAGAAATGTTTAAAAAAATATTTCACCTAAAAAGGAAGAGATGCTAGTCTGAACCCTACTGAAGCGAACATTGATCCACTAACTCTTTAGAAATTGCTTTGTTTACGTTTCGGATACGAAACTGAGCCGATTTTGGCTTTCGAGAAAAATCTGAACGAGGAAATATGCATTCCTTAAATATTCTGTCTTCCTGAATCCTGTTCCTTTATTGTCGTTTTCCTCACTTGTCTTCACTAAAATCTTCGCATTCTCTTTCACTCATTGTAACGCCAACTGCGTCTTAGTGGCATTATCACCTTGCTTGAAATGATAAAAAACAACATTATTATAAAATTGGAAAAGCACAAATATTAAACAGTGAGAATTTGTGAGTTTGATTGCAAAATCCAACATTTTGTTTAATACAGTTTGCTCTTATTTTCTTTGTTGAATGAAATTGTTATGAAAAGCATGAGTATTTAAAGCTCTTGTACTTCAGTTTTATTTTCATCTTTGCAATTCACTTTTCTTTATTAATGTTCGTTATCAATATCAAGGCAGTATCGTAGATTTTTGTGAAATTTAAAGTTTATTCACTCTTGCTTTAAATCTTTTTAAGTGCGTGGTACGGATCTATCTGATGACAGCTATTATGAACTCCTGGCTACTAATAATATAGGCTGATACAAAATACTCTTCCTATTCTTATTAGGAAACTTATTTTTCTCTATCTTTTCTTTGTTAGCTTCAAATGCAGTTTGCTTGCAATCCGCGTTGATAAACACAAACCATTTAGAACATAATTTAGGATATTTAGATGGGATTTCTCTTTTTAGTTAGATATTTAATAAATGGCAACATAGACCACTTGCAAACAAAATGAAAATACATACACACACATACACATGAACGCACACACACACACACACACATATATATGATTTCTATTGGTTACTTCCTTTCAAGAATGTTTAACATTGTCAACAAAAAAATGTTTGAATAAAGTGCTTTTGCACAAATAGATGAAAATATTTGAAGGCACTTTAACAATATCGACCGTCTAGACATATGTTTGCAATTTTTAAAAATGTTCTTTACAAATTTAATATTCGTATTAATATAGCTTTGATAGTAAAAGCCATACAGACATGCACGTACACACACCTATATACATACGCATATACACAGTCGTTAATAGCCATTTTCTTTTGTCATTATAAAAACTGCTTTTTATCAAACATAAAAGTGTATTATCTACATTTCCAAGATGTAAATATCACTTTTTATTAGTTAACAAGAGCCACCAACAACTGCCAGAAACTAGGGAAATTCACTGAAATGTTCTAAATGATCTTTACTTACGTGTTTGTTATATCAAGGCAAACAATTTTAAAATGTAATTTAAAGCCCCTCAGCCCTCTGAAAGGGGATTTGGATTAAGAAAATCCTGCTTCTAGTAATCATAATGATTTCGGCATATTTAATTCTAGTTATTTTTTTTATGATGCGAAAGGTGTGTGCATAGAAAATGAATTTAAATGGGTATTTTTCATTAACTTGAAAATATTGTACTGGATTTAAGAATAAAGCAAACACAATCAAAAGATACAGATGTCAGGTATCGTCATTCCTTCTATTATGACTAAAATTATATGTTAAGTCCAACTTCTATTCTAGACTATTTCAATTGCTACCATGACATACTCTTATATACAATTCGGTTATTGATATGTAATCCCGTTATAATATACCAATACAAAATATGCTCCGATTTTCCCATATTTTGAACTGAAATAAAATCATTTACACTAAAATAGCTAAGATACATGATACATTGATATTTTACAAATAATTTCTATTTGCTTTTCTCTAAAGGTTTCCTTGTTTCTCGGTAATTTTCCCTCTTACAGAATCAAATTTTTATCTTCAATTTTCTTTTTCCATCTTCTCTTTGTCATTGACAGTGACGAAATTATAAGAGTCATATGTCAAGTACTCTGAATTAACTTTCAAATAAAAATACCCAGATGGCCACTAAAATCCTCTTAGTAAGAGAATCGCGGCCAGAATGGAAACAGCTTTTAATGTAGAAACTGGAGGAAAAATCTGTCAAAATAGAATTTTTAAAGTGTTTCTGTGATTGATGTGACGTGTCTGTGTTGTTTGCCACAGAGGCTGCATTTAAGAAGCGATGGAGAGAAAAAGCAAAATATTTGCATGGAGGAAAAAAATGAATTGTGATAGAATATTCTGTGCAAATCTAAATGGCATTTCTTTCTCAAATAGGAACATAAGATAAAAGTAATTGAACTCGAATACCCAAAGAAACTCGCCAAAAGGATCAACAGGCATTTCATTTTAACGGAACCTATTTAACTGAGACGCTTCTGCCTGAAAGAAAATAGTATCATTATAGATTAAATACACACACACACACAAACACAAACACACACACAGTACTGTGCAAAAGTCTTCTAACATTTTAATATATTATAAAATTGTAATAATTGCCGACTTATAAGTAGTTGTTTCGCCTCGTGTTTTGGACAGATTAAAATTTGAATTGTGTTCTGAAATTTAAAGGCAGATTTGATGTGATATTCTATATAACATTATTATTTTATGAAGTTTACATTAAATGTATTATTACTCGAGATTGAGTGATAATCCATCTCCTTAGATTTCAGACACAAAATTATCGCTTTCTGAACCTGTCGCCTGTTAGTGCGGTCATATTCCCAATTATATAACCCCCCCCCATTTCTTGGTTTGAACTCAATGGTCAATGGGGATTTTAAATTGTTACAATATTTTTTTTAAATTATAGGTTTGTTAATTATATTATAAATAAATATATTTACTGATTTAAATAAATATATTTACTGATTTATTTTTTTTATATCAAAATTGTCTTGCGTCATAAAATCGTCAAAACGAGAATCACATTTTTAAAACATTTATTGATATTTCTTTAATTTTAAATACATAAAACTGCTGTGCCATTAGAAAGAAACAATATATTGTACCGTTATTTATGTGATTGGAACAAGAATTAAAAATTCCGAACAGAAAACACAGAAAAATAAAATAGAAAAAGAGCAAAAAATAAATTACTTTAACAATTTCACAAAAAGATATTTGAGAAAAATAAGTAATCAGCAAGAAAATGTACTGGCCACCAAGAAAGTCTTTAGAAGAAGCTGGTGTTGCGAGTGCAAACGGAAAGAAAAAATACCGGATATTAAGAACATTGGCCGAATACATGAAAGCAAACTTAGGTTTATCAAAAATTTCAAAGAGAAATCTGTAAGCTGGACGAAGTAGTAAAGGATAACTGATCGCTCAAAAGTGAGTTTTAATAGTGGATGTAGAGCTACACATAATGGACCAAATATATAGGTCCTTCATGGAAAAAGTTAACCCGCACAAGTTCGAAAGCAACATGGGAGAGTTGGAGTAATATTTCGGCTTATTATTGTTGGTAGTAAAATAATAGGTACCTTCAAAGTTGATGGTGTCAAGATAAAGGCAGAGAATTATTGCAATTTAAGTATCAATCAAGAGGTTCAAGCTAAAGTATATATTCTGCAAACCTGACTTGACTACCTTGCCAGGGCATTAAATTAATGAAACGACAACAGCTTCTTCAGGTATTAATCCAATAAGACAGCTTTTGTTTTTTTCTTAAGAAATGTATAGAAAGCAATAATCAAGCAAAGATCAATACAAAACAATAAAACTATTAAAATCTTGAAGTTAAAATAATAAAATTAACAAAATTAATGGTTAAAAAGGCTAATGAAGATTATAGTATGTCAAGGGACCCATATTAACATATAAAATTATAAAATACTAACACAAGAATAACTGATTGCGAAAATGCTCACTCAGATAATAAAAAAACTGATATTGTCAAAATAGGTTTTTATATAATGTATTTATATGGTGGAATTGGAGTTGTTTGTACTATTTCCTATGTATCATTGTTCCTATTCTTCTGTGTTTGTTGATACTTTTGAGTTAGCTTCCGACATTCAATTATTACGTACGTTATAGTGTCGTCTTTATTCTTCAAAACTGACATCAGGTGTTTTCTCTGTGTGTGCATTGGTTTCGTTTTCATTTTTACTTTGATATAATAGGTAATTATGCAATTTTCTGGGCTGTAATTATAAGAGATTCCATTTTCTATTTTCAGGTGTCCTCTGTGTAACCATATCCACGACTTTTCGTATGTGATAGTTTATATTTGTCTTTAAACTTTTTTCGTGGAGTGTTTTCCTTTTCTATTTTACTTTATTCTTTGTTTTCCTCACTGTTCCCTCGCTTGTCGTCTTTTATTCCTTGTTCTTGCACTTACAAGCAATCCATAACTTTTTCTGTTGTGTGTATTTTGCAATTCCTATTCTAGCCGTCTGAATACAGTTTCCTATGGTGATAAGTCCATTTCTTTCTTCATTTCTTTTTATATATAGTCTGTTGGTATAATCTTTAAACTTATAATATAATTGTTATTGTATACAAACAGATGGGTTCTGAAAACGTCTTGATATAAAAATTTGGAAATTTGACAAGATTACATTCTATTCTTATAAAGCATATATTATTATTGCAGATTTATGTTGTCTGTAATTTTTATTGTCATTATTTTCATAATATTCTTGTTTATATAGGTATTTCTATATATCTATTGTATATTTACTAACTCCATATCCTGTGTTAAAGGAGTACATATACGGTTGTGAGATGGAAACTCTCGACCCGACAAAGAAGCTGTCAAAAACAAAATTGATATTTAGTCATTTAGTTAAATTCTGGGAACTGTGTGGAGTCAAGAAATTCTGAGCACTTCTCATGTATTGAATTTGTGTGTGTGTGTGTGTGTGTGTGTGTGTGTGTGTGTGTGTGTGTGTGTGTGTGTGTGAGAGAGAGAGAGAGAGAGAAAGTGAGTGCGATGTGGAAATGTTCACGTGAATATATGTCTGTATCCTGGAGTAAAAAATGCGCATTTGTGCTTACGACAGTCGACACAAACATTTTGTGAATACGATTTGCGTGCGCGAACCGAATATACTATAATTTTTTGCTAATACACTTTGTAAAATTCTGTATGCACAGATTGTGCACCATTTTACTTTGATGACCAGCATGAGTAGAATTTGTGAGCCTTTACACTTTATTGTCCCTCATGGGTGCATTTGATTATATATATTGTTGAGAAAAGGTACATCATTGAGAAAGTACTCTTTATTGCCAGTTACTATTGTGAGTTTTGAATATAATAATATTCGTTGAGCAATGTGAGTACTATTTTGTACCAAATGAATATTCCTTCTGGAATACTCATGTCGGAGGAGAAGGATTTTTATCGTATAAAATAAGCATACCATTTCAAATAGACGTGAAATTTTTCCTGGCACTATTCCTAAAACAAAGTAATCGTGGCAGAGAGAAAAACTATTTGAAAAATAATAAGCGTCGCGTACCAAATGAAATAATTTAATCGAGTCAGCATGGCACATGTATTTTGGTACACAAGGGTTCAGACATTTGTCGTCTGAATCTGTTTATGATTCTGGTAAACAAGTCAAACAAAATAATTTGCGCTCATAAATGTCGCATACATGCGCGTACGTATGTGCATGCATAAATTTAGATACACACACATACATACATATATAGTATTAGCGTGTGTATAGATATTTGTGTACATGTGTATATATTTTTTCTATATTTGCTGTCTCGAACATTTCTCTCTCTCTCTATCCATATATATATATATATATATATATATATATATATATATATATATATATATATAAATAGATAGATTTTTCTTACATATATACATTCACTGGCCCCTTGAATAAATATACGTGAACAAATATACTTTTAGGCAATTTTTAATCAGAAAATGATTTGGAAGCAATTTCATGGATGTAGCCATTTAAAGGTGGCAATCTGTAAATCTCGTTTCATTCATTATTATCAGAAAAGTTTTTAAGTGATTTGCACATGACATGAGAGTTAGTAACGGCCAGATCTACGTATTCAAAAATGTTTGCTCTACTATGATTTTATGCACAGTCATATCTAGGAATTACAGAGAATGGTAAAAAAAAGGAAAACTCCAGCGTGTGACAATTTTATGGCCGGAAATCCCTTGTTGAAGAAAGGATGGTTTGGCCTGAAAAAAAAAAGCAACTGGCACTCAAATAACCAAGCTTTAAAACGGAGATATAGAGATGATGATTTCTGAACGCATAATCCGCCCAACTATGAAGCAGATCGTCTACAGCAGTAAAAGCTCACGTTGGATTCCATTCTTGTCACATAAAAACAGGAAATGGGGCTACAATTCGCTAAGGATCACAAGAATTGAACGAGAAAAGATTGGAAAAACTTTACCTGGTCTGATGAATTTCGATTCCTGCTGCGATATTCGAAGGGTAAAGCCAAGACTTGACATAAGCAACATGAAAGTATAGATCTATCATGCATTGTATCAACATTCAGATTGGTGGTGGCGTGATGGCATGGAAATATTTTCTTAGCATATATTGTGACCATTATGGCTTTATCACTACAGGGCACACTTCCCTTTGTGACCATATCCAGCAAGACATACCACCGTCCACAATTTACAGATATTGGGAGATCGGTTCATAGAATATAGCAATGAGTTTTCTTTATTAAAGTGGTCTTCAAAGTCATATCGGTCCACTAGGACCCACTTGAAGTTTTGTGGAGCGGGAGATTCGAATCTTGGATATGCAGCCAACCAATCTATTATGGGATGTCATACGAACAGGGAGCTTCTAGAACATTGTTGTATTCATGCCAAGAATAAAAGAAGCGGTTCTAAAAGCAAAAGTGCATTCAACCCAATGCTAGAAGACTATACCAAATAAAGTGACCGATCGATGTACATGTGCGCCTATTTGTGAATACAATATAGGTACAAGTATAAACGCAGATATACATATATGGATCGGAATCCGACAAAATAAAAAAGAATAAAATCGGAAATATTCACCAATGTAACATGTTTCAGTTTTATTAAAGCTTCACAAGTGAATGCGATATGGAGAAAAAAATAAATGTTGGTATTTATACTTTTGTTTTATTTGATTTTTATTGTTTAATCATGTTTCAAAGAATTCGACTTTTTACACCAATGTTTATATAATTTGTGGCGCTACCCATTCAAGAAAAAAAGCCGAGTCCATCCAAACTTTCAAGAAATTAATGGATTCCAAGCTTACCTGAAAAACCGAAAATATTGCTTTATGTATGTAAGTTTATAATAATTCTACATTTTCAATATGGAATTCAGATGATAATGAATATTTGTGTGTCTAGTAGACATACACACCTTTTTTTCATATCTCATTCTCTGGTGAAGTTTTAATAAAAGTGAAACATGTTCGATTGATAAACGTTGCCTAATTGTTCTTTATCTTTATATATATATATATATATATATATATATATATATATATAACTTTATATATATATGAGAGAGAGAGAGAGAGAGAGAGATAGAGAGAGAGGCACTGTGAAGTAATGGATAGAGGCTAGGATTGTGGAATCGGAGAGCCGTGTTCGAATTCCAGTCGGAGAGAGAGACAGAGACAGAGACAGAGAGAGCGTGTGTGTGTGTGTGCGTGTGTGTGTGCGCGTGTGCATGCGTATATGTTCATATGTGTATGTATGTCTATAGATGTACGTATGTGTGTCTGTATCGACTGTCAAAATGAAGATGTGCAATTATATCACCTGAATTTGTTTTTTTATACGCATAAACATTTTATAATAGAATACTGTATTTTTATATATATATAACGTATTCTTTTTTTAGTTAGGCAATCAAATAATGTTATCCCATCGCAATTAAAGCCACCTACTCTTTCAAGTCTTTTCAACTTTGTTTCTGATGATAAATGTGAATAAGGAAAATTGTCAATCGATAATGAAGACCAACACCGTGTCATATCAGTGATAGCATTCTTTATTCACAGCGGTAAATATTTTATCATTGTTCAAAACCGTGAATAAAAAATCAGCTCTTGCAAAAAAGAGTCTCACTTACAATCATTGTCAATTATAAGAGTAGAGACATGACGGTAACCCAATAATTGACATTTCTGCTTTTTTAATGACATCTTTGGAGCGATTTCCATTTCATTCCTTTACATGACTAACTATTTCCCTTAATATTGAACGCCATAATTATATCACTGAGCCCCGGTTTCACCTTCGTAGTAATCAGTGAGCATTATAAATATGTCAACTTTCATATTTCCGAGCTCGACTAATAACTTCTGGTTGGATAATAGAAGGTTGAATGCAAATGACGTGTAAATTATGTTAAATGGCGGTTCTGGATTGATTCAGAGATGTTAACCGCATTCAGAACCATGTATAATTGCAGAACATCAAAGTTAAATAAATGTTGTGTCAATGTATCCGCAAATTGCATTAACTTTTATAACCGATTAAAATCGAAACTATACCTAACAATGATAGCAGGGACACACAGACACACACATTTGCGGACAACAGTTACGATACATGTCATGCATGCATGTGTGTCTGAGTTCCTCAATAGGTCAATAACCTAATCTTCTATCTAAATAAATAAACGGTAAATTATGTCTGTTCGTCCGTGTGTTTAAAATCCCTCTAACTCGGGCCCCACTTGCTCTACATAGGCATGTTATAGCTTTTTGGAATCAGGGTGATATCAGGATTGAAAGTCTGTCCTTCATCTGGAGCGTGTACATCCAGCATTGTCCGGATGAAGAGGGAACTGTTAAAATTTAAAATTTTAAAATATAGGGATTTTAAAAGTTTTTAATTTATATTGAAATTTAACTAAAACAAAAACTTTGTGAATTTAAAAGATTTTGTTTAAAATTCATTTAAAAATATTTCCAAAATGTTTATGAATTTAGGAAATCAATTTTATTTCTTCAAAACGTCAAAGACGTTTCGTGAGGTTTTGAATTTCCGCAATGGTTGTGCTTCGAAGAACTCAACACAATTGAAGGTCCACGGAGTTTGTGATTTTAAGAATTCAATTTTAGACCTAAATTGAAATTTTCGAACCAAATCGTTTTATTTTGGGGGTGGGGGTAGCATTTATAGCTCGAATTAGAGTTAAAGTGAGGTTTAAAACTTCCATGGAGTAAATTGTGGAATTCAATGTTTTTTTTTTCAAAATTATCATTGCTGTTTCTAAGCTGGAGCAGAGATCCCTTTAGTTTTGAGCCGGATCCCCAATTAGCCCTCCGAAGGAACAAGCTTACGAGGTCTCGGATTTTAAGCTAGTAATGAATAAATGAAAATAAATTAAGACATTTATTTTCAAAATAGTCTCATTCCTTGTTAATGCATTTAAACCAAGGCTTTTGATTCGATCACATAAATCCAACATAAAATAATGATTCAGATCAAGTTCCATCAAAATAATAGGCTGAAATTCTTAAATAGGGGAATTGAGTCTTGCTTGGAGTAACGGCTCTTTTGAGGAATGATAAGGTACAGTTGGCTTAAAAGTGGCCTCTTGCCGAAATGCTTTGAAGTCACTGCTTAAAAAAGCATGCATGCCTGCTGAATTGCATTTACCTGCGATTTATAATATTTATGGTAATGGTGAGATTAGTCGCATCCTTACAAGGAAACATTCAGAATTCATTGACTGAACAGCACAACTATCCTTTGAAATTTATAAAATCGCTCTGACAACAGTCAGCCATATCTGATGAAGGATAATCTTCTTTAAGATCCACAGGATTCATTTGCTTGAAGCCATTTTTAATCATAGATTGTAAGATAACGGTTTTTATTTTATAGCTAATCGTTTAGATATTTCTGAACGAGTTAGACGCCAAGCATGACATCCATATGAGGAGAATATTTAATTACATGACGAGTTCTTATGTTAATATTTTGGTTTTGTAGCCTCATGCGATATTGAACAAAACCCTGTCGCAGTCTATTCTGTTCATTTCCTTATATCTTATATTTGTTTTAACTGATGTATACAGCGATTTATGCGAAATGTTCAGTATTTACTAATTTTACATTCTGAATTTTAAGATGGATTCATAGTGTCATTACTACATTCATTCTAATTTCAGATTATAGTTTCTCTTTTGGAAATGTTTATCGTAATTCTTACTTTATGGAACACGTGACAAAGAATGTTGATCTATTTTTGCTCAAGATTATTCACATACCAACTTTATATATATATCTATTTAATAACCTAACCATTATTAGTAAAACAAATTGTCTGAGTGGTGCACGCTCCTTACAATTGAAATACAGAGGAAATTAGGAGGATTCGACATCGTGTCTGAACTGGTGGAAATAAATAATGGAAGTCACTTGAACATTTGCCGTGAAAATAGCGATCGAGTATTGGGTCATTGAGAAAGAGGCTACAGATATATATATATATATATATATATATATATATATATATATATATATATATATACAGAAAAAGAGACAGAATGACATTACTGTTCCTTACTGCAAGTGTTAGTCAATTTCATGCACTTGGCAGAAAAATGTAGAATTTCTTACTAAAACTTGTACATAAACATTTAATCAGTTTTCAATCACTAAAAAATATATGCAGTAGAAACAACAAAGTAAGGTATAGTTGTGTAATAAATAGTGAGAAGTTGATAAAAAATTTTAAATGCAACTGTCGAAACAGAAATAAATGGCCCTTAAATGGGAATGTTAACTAATAATATTGTATATAGGGCTAATATAAAATATAAAAGTATTATTTTGGTTCGACGAAGATTGGAAATAAACATTATATAATTGTAAGTTAAGTTTAATTAATGAAAAATATGTACATAACACAGATTCTCATCTTTTAATCGTTTCACCCCAAGTAAGGCAATAAAGCCACAAGGATTACAGTGTGTTAAAGAATTTTAGAAAAACTATTATTAAGGAGAGAGGTCAATAAAAGAACAAAAATTATGTAAACAGAAGATAACGATGGACATTGCATTTAAAATTTTGAAGATCAACGTTGGCTGAAAAATAAGAAGCCGAAAGAGAGCGCTACAAGCGACTCTTAGCATAGAACTTATGATTACATCTAGTCATTTCAACTGTAAACTGATGATACCTTGTAGCCGTAATTAACAACAGATTGTAAGTCATTTTTGGAATCAGTTGTCAATTTATTCTTATCTGTCCTGACTTATTAAGACAGGAGTAAATAGCTGTCGCATCAGCATAGATTTTGAGTTGATAACTGAACGTTCATTTATAAAAATTGCAAACAACGTAGGTTGAAGGATAGAGCCAGAAGTCATACAGTTATGCAAAAAGTCCAGAAGATTAGTCATTCAAGGCAACATTTATTTCGCGATTTAATAAGAAAGAATGAATCAGTTAAAAAAAAAATCCTCCAGAAATACCATAACCTTTCAACTTGTGAAGAAGTCCAGTATTCCAAACATTGTAAAATACCTTCGATCTATCCATGACAAGAGCTCGCGCTTCACGTTTCTTATGTAAAGCTTGATAGACTCTTTCAGCAATAATAATTAACACATCAGCAGTTGACTTAGACACGCAAAAGCCATATTGCATATCTGAAAGAAGACCCTGGGACGTGGGATACTTAACCAATTAAGAGTTAATTAGACCCTCTAGTACATTGCCAAAAAGGGGGCAGAAGGTTAATAGGCCGATAGAAGGATCAAATGCTTCGCCTTAAGTTCTTAAAAACCGGAGCTACAGATGAGGATTTCCAACAAGTAGGAAAGCAAGAAGCAGCAAAGCATTTATTGTAAACTTTAGAGAGAACAGGAGTCAGTTCGGGAGTATATTTGTTATGGACTATTGCAGACATACCATCAAGTACACATGTTTTGTGAGGATCCAGTTTAGAGATGATAGCAGAAACCATGAGTAATTATATGCATATCATTCAATAGAGACTCTAAGGCAGAGATACTCCAGAAGAGTCAAGAGTGGAATTTACGAGCAAAACATTCTGCTTTATGAGCAGATGTTAATACCTCAAACTGAGTGAAGAGAGGGGGGAATACACTTATTTAACACACTATTACAGAGTCGCCTGTAGTCACGTGAACTAAACCTATTAGAAGCTATGCGTTGCCTAATTCTATCAGCAAACAAAGACTTGGTGTCTTTAAGGACTCATTAACAATTATTTCGAGCAGTCACAAATAGGCGTCTGTTGAGATCGGAATTATCACGCTGGTACACTCGGGAAAATTGATTCCTATGGCTGAACAGGTTGGTGTGAAGCAAGTGGATTGTAGTTTTGTCTTATAATTTTGAGAAAGTACAAAAGCATCAATGCTGGCTTTAACCCAAGAAGACACTTTTGTGACATAATTCTCAATAGAAAGGTGAAGATTATCAATCGAAGGGGCGTCTCAAATAAAATCATGAAATAAATCCCAATCAGTACGCTGGTAACAGAAAGAATTTTTGTGAATAGGTGTCGTTTGAGACGACTCAAAAGAAATATCAATAACTACTAGAGTGTTACCCGAATTGACAAGAGGTCACATTTGGAATGCTCTACAAGAGCTAGGAAAGTAGGCAAGGAATAGTCCAAGTAAAGAAAAATGTTGAACAGATTTATTAGTGAAGCGAGTAGGGAGAGCCACTATATCTGAATACTGGCAACATCAGTAATATTAGAATGCTTAAATCATGATCAGCATTAAAATCACCAACGCAAAAATATTGGTAGATGAATGTAGAGAATGAACCATTTCTATATTATCATAAATTTTGTTTAAAATATTACAGTCCTGAGGAGGGGGGCGATAAAGGAAAAAGAGATAGCTAACTGAGAGCAAAAACGGAAGTCGAAAGCACATGAAAATCATCTGGGGATCAAAGATACAATATTGACATTGAGACCATGTATATGAATACTAGAATCTTTTCGGCAAAGAGGAAGATAGCCTGGAACAAAATTCATTGGTAGCAATAGAAGAATTTAAATTAGTTTCACAAAGTACAAAGACATCTACCAGCCGTTTCAAGAGAAAAGATTCAATACTACAGAATTAGAACGAATGCCACGAATATTGGAAAAAGAAAGGTTGAGGAGGTAGAGGTGGTTTTTGTTTAGTGACTTACATGTATTTCTTTTCATTGTTTCTCTCATAAGATGTGTTTTAAGAAGGAAAAGCCCAAAATAATTATCACTAACGTCTGTGGCAATAGAAACTGAAAAACTGGACAGAAGGTGGCCAAGACTAAAGAAAAATGTGGCCTCAGGGTTGCCCAGCAGAAACAGATGCAGGGACACCTAACCATGTGCAACATGGCACTACAAATGCCCCGATATTATGCGACTGGTGATAATAGCAGCCTTCCTCAGCGCTACAAAAGAATTCGGGCTCCTTACTACCAGTCGTTAGCAGCAACCATAAAACTGCCAACCCGATAACCTAATAATGAAAAGTCACAGTCACTGATCATCCATATTACTAAAATGTCAACAGTTAAATCATTATGGTCATGGAAGAAAGAACCGTTAAACAGAAACAGGAGATAAACCTCTACTTTTCAATTAACATTCAAGCTCAAACTATTATTGACAAATAAATGAAAGTACCGGGTTTATCACAGAAATGAGAAGTGATAGAAGAGGTACAGGGGAAAGATGTATTCTTTCCCTCTAAGAAAAAACTTATATACTCTAATATATTAAATAAAAGTGCATTAATGTTTACCTGTAAAATAAAACCAGGTACCTACAGTAATTACTTCCACAGTTTAAGCCTTTTCTTTCCTCCCTTCTCACCTTTTCATGCGGAAATAGCCCATGAAATAATGTTAGAACAGACAATTTTAATTTTGTTTGATAATTGCCATGTACATGAAACTTTGAATAGCATCTTGTGGTAAGAAGTAATGATATAATTCCTCTAAATGTATTTTAGCTGTTATTTTACATCGAGCACAATTTTTACTCCCAGCATCACTACTAACTGTATACACATACACACACACATATATATTGGGAATCGAAGCGCTCAGTCTGAGATAAGAAATAGTGTATAAGTCTTCATAGAAGACTTATCTGAATGATAAGTCTTTCTGACCGAATACGTTCTTTATAAAAGGCAACTCATACTTTAAAAGAATCACTTTTTGACAAAAGGAGTCTCTTAAATCCAATTTAATTATTTATTCGGAAGTTGAGTATTTTCAGGAAACACTCAACTTCCGAATAAATAATTAAATTGGATTTCTTCTTTCATTTTCTAGGATACTTCATCACTCGTTTCCCATTTTTCTGTACATGGATATGTTCTGCGGGGTCAATGAATCATTGGAATTTTATGGAATTTAAGAGGTTTCGTCTTTCACAAGTCGATTCTTCTGTTATCTTCAGTTACATATACGTGTTAATTATGCATTAATTAAAACCAATTTAATCATAAAAGAAACTAAATTGAAATACATTTTTACTAATTAAACCATGAATAGGAACATTAGAATTCTGAATTAAATAAACATTCAAAACTATTGGCATATTTGTTTTTTATATTTTACAGATCAATAGGCTTTGTTTGTTTGTGACGTTTCAATTTCGATGTTTATTTACGTCAGACCTTAGCCGAACCAGTCAGAAATATTTTCATTTTGATTTACACCAAGTAAAGCCTCGAATTTTATTATTGATGAGTCATTATTGGGTTTATGATCGATTTTTCTTATATTGATCACTTACTCCAAATTATTTAGATTTCCCATATTAAAAGTTGATTGATATAGATTTGTCATAAACAACGACCAATATAGTTTGATACGATCTGTTTATTGTCGTAAAATAAACCAAAAAGCATTTAAAGTTTATTTAGAATTTTAAACAATTTTAGGGGCCGCCCCTCTTAATTATATTTGTTTAGAGCTTGACTGCACTTAGATTTCTGTTACTGATCTTCAATATTCAGCTGTAGTTTACTTACCAAAATATAAATTCCTTATTTTCCATGACACATTTTGGGCCACTTTTCATATAAACAAAAACGAAATTTATTTCTACTTAGCTTAAAACCAAGCTACTTGGTCCCGAAATATTTCCCATTCAATTACAATTAAACAAAATCCGACAGAATCTGCTTCCCCCTTTCATATTTCATGACGATTCACAGTAGAAATAAAAGGCCGATTTGTAATTACTATGGAATTTTCTGTTCTGTTGACGTTCCTGGTGACAAAGATGCTCTATATGACCTGATTACATCCCAATTTTAATCTGTTTATGCTTTTATGGCAAAGAAAAAAAATCATCAGTTTTGTATCTTTTATCAACTGCTTATATTCCCTTGATGTAAGAATTCTTGGAACCGACTTTAATTTGGGCTCTGATTTCGATAACTCGACAAAATATTCTCTGTCTTCTCTGCAACCATTTTTGCAAAAAGCTGTAAAATCCTATTCTAAATTGACAAGATAGAAATTATTCCATACACACACACACACACACACACACACACACACACATATATATATATATATATATATATATATATATATATATATAGGTATACAGTAAGAGCTTATGTATTATGATCATTCAGACAGCCTACTCTCCCTTCCATTGTTTTAGCATACCATTACCCAACGACAGTGGGCGAACATAAACGGTAAGTAGGGGAAATCAGGTTGCTATTATATTTCCTTATGTCTATTTCCTTTCATCAGGGAAATTAAGTTACTTTTATAGATAAGAATCCTAGCTTAATAATTTTTTTCTTACAATTAGAATTAAGATACCATTAGGCAATGACAATTTTCACCTACCAATTTTAAAATTTAAAATTCGCTGGATTTTTCAAACTGTTTATGTTGTCAGTTTGTAGAAGAAATCTGGTTAGTTGTAAAAGGAAAGAAAGAGAAAACGTCGGAGGTGACAGAGTGCAAGAGATGACAAAAAGAAAGTCAGTTTTAACATTTAATATTTAATATTTCAAATTCTGTATTGTATTAATAGGACTCGCTTGGATTATACCAACTGATTAATATATATATATATATATATATTTGAACAATAAAAAAAATATTAAAAATTAAAATCTTAAAATAATATTCTTTCGTTTTATTTTTTATTATTATTTCATTTAGATTCCTCGACTAGTTTCGGCCGAAATGGCCATCATCGGGAGGAGAAATATTTCTGCTTGCTGGTAGCAGTAAACTACAGAAATGAATGAATATATATATATATATATATATATATATATATATATATATATATATATATCAAACAACTTAAATTCAAAATGATAATATGAATAAAATGCAAATTAATATATCTTGCATTTAATAAAGTACTACAGAATTATGATATAAATAAAATACAAGAGACATTGCTGTTATTCTTGCTGCATCAATAAATCCTGCAAAATGTATAGAAGTTCCTCTTTTTCAACGAAATTTTTCCGTCAGAGTCCTAATCTGCTCTATAGTGATCATGTACTTGTCTCTGATTCCTATTTTCATTGTAAAACGTCATATATATATATATATATATATATATATATATATATATATATATATATATAGATATATATATATATATATATGCAAAAAAAATGATATACCAAGTAATAGAAATTGTATAACAGCTGATATTCTTTACTTTCTGTTATTTTCCTCACTGTTCACACTAAAACTATGAGATAGATGAAAATTATTCCAACGTTCGACCTAAAGATTGTTAAGCAAAAGTTTTATACATTAGGTCAACTTCGTTTAAATACGTAATTAAATATACTTAGTAAATTAGTTTTTTTTTATATTTAGAATTATTTTAATTAACTCTTTAATTCTTCTTTCAAATTCTTTTTATTTGTTGTTCAAAATATCATTTCCGTTTGTTTTTGTTTTTTAATAATAGATAATTTTATCTTAGGATAATAGAATGAAAATAAAATGCAATAATATTTTCTTTAAATAGAGCAAATATAAATGGAACAAGTAAAGAAATTAAACTCACTGGGAAATATTTTAGAAGATGAAGAGAAATTTAAAACGGAAATCTGAAGACGTAGCGAAAGATACCTTGTAAAAGCTAAACACATATTAAGAAACAGGAAAATTTCGTTAGAAACAAAGAAAAGCCTGAACTGCTATATAATAAAAATCATTTAACATAGCAATGAATTCTGAACAATAATGCTGTGATTTGACGCAATAGAGACATGGTTCTATGGAAAGATGTTGAGAATAATGTCAACGGAACAACTGAGCAACGAAAAAGTTTTAAAGGAAAATGGAAGAGAAAATTAAAATTCATGAAACCCAATACGGAAAGAGGGCCCGAAAAATTGAAGACTTACAGGATATATTGAAGAGGGGCGGCGACAAATATCGAGTAACGAGCTTCTGCAAACGGGTATTAGAACATGGACTGGAAAGTGTCGTAAGGAAATAAAAGATTACTTAAAGCTACAAAGAATAAAATGTTATGGAGAGCTATGATCGCTCAGTTCTTGAATGGACAGGGAACGTAAACAAAAAAAGAAGTTTATTCTATATTTAAAGTTTATTAATATCCCAGAATGAAATTAAAAAAAATTATTTGAAAAAATAAAAGCAGCTGTGATATATATTAAACTGTTAAGAAAAAGCTATGTAAAATGTCACTTTTACTGAAAAAAGTTTAAGTTGCTAATTTAAATAATTAGAAATATTAAAATCGATCTAAACTTACTAAGTATGTTCGATTCTGCATTTAAACAAATACTTGACATAATGTATAAGACTTCTGCTTACTAATGTTTATTGCAATTGTTTGAATCACATCAGTAGTCCAGGGTTTGATGATAAATCGCATGCGACAGCAAGGCACCTGATTTGGCGACTGAGGTTTTCAGGAGTATAGAACCACCCCGTAATTGCTGTTTTTCTTATGTCCACCCTGACCGGGGCTGGTAGCACCTGTTATTGCCCCAGCTATGTGCAAATTGGGAACCCCCAAACACAAACAAAAACAAAACAATATGAAAGTATAGAAATACGTTTTTATATATCAAAAAAATACCAACAGTACAAATTAATTTACTTGAAGCCATAAAATTGTGTTCAAAATATTTAGATTTCGGCATTCAATAACCTATAGATGTTGATAAAGAAAATCACCCAGCCAATCAACCAAATGATTTACATCATGAATCTTTGTATTAAGCTATGTCTACCTGCAGCCCTGTGTAGAAGGTATTTACTCACAATAATCCCGTATCTATCTATCTATCTATCTATCTATCTATCTATCTATCTATCTATCTATCTATCTATCTATGTGTGTGTGTGTGTCTGTGAGAGAGAGAGATAATCCCCAATTTTTTCGTCACAATTATAGCAATAAGGGTCGTCCTCGATAACCGTTGCTCAACGATCTTCTACTTTAATATATATCCAACCTCTCTTTCTTGTATTTAATATGCATATAATAGTCATATTCTATCATTAATTGCAGAAACAGATGATGGTATCTTAGTTGTCAATCTAAATTTAATTATTCAAAACATCAACATATTCATCAATATTATTTATTACTACAGTAGCTGAACATTTGAAATGAACATCCAAGAAGAAAACAAGAAATTGAATTGATTTCTTGATTATAGGATCAACGCGTCTCAACGGATTATTCGTGATAACAAAATTACAGTGATTAGCGTTGTGAAAAGCTAAAGCCGGATGAAGGTGAAGATTAAAAAAAAGGTATTTCATAGAAAGTAATAACAGGCGAATGGACGTTAATGCAATAAAAAAGTTAAATAAGGTTGGATAGAGAAAGACAAAATTTAAAATGTAGGATGAATGAAAGAAGAGAATGAATGTATAAAATTCAATGGGAGAAAGTACAACTGAAGACAGGGGGGACGAATGTATAAAAAGAAAGAAGAGCATCAAAAAAGGTAAATGAGACAATAAAGAGGAATACAAGAAGGAAGGGACGATGAAAGAATTATCTGTGAAAGTAAAAAATAAAGAAGACGGAACAAAATATTGATTAAGGAACAACCTTAACAATAGATATCACGAACACTGCTTGAAAAAGAGATAGAACAATGAGAAGCTCTTCAGAATTTGGTTGAAGGTTTTGCACTGTAATCTGACTACGGATATTTGTTACAAATTGGTGTCAAATACCGGGTTTGAGGAGACTGGAATAACAATGATACCGAAATTTGCTTGACAGAATTCTAATACCTAATCACCTTGATTCTGCCAGGTAGAGCTTATACTTATTATAGCAAGATTTCCTGAGATAAAAATTGATGAGATTTTATGGACTGGGTCTTTGGGGGTCTATCTGATTGTTATAAGAGAAAGAGGTCGAAGGAAATAATTTATCGTGGGTATTATCAACAGTAGTTATCATTGACATAACAATCTCAGACGCCGACAGAAATCATGTTTTTCCTTTTGACAACTGATAGGATTTCCCCGATACGGACGAGTGTATAAAAGCGGTAATTTATTTAAGAAAATTAAAGAAAATGAAATAGAATTACATTAAATTACTTTAAAATTGTCTCTCTGGCTAATTTTATTTTTAGATATAAGTGTATGTTCTGTCTTTACCGGCATTTTTATGTATCTTTTAACGTAATGACATGGAAAAAAACCCTTGTGTCCTAGTTTTTCTTACTCTGTAATAAATATTACAGTATTATTCAGAAGAGAATACAAGCTACTCCTAATTTCCATGAAAACATTTTATAAAACAATAAACAAATACTATCTCACATCGAGAAACTGTCTAGTTGTACATTTTAATGTGGACTTATAAACATCCTATATATTTCAACGGTCTTTCAAACATTAACTTTATTAATGTTTCTATTCTTTCGACCTTAACATTAGTCACAGTAAAATTTATAGCTTCGTGTCTATATTTCTGAGATGAGCTATTATGTACATTATTTATATTATTCGGACTATTGTCGCCATATTTCTTACAACGTTTCGGGCGTTTTACACTGGAATGTCGAACTGAACACTTTATTTCGCCCACTGGTAGACTGTTCTAGTTCCACGTGCCATGTTTATGGGTGTCATGTTAATTTCCCTCTGAAAGTTCTCCACTGCCTTAACCGGGTATTGAACTCACACCTTGGGTCCTGTCACTGGATCTAACTAACACCTTTATCCACTGTGCTATGTGTCCTTGAGGACATCTGTGTATGGATTTCTGGGTATTATAAACCTAATGTCTTCAGCAACCGTTTTTTACCAGTGCTCATATTGCAATTTTTGTTGTTGTTATCGCTTTTCACTGGCACTCCTTATTACTGGTTCCCATATTGTATTCATTTCTATGCTTGGTCGGCTCAGGAGATTTTTGTGGCCTGGCATATGTGCTGATTCCTTGAGTTCACGAATTATTCAATGGTGTTCTTTGTCTATGATCTCAGCCTGACCCCACAGAGGGCGGTGATCTCCCTTCTCTCTCCATATGTGGTCAGCCACGCCTGATTTTTCCACTTCCCCTCGTGTTACAGCTTTCTGGTGTTCTTGAAGCCTTGCCTTAAGGGGGTGGCCTGTCTCCCCTTTATATTTCATTCTGCAGCTGCACGGGATAGCATACACACAGTCTTTAGTCATGTTCTTCTCTATGGGGGTGGTCTTACTCGGGAGAGATATCTACGAAGTGTAGTGAAGCTTTTGAAGGTTGTCCTGATGTTATATGGACCGCAGATCCTTTGTATTTTCTCTAATAACCCCTTCACACAAGGCACGCGGACCGTTTTCTGAGTGTTGTTGTACTCCTCTTGTACCCGCCTATCCCAGTTTTGAGGGGCTGCTGCCATGTACCCAGGGTAGTTGTTACGTTGTAGGGTACTACTTATACTGACCAATTCTTTATCTAATATCTCTGGATCGCCACTTATGACTTTTGCTCGGTGTTGTAAGCAGCGGACGATTCTTTTCTTTACGCTGTATGGATGTTGAGAGTTGAAATTGAGGTACTGTCCGGTGAATGTCGGTTTACAGTATACGGATGTCTTGAACCCATGCTCTGTTCGAGATATTAGAACATCCAGGAATGGGAGTGAGTTGTTACTCGCTTTCTCCATTGTGAACTGTATAGAAGTTCTTATTGAGTTCACATGTTCCAACAGAACTTGCACATCTTGGTGTGGCCAGAGTATGAAGGTGTCATCTACGTACCTTAACCATATAGTTGGCTTCAGAGATATTGATTCTAATGCCATTTCCTCAAAGTATTCCATGTATATATTCGCTATTGCTGCTGATAATGGCGAGCCCATTGCTAAGCCCTCACCCTGTCGATATATGTGTGATCCCATTCCAAAGTGTGTTGTTTGTGTACAGAGAGTCAACATCTCCATCAGATTATCTACTGGAATACTTGTCCGTTCTTCTAGGGCAGAGTCAGATGTCAATCTCTCCTCTGTATGTACCTTGGTGAACAAACTCACTAGATCCAAACTCACCACCTGGATGGATAAGGATGGAAGCATCCTTGATTATTTCCGGAGTTACGTACATATGAAGGAGACTTTCCGAACAATGGGTCAATTATATCTACAAGGAAGCGACTCAGAGGGTGGCACACTGAGCCTTGGCAACTAACACTGCATCGTGCTAGACAATTTTTCCAGAAAGAATCTAACTTACATATTTATAAGTCTACCATTGGTCCTTGTTTTGTATATTACTGCCACATATGGTCTGCTGCTTCTGCTATGCATTTAAAGATTCTTTCTAAAATCCAAATAATCTGCAATGATATTGGTTCTGACCTGGCATGTCGACTTCAGCCTCCTTTCTCAACGCTGTCTCTTAGCTCTCCTGTGCCTTTCCTATAAATACTTGCATGAAAATTATTGTGATGAACTTTCATCTATGGTACCTAAATTTTAAGAAATTAAGTGCTGTAGTAGATGGCCTCAAGTTCTTTACATTTAAATTTATTGCTAAATTAAATTTAAATCTCAGTTGTTATTTCATGCCTTAATTCTTTTTTTTTTCATTGGCTTCTCTCCTTAATAGTAGTTTTTCTAATATTCTCTAACATGCAGTAATCTCTTACATTCTAGAGGATTTATTGCCTTGCTTGGAGTTAAACGATTAAAAATATCTGTGTTATGTCGATACTTTTCATTATTTTTCATTATTGAATCTTATGTTATTGTGATATAAACTTCGTTTCCACTTTCTGTCGATTTTTTTTATTTCATATTAGCTCTGTATACAATATTATTTGTTACACATTCCCCATTTAACGGACGTTTATTTCTATTTCGTCTTAGCGGTATTATCTTGCGTACTAGCGGTATTATCGCCTTATTTGGGGAGAAATGAATAAAAAGGATATCTGAAGGCGCTAAAAATCATTCCATTGATTTTGTGTTTCTGAAGTATTTTATGTCAAAGTGGACAATAATCAGCTTTGCAGAATGTGAAGGAGCGTTGTATACACTCGCCTGAAAATTATCTTGGTTTGAACTTGCTTAAAATATTTTTCTGAAGTAGGTTGGCGTTACTTTCTGCGACAGACTGGTTGCCAACCAAGTCTATAGGGCTCAGTCTGTCCTGCTATAGCTGGAGAGAATAAATAGATACATACTTTACCCGAGGGTATTTGCGTGTAAGTGAATGTAACGAACACGGCTGGAAGGCGAACTCAGCTCTCCGGTTTCTCATTCTGAGCCAATATCCATGACATCCCAACGCACATCCAACTCTATATTAATTACTAGAAAATCACTGATAATTCCTTTTTTTTTTTCGTCCAATGTATACGTTTCTCTTTATGACGTTTACATAAATGTGATAATTTAATTATGTTCATGTCTTTAATCAGTGTTCTTAATCTTCTACCCCTTTTTTCGCTGTTTATACCAACTTCACCTGGACTTCTTCCTGGACATTCCCATGTTCTTCTTTCCTACCCTTAGAGTTTTTCTTAAATCGTTTCGTGAAATTCTCAAAGAACGTTTTTCTTGCCCGGTATTGTAGTTTTTTTTTTTTTTATCGCTATTCACTTTGTTTTAGAAATTTCTAAAATTGTGTTCCAAAACTTTATAACTGTACAATAATTTGTATTACTTTCAAAGATACATCTTTCTTACAGACAGTAGCAATAATTATATATTTGAAATATATATATATATATATATATATATATATATATATATATGAGTTAATGGTCAAATGTAGATCAGATATGTAAATCCTACAAGATGATAAAATAAAATAAAGAACAAGTAGGAAACGTAAATCAATCTAACATGTTTCACTTTTATAAAATCTTCGTCAGAGTTTGAGATAGAAATGAAAAAGGCACAGAGTAATGTTATGTCATGAGTTTGTGTTAGTTCTCATTGGTCAGATATGTGTCACGTGTATTAACGCAATAGATAAAATATAAATTTCTGAGGAATATTTTAGAAATTAAAATGTATATGAGTGTAGTTTGTCTAGGTGTATGTTGGACGTTGACTTTAATTCATTTAAGTGTATATGTGTGTGTGCTGAATGTCTATATATGTCACCCTCGTGTATGTCGCAACAATTTTGTATTTAGTTGGCTTTTTTTAATCTCGTGTGTGGAGGGAATGTCTGTGTTGTGGGTCGGTGAAAAGCAGCAGCATATTATAATAATCATGTTTTGGGTCGATTTATCATTAAAGCATTTTGCATACGTATTTTCTAAAAGGATTTGTATATTTTAATTAATTTATGTATTAGAGAGACATAAGTTCATGAATAATGGATCTGTAGAAAGATAGTGATGTGATGTAATGTTTTAAACGAGTGTTTATAGTTGGCAGTAATGCTATAAATATATTTTCATTATATTTTCTCCTTAAATGATTATGTTCCTATTTTATTTAGGCTGACATTAGTAAAATCAAAGTTATGTTGCATGTCGTTTCGATGTAAGACGAGAGAGTTAGAATGGCTATCTAAACGCAAGTCCCTCTTGTGTTCATAGATAAGGGTTTTAGATCATGTGATGTCTCCCCCACGTAAATGTTTTTGTACTGTAGACACTTTATCTAATAAATTCCGGAAGTTTTCTTCCTGGTTATATGCCCGATTCTCTTGGAGGTGGTGGTAACGCTTCAAGTGTCAGGGATGGCTAATTCGTTTGCGAGTTTAGTTGAAAGGGAGTTGAAGGGAAAGATTCTGAATTTAGTGTAATTTTTGGAAGTATCTTCTTTTTATTTTGCTATATAGAATTCGTTTTTTAACGTTGAGGATGAAATGGTGTAGTTAGTGGAGAAGTTTGAATGTTTTCCAGTATATTCCTTATCTTCATTCAGCGCTACATATTCTAAGGGCTTTGAGGTAAAATTCTATGATTACTTCAGATTTTATTCTCTGTTCATGATGGGAATAGAAAATGATTAGGTCGTTTTTGTTTGAGGGTTTCGGCAAACTTTAAAATCAAATTTATTATTGTTTCATATTAAGATGTCGAGAGAGGTAGAGAGTTGGTTGGTTCATGTGTGTAAATTCGGTTGTGGGTTCAACCTTATTGAGTTTTGTTATATTTAATAGGCTTATATCTTGGTGATAAAGTAAGAGGACGTAATCTATGTATTTCAAGTAAGTAGAGCGGTTATGTATTATATATGGGCAGATTCTAAGAATTCTAGAAAAGAGGCAAGCGAGAACACCACTGATAGGTGACCTCATGAGTAAAGAGAATTTTTGTTTGTAGAAAATAATACTGAAAACAATGAAACAGTGGTTAGTAATTAATTGCATATCTTTATAAATTTGTGGATGGGGAGAGCAAGGTTTTCCTTATATATATATATATATATATATATATATATATATATATATATATTCTTGAACACACTAGTAGAGCGTTTATAGATATAGACAGTGTGGACATAGTAATGTGCATTGTGACTATTAGGCTTACACTTTAAACGATCTTCAGATCTGATATCATTTTTAGCCTGAAAATCGCTTGAAGTGTGGAATTAACTGTCAGCAGTTAATGCAGTATTGATTACAATGTTAATATCAACAAAAATTCCTCCCTCTCTCTCTCTCTCACTCTCTCTCACTCTTTCTCTCTCTTGACATGTGTGAGCGCGGATATATATATATATATATATATATATATATATATATATATATATATATATATAATCTTACCAACATCATTTGGATAATATCAACTTTGCCGAGGAAACATTTAATTCCCTATAAAATCTTTCAAAATTTATTTTCAGTAATCTTTCTGAAAACTTCACTATTCTATTATTACATAATTTTCATAAAACATAAAATGCCTTTCGTATTGAATTATTTTTATTATAAGAATTCTGCGATGGTTCAGTATCTGCTGAATACATTTGCCTCGCTGTAACAAATTTTGCCTGAACACCAAAGAACCATACAGTCTAGCGTTAATCCTGATGGAATATTGAACCCTTTCTTGTAATTAGTTCCATGCGCATTTCATTGATTGTATCTTTCATTGGAAGTAATTTTGATTATTGTTTGTTCCAGTCAATCGTATGCTTCAAGGTAAGAAGTTCGGAGTCGATGATTCCCTTCTAGTACCATCATGTACACATAATCACTTTTGGTGAATAAAGGCTGCCTTTTGGTATAGTTAATCTTATTTCATTTCACTTGTCCTATGATTGGGGGCCTTATGTCGTGGCTGTAAATCAAAGCGACGAACATATCCAAGCTCGTTCAAGTTATTCTCCTCGCTTGATTTTGATATTTTTAATATTTTGGTTATCACATGCGACATAAACTTGATTATTTACAAACGCTGTCCTCATTTGATTGCTATCAATTCACAACAGTTGTGTTCAACCGTAGATCTTTGGCCAGTGAGAAATCTCAAACACGAAAATTCGCAAGCCACTTTTCACCCATTCGATCATATTCAGTATTATCCCGATAAATTACACACATTAATTTGGCATTAACTTTTTACCATTATATATATATATATATATATATATATATATATATATATATATATATAGCTCTACCCTTTTTCACTCACAAGGCTTGGGTCGACCGGTGGTATGGTTTTTCAGGCATATTCCAAAGAAAACCGCAGGATGTGAACCCTCGAAGCCGATAACATCAGGAAGTTTTTCATATATATATATATATATATATATATATATATATATATATATATATATATATATATATCTTATTTATTATAAAACGCAGTTTTGTGTGTGTGTGTTTGTACGTTAAAATATCGGATCGGATTTCCTGCATTTTTCAACCGATTTCAACAAAACTTCACAGGACTGCGTGAAATTACCTTGAGGTGGTTCTGACAGCGCCAAAAATTGGAAAAACACAATTGTTTTTGCACGAAATCAATTTGAAAACACTTAAAATACGATTTTGTCGCCAGACTGAAATGGGGGACAACTCATATCGAGTTATACTTATTATAAAACGCAGGTTGTTTGAGTGTGTGTGTGTTCGTTTATATATGGGATCGGATTTCCTACATTTTTCAACCGCATTCAACAAAACTTCACTTTTTTTGTCAGGTAGTGTTTCTTATTGTCTTGCACACCTTTTTCTTTATTTTTACATTCAGAATGCTTTAAAAATTCCATTTACAAGACAATTGTTTATAATAGAATTCTATTCAATCGATAGACTCATAACGATTGATTTTGTTTGAGTTTGGGTTTGACCAATTCGTAAAAAAAAAAAATAATAATAATTAAGACATTCGTGTCCGTCAACCTTAAACAATAATCTTTGGCAATTTTATTTTTCAGTCTTCATGATGGTCGATACTTGATCTATCTCTTACTGTTACATCCCCGGGCAACGCCGGGCTCTACTGCTAGTATATGATATATATATGAATATATAAAGATATAAATGCATTATATATATTATATATAATTTATATATATTATATATATGCATTATATATAATGTATATTATATATACATTATACACACATACACATATATATATATATATATATATATATATATATATATATATATATATATATTCAGTTGTATGGATATGAGTTTATAAATCTGCGTTTCACGCTTTTGCCCTCATCAGACAAATATATTATATACATATATATATATATATATATATATATATATATATATATATATATATATATATATATATATATATATATAATGAAAAGTAGTACGTCCGACAATTATTTTGATATATTTTCTGTTTATACATTATTTTTTATAGATAAAATGTAAATGCTCTGTTTATAATAAACAGTATTAACAATATTTGCCGGCCAGAATTTCCGAGAAATTTCACGTTAGGCTATATGGCGGTTCCGTGTAGGATACAGGTTCGATTCCTGTCGGAGGTATGATGATATGGGGTTGCGATTTTTTCCTTATCCTTATATCTTAACCAGGAACATGCTCCAATGACGACATATAACTAACTCACCGCCTGCCAAGCATCGTGAATTCTGTGATCGTGCAGTGGACCTGGACAGCGAGGCGTCCTTGTGCAGCACAAATCCTACCGTTCGCTGCTGAATGTAGTATGGAACGTTACGGAATCAGATGAGAATTGGTAGCCGTGGCCGGTTTCTGCCGCGGCGGATGTGACCTGTGTCTGTTGGAAGAATCGGTGTTACTAAAGATGTTAAGGGGTTTTGGTATGCTGAGTTTGCATCTTATTTATTACATCATTGTTCGACTCAGTGATACAAAAGTTGCACTCAAATGTGCATTCATGAAAATGTGCTGTCTGCTCTTCAGATTTTGCTCTTGTAAGAGGCAAATTTCATATGGTCATCCATCCCAAATACAGGATATCTAAAGCTCATCTATTCAACTTTTTCTTTTTCTTGGCGAGAGCTAATAAAACAATTGTATAATCTTTTGTCGGAAACCTTGGGCTTCAGAAAGTTTAACATCGTGTTTAGCTCGATGAAAGAGCTAGATCAGCAACTTAGAGCTGAAATGAGATACTCAATTCAAACAAATTTGTCTCTTGAAAAACGCAAAAATACTTAAGAAATTCAAAGTAAATGTAGAAAGGACAATAAGAATATTGAAACTTAATTAGTAGAGAGGGTGGTTTATGAAAACACAATGAACTGCAGATCACTTCTACAATCTTATAGAAACAATTTATGAACTAAAACCAGCTTCAGTAATTTTTTGTTCAAATCAAGTGAATAAAATTTTAAAACTCTAAGAGACATTACAAATCAAGAATCTAATGTTAGCATTAGCATATATATGAAACAAAGAGTATTAGTTATAGAAATGAATCGTGGGAGTAATGACACCAATCAAAACTTAATATGGATATTTTTTCTTTGGAGATAATGCACAAATTGATATATAGAATACAGGAACTGTTCCGAAAGAACGGGGGGTGCCGCTTTGATTTTCATTTACAAACTAAAGGTGTACGTGAGGCTTTTAGACATTCGGGAGATTTTGCACTTTAATCTTCTGCAAAACTTACTAAAATTCTCTTTTCGCATCCGAACTGAAGTATATCCGTCTATATTTCTGGGATGAGGTATTGTAATTATTTACACAATTTACATTGTTCTTTGTTACCATAATCGCGACGTTTGATCCAGTAACTCGGCCAAAAGCGTTGTGATTTCAATACCTGGCTACTGCAGTGGTGAACACAATATTGAGGGTTAAGTTAAAGAGAGATAACTGATACTGAAACATGCGGAAGAGTCATGACACGTAGAACTAGAACAATCTACTGCCGTGGACGAAATAAATGGTTCAGTTCGAAATTCTCATCACCCGAAGAAGGCCGGAGCGTACAACGACCAAAACGTCGAGAATATGGCAAAAAAATATGAAGACAACAGTTCGAACATTGTAAATAATGTAAAGAAGTATATACTTCCGTAAACTCAGTGTAGTTTTCGACCAAACCGGCAACAATGGCTACTATTTTTACTACCAGGCAAGAAAACTTCGAGAGCGATATTTGTCGTGTGTGTTGTTGACTTAAAGAAGGTGAATAGGCAGCTTGACACTGCATATGGGATGTTATGTTTAAGCTGGGATGGATTGCACATTTTGTTAGCCTGGTTTTATGATAACATGAAATCTTGTGTAAATATGAGTTATCCTAACTTGATATTTAAAAATAGAATCTCAAGAAGTGAGATAATCTTCAACCGACGTTGTTTTCTATGTACTTTTCTACTGTCATGGCAAATTCATTTAAGGATTGCAGCTGTGGAATTTATGTGCAGTATAGAACAGGTAAATTATTCAACCTCAGGAGATACGCGTTCGAAACAAAACCTTTCCCTACGTCGATATGCTGATGCCTGTGATTTTGTCAACCACACTGTCAATGATATACAAAACTTTCTGTGAAGCTTTTGAGCATTATATATGCTTGCATGATGACGTATCCTCGTGACCTTGTAGCATGATGATGTGACCTTGTAGCATGATGATGTGACATGGTTGCATCATGATGTATCATCGTGACATGGTTGCATCATGATGTATCGTTGTCACATGGTACCATGATGATGTATCATTGTGACATGGTTGCATGATGATGTTTCATCCTGACATGGTTGCATGATGATGTAGAATATTGACATGTTGCATGACGTTGTGTCATCGTGACGTGCTAGCATGATCATTATATCAGCAAGCGGCAATGGTCTTCCTGGATAACATTAAATTGACAGTTTTGGACGAATTCTCGTACTCTGGAATTACTTTGGCTCGTTTTTATTTTTTATATGAAATTGGCATGCAAAAAGCTTTTAAAGATCTGGAAAATTACATTTCGTAAGGTGGGGATAATTTTGTTTGTAGATTATTTGTGGACTCCATCAATGCTGCTTGTGTGCTGTCCTTAAAATTCATTGAATACCAAACATGAAAATTCGGGATCTGGTTTATATGTCAAACACTGAAATAGAACTTCATAAACAATGACCACGTTGGACGAGGCATTTAATCGGACACGATAAGTGTATACTAGAACTATTTGTATCTACTTCTATCAAGTTGATATATATAGAAAGGCATCCAACTGACTCTATGCAACTAATTCTTTCAGATTTACCATGCCTAATTGATTAAAATTAGTTAGACATGTGAAATCTTACATCAATGTACAATCCAATAATCAATAAGAACTACGGTTTTTTGTCGTTTTTGCTGAATATTGGGTAAAAGCTTGTGAAATACTTTGTACATCGTTATTTAGTTTATATATAATTTTAATTAAATAAATGCCCTTTGAATTAGTGCAAAAGTGTAAATTGTCAGCACATAACGGTCTTAAATTATGTTAGTGTGTAAAAATATAGTCACAATCGAAGAATGTGTCGAAAATCGTATGAGAGAGAGAGAGAGAGAGAGAGAGAGAGAGAAACATTGATAGGTCTGTAGCCTATCGATGATAGAAAAAACATTTATTGTACTCAAATAATTTGTTTCAACATTACTTTGCCAACTCATTTAATTTCATCGGGAATATTAAACACACAGAGCGAACATTATACTGTGTGCATTGTTCATTAAGCAGAGGGAAGAGCGATCAGTACTATTCAAAACTCAACAAAATTTAAAATCAGATGAAGCTTGGCAGGTGACAATTATATTAGGTGTGCATCTTCTTTTTTGAAACTGGGGGCTGAATAAAGATTACAAACTTTTTGAAAAAAAAGTAAAATATCAGTTTTAATTTGCTAACATTAGTTTATGAATCTAATCTTACTGCCATATACTCACACATATCCCGAAGGAATTATAAGATGAAAATTATAGAGATTTTCCCTGCAATCTCTCATGACTTGCTTGTTGCATTAAACTTTGTCTCGGTGCCTTTAGGATGAAAGCTGATTATATGTTACGTTAAGTGAATAAATTACATGACAACAAAATTACTCTTGTGTATATATGTGAAGTAATTTCATTAAAAAGATGCCACTAGTCTGTCAGTTTACGACTATAAACAACACTCACTGGCAAAGAAAAACTTAATACATCAGTTTTGGTCAAAACACCTAACCTAGTAAGATACAGAAGATAAAATATCGAAATTTGTTCTGTTGGAATTGTGTAGGATAGTAAGAGATTCTAGGGTTCGATTGATTAACGATACAGCGAGACTGGCTGACATATGTGAATGATTAGGCCCTCTTCTTGAAGACAATCAATCAAGCACCCATTCATTTCAGAAATGGTGAGCCTAAATATCGTAAGCCTAATCATCAAATGCCGACAGATGAGGCATTGTCATTGGCCTGAGACAAAGTGGAATCTGACTAATTTCGATAGAGTTAGAGATTCCATGGAGACAATCTTAGGGAAATTCTGATAATCTATGTGTAGGTAACATAATCACAATCGGGATTCAATCCATTTGAATTTGGGAAAAGCGTGTATATGTTGTCAGGTCATAATAAACATCTATATTAAACAGAAAACTTTTAAAAATGGCATCATAGAAACATTTTAGATATACCTTTAATCTACGGTTACACTTACCGTCCTGGGTATAACGACAAACTACATACGGCAGCAAGACTTTGGAGCGGAAGGTCTTGAGGAGCGTGGTACCACCTCTTAATTTCTGTTCTTCTCATGACCACCCTGACCAGGGGTGGTAGCACCTGTAGGGTCCAAGCTATGGGTAAATAATTACCTCCGAAACTGGGAAAGTATAAAAATACATTTTTATAGTAAAAGTATCAGCAATACATTTTCATAGTTAAAAATTACCAGCAATACTTTTTTTGTAAAAGAAATTACCAACGCTTCTAAGAAAATTAAATTTCGGCATTAAATGACCCATAAGGATGTTGATATGCAGCTAAACCAACAATCTAACTAAAATGTACAATACTTCATTAGGATAAAAAAGTGAATTAGTCTTCAGCAATATTCTTTAAATTGTATCGAATATATTATAAGACCACAATCTCACAAAATTTATTTCGTAAAAATACAAAATTGTGGCACAAGGCCGAAAAATGGTGGTGGGGGAGCTGAGACTAGTCATCACTGCTATACCTAGCTAATCCGATTCACGACCCATTCACTGGTTACAATTTACCACATTCACTAAAAGAACCTGTCGGTCATCAGCCCATCCTCCATTCGCCATAATACTTCATGCACTCAGGTGTCCTACAAAAACTGACCCCATGATATGAAAATTTGAAAATCCATGATTTCTTTTCACAAAAATGTACGAATGAGGAGACCACAATCTCACATCTATCAGATAATATCAAAACTTGGAATATTTGTACAATGTACGATTACAAAGGAGAATGACATATCTATCAGCATCTATCGTAAACCAAATGTTAGTATTTTGATAGACGTTACACTTTCAATATTGTTTTTCTAATGTTAACATGTTAGTGGCCTTATCATTGTATGCAACTTCCTGTTAAGTAGGCAAACAAAAAAACAAAAAAAACCCCAGAAAATTGCACGAAGTTTTCAAAAGACCACATGATGCATACATCTAAAGAAAACGAAAGAATATATCGGCTGAATTATTGTTTCAATAAAAAAGAATATAAAAGTACGTACAACATAGAGAATCATTTTCTTATGGCATTCTTTAATCTGGGAAGCATGTTATTGTTATACCTTAACCCAATTACATTTAGAGTTTATATTAACTAGTGCCTGCGCATGTCATCCAATGTACGTATTTGCAAATGAATGTGATAGATTAATCTGGTATGAAAAACTTGAATTTAATATATTTATTTCAAAGATGGTTTAAACAGATGTTTATCTATGTGATGCCGCAACGCGTCTCAAATCCGGACAGATATTACAAACCGATATGATGTCATACTCGATTTAGTTTGGAAATACTGTAGCTGTTTGATTGACTGCTGTCAGGGTATCAATAATGGCTGCCCAGGTGATAGGTGAGGTCTCATTAACAGTTCCTGAAATATGTAAGCAGGCTGATATATCTGAAAGACAGTGGATTTTGAACCAGTCATTCCTTGGACGTAAACTCTACTTATACTATACTGTAACTAGTAAACACTTATTTAAACTTTCATTAAAATATTTAAAATATTTTTTTTATTGTCCGTGTTAAATATGCACATTTCAGAGTCAAAGATCGTTTTGTGTACGAAATGCGTAAGCTTATGTAGAGAGGAACGTTGCATATGACATTCATACATGATATAATTTAGATATCAATTAATAGTTTAATGTTACTTAGAGTAGGATATTTATAAATCCAAAATTGCCTCATTATTAGTACCAGTTTTATTAACATTCAGATTATTTACATGAAGTATTGTTGAATATTAATTTTTTATGAGTATTTTGATCAGTATTTCTTTCATTTTAATTTTTGTTGCTTTTCTATCGCAACTACTCGCAATGTGGAATAGGAAATTATTTAAAAAAAAATGAGTTTCACTTTCATTGCCTTTGTAACCCAATCGGTGATACAGCTTCTAAAAAAAGTGTTAACAAGTATAAGGAATTCGGGTTCAAAGCTTACGGAAGTTTTATTTTTTTTTTTGTTTCTGATACGCATTTTTTATCGTAAATTGACAAACTAAGAGTTGCGTTATTGAAAAACGAAAAAAAATACCGATTCGGTAAAAGAAAACCGATTAATGCATATAATTTAATATCAAAGAGGGGAATGGTTAATATTATCTGTAATTTTAAACATTAATCTATTGAAAATTTTGTAACGTTGAAGAGATTTTTTAAAATTCATCTGTTGCTTTGCTGTTTAACTTGGCTTGAATTCATTCATTTTATGAAGGTCAATTTAAAAAACATGGCGTATAAGAATATTTCTGGAATGTAAATTGAAATTTTGGATCTATATTTTGTTAATGAAGGACATAAATTTATTTCCCACCAATAGAAACATTAATGGATGGCTAATAAGTTAACCAATGATAATTATATTGCGGGAAATATATTTACGCATAAATATATTGAGAGAAAATACAGTATACGTGAAGTCGAATAGTAATCACGTAGATAAGTAGCAACATGAGAATTAGTATATATATTCCAACTTTAATAATAACTATTAGGTATACTATTACCATTTCTAATATAACCTACTCTTTATTTTTCAAATAGTCACAAGTAATAGTTTTACTAGAACTACTAATAATATCACTTCTATTAATAATGTTCGCACCATTTCGCAATCATAATATTCTATTTTTCTATAAATATTTTTATTATTATTATTATTTAACCGATGTTTCCTTTTTCTGATACAATTTGGAATGAAGTATCTCTCAGTATGTCTGATGCCTTGGGTCCTTATGAATCTCTCACGATGCAGGGCTCTACTCGAAAGATTCAAGAGCGTTTCTGGTCGAGATGTTCAGCCTTTTGCACCAACCTATATTTCCCAACATTCTTTGTTCTTCGATTGATTGAAGATACACGAAAATCAATATTTCTGATTGTGCACACATCCCATACATCAGGCTCCAGCTTAAAGTCAACTGAACAAACACGTCTGGCTACATGTAATCACTCACACTCAATAACATTGCGTGCACTTGTTTGCAAATGAGTACGCTAACGTATGAATGTATGTTTATGTGTATATATATATATATATATATATATATATATATATATATATATATATATATATATATATATATATATATATATATATATATATATAATGCGTGCGCATGGGTTTGAATGCATTACAGGGTGCTGAAAAGTTATTGACTTGATCACTAAGGGATTGAAAAATATGTTTAGTAATGATCAGATTTTAGGAAAATGGTCAGACCAAAAATTTTACTGTATCCCTTCCTATCGATAAGTATAGATCGATACGTATATGCAGGTATCTATACATGTTCACAATATTTGCATGTATGCATATATATATATATATATATATATATATATATATATATACATATACAATATAGACACACACACACATATATATATATATATACACACACACATATGTATGCATTCACGCATGTATATATAAGAGCGCGTGTATATATTCAATCTACGCATTGTATGTATGATTTTATAAATCTACACGAGATCGCAGCCTGACAGGTAGTTTTTATGTGCCATCCCACTCCGAGAGGTGGGCGATAATGGATCTCCTCAACAGCCTATCCTTTCTATCACCAACCAATGTTTTTCTCTACATACGATCCATCTCAGTTCATATTCTGCCATCCATTTACACAAGCTCATTATAAATACCTAATATCCTGCGTACACCCGCACACTTTAACTTTATTTCTAAAATCAGTTTACTCTCTAATTGTCTCTTCATACTTTTTTTTTCATATTTTTCCTCTTGAATCCGCACCAGTAAATACATGGGGATGTTTCTCACTGGTGTGTGAGTATATATATATATATATATATATATATATATATATATATATATATATATATATATATATATATATATAATCCAAACAGTCTTGATTAAAAAAGAGTCAGTCAAGGTCTGTCTATTTAAGTTTTTATTGTATTTTTACAATTTTCGGATAAGGTGCTGAGTATTGGACTCAAAGTTGTGGATAAACTCTACAAAGTTCATATTTTGTTGTTTTTTTTTCAAGTATTTTCGACTTTCGCTGTCATTATCAAGAACCGATGTGATGTTTTTGTGGCAGTTAGTATTTCTTTGTTTGCATCCTGGTATTCTTTGGGAAGCAGGATGTTTGAAATGGTCTAGTGTGACGTCATGTGTAACTGCTTTTGGGAACAAGACCGCACAAAAGATTGCGTTTTATTTATTTTATTATTAATTATTTATTTAATACGAATATATATCGGCACATATTCCTTTCAAGATGCCATCTCCTCTGGTAAATGATATTTTATTTAATGCGATCTGTTTTGTATAATAATAGCTTCTAGAGTATGAGTCTTTCTATGTTGTACTGTATTATTGTTGTTATCTCCTAATATTTGTCTTGTATATATTTATGTATGCATTAGCTAAGAGCTAAGGTTAATAGATTTCCAGTGTCCCATACCAAAGAAACCCCGAGATTGTTTGCTATATTCTTTCAACATGAAGCATTCAGACTTTGTTCTGATGATAGTATAGCGAAGACTGTTTGACATAATAGAGCTATTTGTCTATTATTATTATTATTATGAATTTTCATACCGCTTTTTGATATTCCGTATCCAATCAGAACTTCCTATACTTTATCACATTATTTGCCTCCTTACTGTCCATCCCCACTCGCTGTTCTGCCACCCAAGTGCACAACCTCATCCCTTTTTCTTTCCACCTCTGCGGTCAAATTCTCTAAGCCCTCTATCCTACTCTTGTCTCAGAAAATCTAAGTCTATTTCTGATTCTAAGTACAAGTGACCTTTTTAGTCTCCATTTCCTTAAAACTTCCTTTTTGCTCACATTCTGTTCATGGTTCTCAAGAACTACTTCTCTGTTGACTCAAATCTCCTCTTTATCTAAGAAAACTGTTCTGCATTGACTACCATAGACGTAGACATTAATTGAAATGATTAATATTCAACACTGATTAAATGCATTGTAGAGGAAATTATGTTAAAAATAAATATTTGAATAAAAGCAATACTCTTTTTTTTTTTCTTCGACATTAGTTTCAGACTTATTGAGTTTCTTTCGGTTCTGGACTTTGAAATATCTTTCCCCTCCCTCTCTCTCCCTTCCCTGTCTCCTCTCACCCTCACCCTCTCCCCTTCTATCTCCTTCACTCACACTCTCCCTCATTCTCTCACTCTCACTCTCACTCCCTCTCTCTCCCCTCACATCACCTCCTCTCTCCCCCCCTTCTCTCTCCCCCTTATCTCTCTCCTCTCTCACTCTGTCTCTCACCCTCACCACTCTTTCCAATGGCTACGTCTGTTTTTTATGTGTGCAGATACTGATTGATGTTTGAATGTGTTTAATGTAGATGTGTGTACATATTTGCGTGTAATATTGTGTTTGCTAATTTGTGTGCTAGGAAGAAAAGGAGAGGAGACATGCACACGAGTTAGTAATTGCTTTCGTCTGATCGTGTGTACATATCTGCATCTGTGTTTGTTTCCAAATACGAGTGAGTTCTATTTTTTATACCATAGAAAATGTAAATAACTTGAAAAAATATCGCGATTTTTATCACAACGAAATAAACACACACACACACACACACACACATAATCAAATAAATACATGCGAACATATATATACATATATGTGAGTATACAGTTTAATTAAGAAAAAATGTATTTTACACAGGAGATATTTATTTTCAACATAATCCCCTTCCATATCAATGCACTTACAACGCTGATGAATATTAATTGCATAATTTGAACGTTGTAATATGAATAGTCTGGATCAAAATAATCGCTACAAATCAGTCTACAGAATTACGGATTCGTCCTCTATGTATCCATCTATCCATCTATCTATCTCTCTCTCTCTCTCTCTATATATATATATATATATATATATATATATATATATATATATATATACGCACATACAAGGTGCAATGTGTAATTTTTATATTTTTATTTTGCGCATGCGCGTTGTTTGTTTTTTATTTTGTCGACTGCACAGTATAGTAGGGTCAGTTCGTCAGGAAAAGAAAGAAAAGTCTTCATTTTATTCTGTTTCCTTTTATTCTTGTTTCCCTTTTTTCTTTTTTTTCTTTTTACCTTTTCTTTTTTCTTTTCTTTTTTCTCTTTCTTTTTCACTTTCTTTTCCCTTTCTCTTCTCTTTCTTTTCTCTTTCCCCTTCCTATCTTTTCTTTTTTGATTTCCTTTCTTTTTCTCTTTCCTTCTTTTTCTCTTTCCCTTTCCCTTTTATTTCTCTATCTTTTTTCTTTTTTCTCTTTCCCTTTCCTTTCTATTCTCTTTCCCTTTTATTTCTCTTTTCCTTTCCTTTGTTTTTCAATTTCTCTTTCCTTTCCTTTGTTTTTCAATTTCTCTTTCCTTTCTTTTCATTTTCTCTTACCCCTTTTCTTTCTTTTTCTCTTTTTCCTTCCTTTCTTTTTCTCTTTCCTATCCTTTTTCTCTTTTCCTTTCTATCTTTTCTCTTTTCCTTTCCTCTTTCCCTTCTCTTTGCCTTCTTATTTCTCTTCTCTTTCTCTTCTATTTCTCTTTCCCTTTCACTTTTTTCTCTTTATTATAGACTACAGACTATCTTAATTCAAATAAATTTATTGAATTTTTATTTAGCGAATTAAAAATTTTGAAGTCGAGGCAAGTTGATTCTATGTTATTTATCTGTCGGATACGACCAACTTTTTTTCTAACATTAAAGATTACACACATTTAAAATTGCGCCTAATATCTCCTCCAAAGTTGAAAAAAATGTATTTAAAGAAGTTTCCGTATATTAATTATCATTTTTTTTTCAGGATATCAAGGTGATCTGTTGTATGAATAAATGTTCACAGAACAAAAGTTGGAAATGATTCGTTTAGATAAAATCACATTAGTTTTTCATACTTAGTGAGGTTTCAGCTCTATTCATCCTTGTTCTTTCATTTTACTACACAACATTTTAGCTAATTCTGAACATCTTCAGGTGAAATTTCCTCAGTACTAAAATGTTTGCTGGTCTATAAGTTACAATATCACATTAGGCATGATATAATATAAAAGCCTTATGCCTCTTCTGGATTATCTTCCTTGATTGTTTATTTTAATTCTTTCTTTAATATTAGTATATATGTTGTATTACTTTCCACACTAAGAAATATTTTTTATAATTTTGCATGCTCCGATATCTTAAATTTTCATGATTTTCAGAAAGATTTGTTATCAGTTATGGTGAGTTCATTTTTCCTGTGCTTCATTTCTGGTTTTTGCTTTTTTAACATACTAACAATAAGACTATTACAAGATTGTTTTTATTTCTCGTATCCGCTTGGCAGATACTATATAGGACGAGTAATCATTTGTTTCTTGTTTTGATTTTTGTTTTTGTTTATTTAAGTATTATTTATCTTTATATATCACCGAATCAACACTTGTAAAGTCATAGTACCATCTGCTTTTCTTTATCGTACAGAATTCAGTCATGCATTATTCTCAAAATACCCTGAACTGATTTCATCATCAACATCGAAGTCCTAGAAAAACCTCAGTGCCACAAGAATGTATACTATGCTGCAAAAGGCTCATCTATGCGGGAGATGCGATGTATCTAATATCGCAGCCTTATATTTATCATTCTTTGCGTGCAGTCTTCTTGTGTGCCTATCTTTGAATGTATCAGCCACCATCTTGTTTTCATTATTACTGCAGTTATTAAGAATGATAAATTTAGAGAGTTCTCCAGAATGAACCAGATGAAAGAAAAGCAAATACAAGATCGATTATTTCCAACCATCACTAGTCATTATCACATATGTTAATGCTATCAATTACAATAGAGAATAGTTTAATTTTAACTTCGCATTTTTTAGAAATGATATAATGCTAATTTAAATGTCTGTTTCGAAGACTAGTGATATCGTGTGTAAAAAAGATTTTTAAACATATATAAAAAAAATATACATTTTGATATTTTCAAAAATTAGCCTATTCTGAATTACAAAACTAATGACCAAGATATTACTATTTTTAGTTTTAACAGCAATTAAAAATGTCTGACTTTATGGGAAAATGTATTGTTTAATATGGGCTGTTTCTTTTGTATAAAAATAACTATTGTTAAGTATATTGTCGTTCTTTGCTCTAAATGTTACACAGAATTTTAGTTATTCAATAGCCTTTATCTATTATTAATAGTTTTACGTTCTTGTGGGATGTGTTGAATAATACCATTTGTGAAAGGAGAAATAACAGACTGAAATTATTAAACTGTAATTGATAACGTAAACGTTCTTAATGACGGTGAGCAGGTGAAAGCACAATGAATTTTGGCTTGTTTCTTCATAAAACTGATCTGACAGCATATACTGACAGTATATATATTTATTTATGCATTATACATAATATACATAAATGTACGGGGAGTTTGGAAAATCCTCTTTCGGACAAGATGCATTTCCAAAAATCTGACCAAATAACCAAATTGGAAGTGGGTCAGGCTGAGAATTTTCAGCATCTCTTATATATAGACAGGTTGTATTACAGATATTTATACTGAAATTACTACCTTGCTTCTAAAAAACATCTAATCAGTGTTGAAACGTTCATCTTTATATTTACATAGCAACAGTTTTCATTTTAAGGATTATTTCTTTAATTTTTTTTCTTTATTTCGAACTATTTTCCTGGTTTCCATTGAAAATAAATTATCTGATATCGGAGTATTTTCATCGGCTATTATCAGAGCGTATTTGTTGATAATGCTGTGATTATATATAGGTATTTTGTGTTATTAGTAAGGAAATGTTGGATCATTTTTATGTCGTGTTGGTTGGTGATATACGATTTTATTGAACTGTTACCGGATACATGATAAGTTACTTCGATACCAAAAGATATTGATTGTGTAATCATCGCATGTGCTTGAATTATTGTATTTTGCCTTTGCTTTGTGTCGTACGACTTACCACCAAGTCTCAACCGTAGGCAACAAGTTTTTGCATCGAAAAATGCAAACAGAGAAAGTACCATGCAATCAAAGGTTATTTAATAGCGAAATTTAAATAATCTGAACAGAATTGTATGGCTTCAGTTAAATATTTTCAATGCAATCTTATGCTTTTAACGACAAATAAAATTTATTGCTAGTTATTTTGTGTTAAAATGTATGCTTTGTCATTTTTACTATATGTATAGTTGGTCCTTTTTTATATAAGGATGTATTGCTGGTATTTTTTTTTACTATAAAATGTATTTTTATACTTTCATAGTGTTTTATTTACAGTTTAATTATTTGGCCATCGACGGAAATCCTAACAGATGCATAATGTCCTGGATATGACGAAGAATTACATTCGGCAGCAAGGCCTCTGATTGGTAGGTTCTGAGGAGCGTGTAACCACCTCTGAATTTCTATTGTTCCCAGGTCTATCCTGAGCCGGGGTGGTAGCACCTGTTAGCTTCCCAGCTATGAGAAAATAGTTAACCTCCAAACTGGGGTCAAAACTCTATGAAAGTAAAAAAATATAGATTTTTATAGTAAAAATACCAACATAACATTTTTGAAAAAAAATATTACCAGCGATACATATGTCTCTCGACAAAAAAAAACCCTCTTTACAAAAATACGTCAATGGAAACTGATCTACAAACTGATTTCTTACAAAGAATAAAAATTCTATTCATAGAAATCTGTTCTAAAAATCTTAAATAACCCATTGGGGTTGATATGCCGTAAAACTAAATAAACCAAGCTACCACCTCGGATCAGGGTGAACCTGAGAACAAGAGCAATTAATAGGTGTTCCATGCTCCACAAAACACCCAATCTCCGTTCAGAGGCCTTGCTGCCGGATGTAGTTTATCGTCATACCCATTCTGTACAACTTCTAGTGGCTTATATTTCCACCAATTCTCTTTGCGATGGCAGTTTCATATGTATTGAGCAGCCCCATCATGTCATTGCAAAGATTCTGTTGGCGCCAGTCGAACACACTTATTTTTTTTATTTCTTATTAGAGAGACATTCTCCAAATGGGCAAACGAATTCATAGACAACATCTGTTTATCCATGAGTTGTTTTTATTTTTATTTATTTATTTATTCATTTTTTTCTTTATCTTTTTTGGTGATCATATTGGGTGCTTTTATTTCTTGTAGTAAGTGACGAGTTTAATTTACTTATTTTTTGTTAAGGGATTATATTTATTGATGTATTAGCTCACTTACAGTATTTTCTTCTTATTTGTGGTTACTGTGTAGTTGGTTTCTGTGGAATATTTTAATGATATTTTGAAATTATTATTGTTCATATATACTTCTCACTCATTGCTAATGACTAACTAGTAAACCACCTATGTGCGCTCTTTAGAGATGCTATTAACTCTATTCTTTCGACCATTTCACTTTCAGCATTGAAAAAAAACTATTTAATCTTGATATATCGATAGCACTGTCACTGACACTGTAGGAATGTGACAGGCTTGCACATTAAGATGGTGGCATATTGTGGCGGGCGCTTCCAAGTTGGATTGATCTGAACTTGGCACATGGCTCTACCCGTCACTCTTCTATTGAGTGCAAGAAAGAAAATAATGATAAGCTTTACGGATCTTGACGAGCAGCTTCCGGTATGAAGGCTGAAAATAGAAAACAAAAAAAAACCCTAAAATGAATGAAAATAAAGAAAATGATTGGCAAGCAGACATGTATAACTGTTTAGCAGATTGAGATAGAAACATAGGCAAGTAGCTAGGTAATTAAACAGATGATGTGACATTTTCATATGAATCGAGGTAAAATAAGTTGTATTCAGGGGATGGGCAGTGCAAACAGAACTATAATAAAAGGTAAAGAATATCAGAAGTTCGTGAGGCAATTAGGAAGTTAAATAAAAGATTTAAAAAGAAAAAATGTCAACGGAAACTTTAAAAATAAATCTACAATAAAGATGGTAAAAATTTTAAAAAGGAGGCGAGTGAATAGAGGTAGATTGAGATCGAAAAGCCTGATGAATAAAAAGTAAAATTGTTGCACAAATTAAAGTCAAAACAAAATGTGACTTATGAATATTCATGCATATATATATATATATATATATATATATATATATATATATATATATATCATGATTGATGATGATGCATTGGATTTAGTATATTTGTTATTTAATTTTACTGGTATGTTGAAAATATTTTCTCTCTCGGCTCTTCCTTCATTTAAAGATTTTTTTTTTCGTCAAATGCAGTTGTTTACGGATACGTACAAATCGATAGGGACAAAAACAGAAAGAATTTTTATAAGAAACGCTCACATTAGAACAATATACTTCTGATTGGCACAGGTTACTTATATCCTCCGATAGGATTTTGCAAACATCTCTACTGTCATCAAGTGTGTCCCTCTCGAGATAATTATTTTACTTTTGTCTTTTTATTTTTTCTCTGGTAGATGCATAGATAGATATTTCAGTATTTTATCCGCTTTCATTCAATACAGTTTCTGATTGGTTGGCAGGAAAGTAAAAATGGCAAAATGAATTTATTGGCATAATCTTTTGAATATAACGGACTATCAATACTCAGTAATTTCTTCACTATCGTTACTATTTTTATTTAGTTAGTTTAGTACGACATAAGGTTATAAGAAAACAAGTCGGTTTAGGAAAACTGTTTTCCGTCAATATTTCAAATCGTCTCATGTGAAAACCCAGTGAGAAATTACGAAATAGTGGGTTTTAAACCTATCTTATCTTGAGAAAGAATTTTCGACAATAGTCATGGTTCTCGAAATGAACTTGCTAACAATAATAGGGCGCCTCTCTATAATTATTATATATTAACTTTTATTTTATTTTCTAAAAATCTATCTTTTGTCTAATTTTATTTGTTACAATATATCTTTTCTAAAGAGAGATAGAGAGAGGGAAATAGATGCCTTGATCGAGGTCAAAACATGGGCTTACTTCATAAGATATGAAATGAAATATCTACAGCACACACACACACATATATATATACATACATACATACATACATATATATATATATATATATATATATATATATATATATATATATATATATATATCGAAAGCCAAATATATAGCACAAAAGCTATCAATACTGGCATACGCTCAAGTTTTTTAGATTGAGAACATTCAGTCGATAAAGTGTTTGTAAGATCAGTGGAAGGCATGTGCTGAACAAGGATCCTATTTTTTTTCTTTAGCTACAATCTTATGAGATCTAATAGATTATGGACACTTTGACTGCAAGGCAACGATACCATTTTTGTTTGCGCAAGACAGCGTGCCGAGAAGATAAGCCAAAATGTGTTTGTGGAAACTAGAAAAAAATATGATCGTCGCTGATTCTATTTTTATGGATCTCATTATTAGTGACATTATTGTATAGTAGAAGGGAAATGCAGACAGATCCCGATAAAAGTGCTTCATTATTGCAATATATTTTATAGCTAATACTTCTTATATAAAATATAAGATCTAATTTATTATATGCTTTTCAAAATGTGGAGTTGTCTTGCTTTTACATAAAAAAAACAATATTTTCCGGGAAAAGGCTACCCGCTGCAAACATTTTATGTACAATTAAGCCAGCATATATATTTTCCGTATAAGTTTTTTCGAAATGTAACGAGTAAAATTTCTATATGCTTTTTTTTTTTCAAAATTAAGTCCTCTTTTTTCTAAACGGATATTTTCGGCAGATATACGTACCCTTTTCAAAACTACTTTTATCTGAAAACACTCGTCTATATCGTCAAAACTAGAAGCAACAAAACCTTCGATGCTTACTTTTCGGGTTGTTATGAGTGAGATTTTATCTGAAATTTTCACTCATCAATGAATGAAGTGAATTCAAATGAAAGGAGATAACGTTGAAAGATTCATTTAAAAAAACTTTTTTTCATCATTAGACTGCAAACTTGTATAAATGTATGTGAATTATCTTGTATATCTAGTATATAATAATATAACACGAAATAATATTTATTGATAAAATTACTTTTATAAAGATATATGCACACCAGTAAATTGCTGTCTATTCTGGTATAACGAAAAAGATTGAATTAATCTCACGAAAACAATGCTAGCATCTTGAAGACTTTATAAAAAAAATCAAGATATACATCTAAATGGAGATTACTTTCAAAGGGGGATTTCAGTCAAAATGTATTCAGTGACATTTTCTTTATTTTATTTGAATATAAAAATTCCCATATAATTGACTCTGTGTGTCTTTTCTATAGTAATTGTTCGGATGAGTTCTTCGCTATGATACCTTGACTCTTTTAAGAGCAATACTAGACTGATGTCGTGAGTTTACAGTTTAGCTGGCTAGATGTAACCATAAATTCCCTGCTAACAGTTTCTATTCTCTTACTTCCGCTTGTGGAACTCCCTTCCAGCTCCATGATTTCCAGCCAAATTTAATCTACAAAAATTTAAATGCAATGTCGATCGCTATCTACTGTCCTCCTGATTACTCTTTTCTCTTTTCCTCGCATTATTAATGTTTATGTTCCTAATTCCTGCACACCCTGTAACGCTTTTGTTTTAGTGGCTTTACTGTCTTGCAAGGAGTGATTACGATTAAAATAAAAATTATCAAAAGATGGCATAACAATTTCCAATGATTTTTAAGACGTTTAGTATATATATATATATATATATATATATATATATATATATATATATATATATATATATATATATATTTACTACAAAACAATTTCCTTTCAAATTGAAGCAATGACTTGAGATCATAATATATATCCGTAGATTCTATAATTCAAAATAAATCTCCAAACCACTACAGAATCTTAACGGAACCTTACTAGGTTAATTTCTATTTAAACTAAATACTCATTTCGTGGCATTGGAGAGTAATTCCTTACCAAAAGAAACACTATATTTATTGTTGGTATTCGAGGTGGAGTAAGTGGTTTTAAAGGCAACAATTATTTATTCGAGATATCTAATATTAATTTCTACGAGAAACGAGTACGTCGAAAAAATCAAACAAACATGACATTCGAAAAATCTGAAAGATTGCTATCATCCCCATCAATTTCTGAAGAATTTGAGGCAAAATCCAGACTAATTGACTTTTGCTAGCGGCCCATCATTTAGTTTAGAGAGTTAATTAATGTCTGCAGATGCCAAAGTTTTCAATGTTGCTTAAGTGCACATTTCCAATGTTTCATCAGGTGGATCTGCCTAGGCAACTGTTATCATTTCCAAATCTCATTATACCGAAGAAAAACTATATAAAAATACGGCTGTCGTGAAAAATAATGCGTACTTTCCCAGCGGTAAGATATCATTCGTATGTCCAATCTGATGAAACGCGGCCAAAGCATTTGACTTCAATATGACATTCATGAGACAGATATCTTGTTTTGCAATCTATGCCAGATGTATATTAGATGCACATGAAAGAGAAGTCACCAAGGCTATTGTAAAAAAAAAAAAATAACTTCGTTATACGAAAACTAAAAGTGAAGAGAAAATGTTATTTGAGTTCATTACAATTGAGCATTATTTATTCTGTACATATTTTAGCTTCGTTTATTCTACACAGCCAGATTGATGTGCATACATGGGGAGAGAGAGAGAGAGAGAGAGAGAGAGAGAGGAAGAAACGGATACAGAACATAAATGACAAAAGAATAAAGAAGAGGAAAAGAGGTATTTGATCTAGCCAAAAAGATTTTTATCTTGTGTTTAATTAATAATATTCTATAACTGTTTATAAAATGTTTATAAAAAAATGTCTTTACACACACACACACAATGTTTATAAAAAAATCTCTTCACACACACACACACAATACATTATACACTGGTAAGGAAAATACAACCAAAGATATGTGGTAAGAATGACTGCAACTATCTCATAAATACTGCATATGTCCGGATCACTCATAATCAGTTAAAACAGCCTAGAATACTTATGTGCAAAAAGAAAAATAAGTGAATTTGGTAACGCCCAAATTATTTCAGTTTCAAGACTATATCTGAAAATATTTTCGAAATAGCACCACCTATGTTTTCCAGATTTATTTGGGATGAGTGCCTATTAACAGTGTTTAGACGAGTGAGAAATCGCCATATCGCTGACAAAGCATTTTGGTGTTCAAGACCAATTGATATTAGAAGAGAATAGAGGTTTCCTCACCAGATAGAATCCATTGGGTCTAGTGTGGCATAAATTGGAGACTCCTTTAATCAAAGACGGCTGACATCAGAGCATAGAACTTTTTTGTGTGTGGATCCATACGTATGCTAAAACACACCTATGTCCATTACCTAAAACGTCATCGTTTGGCACGCAATTATTGGAACTGGACTGTTTCAATATACAAAGGATGTATTGACCGATGAGACTGAATTATTTTTGTATAAGGTGGACAGCAGGATGTGTTTGCGTCATTATCCTAAAGAATGGGTGGCACAATGATGTATCGTGGGAAACCAACCAGCTTGTTGGGATGCACTGGATGAACAATGATCTGCTGCTAAAAACTGTATCCAATTATTAATGTTGAAAATACGTTGTCGCAGTTATACATTTTGTGGAGTATAGAGCCACAGCCCTGACATGATACCCAAAGCTGGTGTGTCATCTGTTGCACGTAATGTTTTTAATGGAAGAGTTAACCCCACGGCTAATCACTTTGAGTTGTCCTCCTCTTAAACCTGTTGCTAACTTTGTCCATCAGTATGTCATTGTAAAGGATATATGAAAATAAATAAAAATTATTATTTACACTATTCAGACTATTTAACTCAACTTTATTGTTGCTATCACGACTTACCCTCACAATTATTTGGTTTCATTCCAGTTGCTTTTCATCGAAACTAATCATACTGTCACTCTATGGGTCTTATTAAAATATTTTGTATTCTGTTGAGCGAATAACTTTAAGTAAAACACACACACACACGTATATATATATATATATATATATATATATATATATATATATATATATATTAATAGAAATCTTATAAGTATAAGAAACTATACTCGCTTGGAAAACCCTTCCTTTACGATCCGCTTAGGTGAAACCTTGGTAGGTTTGTCTGGCTCTCTAGGTTTAACTATATATATATTTTCTTTTCAACACCATCACTTGATAAGACACAGAGTGTGTTGAAACAAAATGGCTATTTTTGTAGTGATTTTATAACATACTTATGTTATAAATTTTTTTTTTTATAAAAATAATTATATATATATATATATATATATATAAATGATCTTTCTGGTTTGCTTTACTAGTAAGTGTAACCACCGTTTTAGTCTATTTTTTACGATATTGTGAATCACATCTTCCGAACAGTTTTAATTACTTTCTAAAGCCTTTGGTGATTTTTCCTATATTTATAAGCAACCTATCAAAATAAAAGTCTGTAATAAGACTTTCTAATTTCGCTCAAAGTAAGCTTTTTCTCATAATTTTCATGATACGTGTATATTTACCGCGAGTTTTCTCATATTTCTAAATTCTCAACGGCTGAGAGAGACAGACTTTTTCTATAGAATATTAAACGACTTAATCATTCTTTAGATGAATATCTGAAGTTGTCTCGCGAATGTAAAAAGCAAACCCAAGCTGCCAAAATCATTTGCCTTTTTTTAAATAACTCAAGTGTCTGTTTTAATTACAGATATAACAAGAAGCAAAAGTAGACTTTCACTGAACACGAAAAAAACAAAAACAAAAACAAAACGTCGTTTTATAGTGCCTGCTGCAGGTTATTTAGATTTAACCAAAGGCAGCTCTGATCGAGAAATCATCCAAAACTGTTTCGCATGAATGCCAGGATGCTACTTGAAAGAAAAGTAAACTACGCTCATGAATAAAAATTTTATGAGAGAAAATTTCTTCAGTGAAATATTCATAGCGTTTTTTTTTTTGTTTTTTTTGCTTTTATTTTATCAGAATGACCAGTGTTAAAATAACGTTTGCTTATGTCTTTGTCATCTTTCTATTGTCAAACGTAATAAGTTGTCACATCCGTCATAATTTCGTGCCGTTTTTTTTTTTTTTTTTTTTGTTATTGATTTAATTTTAAATAAAGTTGCTGACAAATGTGTTCTATTCTACTTTAACAATATTATAGCAAGGAACACATATTTGTTTAATAGACTGAGCTTAACGTGGCCCAGAGAGATATATGTGGTGTTGTTTATGAGGAGCAAGTTCAATGCATCAGAGTACATTATAGCTCTACGACAAATAAGGTACTTAAACACTTATTTCCTACAAGAGTGTTTAGGAATAATAACTGAGGTTAATTTTGTAAGCTTATTTAACATGATTACTAAAATGAACACACACTTCATGAAAAAGTGTAATGTCTTTTAGAGCAATGGCAGTCTTCACTAAAACTAAGTTTTTATCAACATTGAAAATTTCATTACTTCATAAACATTTCAATTCAGACCATTTTGAACACGAAAAATAATGATTTATTTCTCTCTCTGCTTCACCTTCCTCACTTTCTCTCTCTCTCCCTCTATCTATCTCTATCTATCTCTCTCTCTCTCTATATATATATATATATATATATATATATATATATCCAAATGTAAAAGAACGAAGGGTAAGATTTCATCGTTCAAAAGATTAATTTAAAACAGGGCTCAATACAAAAGTAAAGTAATAAATATTTATTTATTTTACACTGTTACATTAGAACATATACATACCCACTACAAACTTGTCCATCTTGTTTCAACGTTAGGAAAATTAACTTTTCTTCAGGTGGTAATCACGATTCTACTAAAAGGTTTTAAAACGTTTTTAGTAGCATCTTGATTTCCCACCTAAATAAACGTTAATTTTTAACGTTGAAACAAGATGTACAGTTTTGTAATGGGTACGTACATGTTTTAATGTAACAGTGACTAATATATATATATGTGTGTGTGTGTGTGTGTGTGTGTGTGTGTGTTAGAGAGTGTAAAGTTGGATGAGAATTTGACAGAATGGTGAATGTTAAACAATTTGATAGATTTCTATTTTGACTACTTTACTGTTGGTATTGTTGTCCTCATCTTTATTGTCATATTATGTACGCTCCGGCCTTCCTCAGGTGATACACGTTGGAATTTAGAACAAAACCCTTTATTTAATCCACTGGGATTGATTGTTCTTGTCCTACGTGCCATGATTTTGTTTTTTTTTTTTTTTTTTTTTTTTTTTTATCTCAGTTTCAGTTATTCCTCTTTAGTAACTCAACTTTACACATTTTTGTTCACCTCTGCTGTGGTCAGGTATTGAACTCGCAACACTTTGGGTCGAGTCACTGGATTACTTCAATCATTTTTCTCCACTGGGCCATTGTTCTACTTTGATAGGTTGCGCCGATGAGCCAATGTCATCAGAAATATTTCTTTTGATGACGCTGGTTTATCCACAAAACATGTAAATTTTCCAACACATTTTTAGTTTCTTCCTCCTCGAATATTAATATTTTGAATTTATATTACTTCAAAACTATACCACACATTTAAAATGAAAACTTTTGACAGTTGTACCCGCTAAGCATTGTAATTGCGCTGTTATTTGTCTTGTACAATTTACACACATATATAAAAATCCTTATTTTAATGGATACACGTGTTTAAGCATACCTCTTCGTTTTCTGTAACAGTGAAATTAATATCTATCAAACGGTTTTTGGAAATTACTAAAACGTTGAGTCGAGAATACAAAATAATAAAAATTCAATCATTAACGTTGGCAAAATGAAAATAAGATAAACAATTAACTTTAAGAATATCACAAGAAGAGAATTATGGAAAAAATGAATCCATAATAAGAAAGAAAGTGTAAAATGTATATAGTACTGTAAATGTGAAGAGAAAGAGTGATTGAAAGAGAGAGAGAGAGAGATGAATATTTAGAACATTGACTAAAGATATATAAGAAACTAAGCTAACACTTTTAAGTAAACAACGCAAAGAGAAACGAGTAAGTCGAGCAAAAAAATACATGAAAGTTTATTTCTCAACAGTAATATTTAGTGATAAATGTACAGCTAGATTGAATCGAATTTATGGCTGGGCTCGGAGTTGAGTTCATCATAGAAATTGTCGCCCAAAACTACAACAGTCAGATGGAGCAACGTTTTAGACTATTATTAAGACTAAAATTATATGTCCCTTTAGATTTAATGACGGTGTCATGATAAATGAAAACAGTTATTGTAAATTCTAGTAAAAGACGTCGTTTGAGTGGTACAGTTCAAAACCAAGAAGCTTTTAACTAGAAAGTATATTTATGGAATATAATACTCTAAGACTTCCTGTGAGGCGGCCTCTACCACTTTTGCGAAAAGGTTTCAAATACACCAAACTAATTGAATGGTGCTTAGCCTCTCAAGATATTAATCCAATAGAAAATTGCAAAATTCATCATAAAAGTTATTTGTATGAGAATGGGAAACCAGACACAACGATCTCTAATACAGAATGTGTCAATTATTATTTTACTAGTAGGCTTCGCCCGCTCGATATCGCTTCGTAAAGTAAGATATATTCACTATATATTCACTATTTGAAATCTTTGAAACAAAAATTTTAAATGAACATTTAATTCATAAATTGGCTTATATTTTATCTTATAGTTAAAGAGAGTTTTACAAATAGATGCCAACTTGTTGAAGGCCAAATAAAATGCAAATTTCTAATGATTGTCTGCACTATATAGAACGATATTGCTAAACAGAATCATTTGATATGAAAATCAAAACAATCCTCGAATAAAAGAACAATAATGAAGGACAGTTAATTAATGAAATGAACTTTTTAAAAATCAATATGCAAATTAATTAAACCTAAAGAGTGATATTGCATAGAAGTAGATAATATATAATACAGATCCTGCGAGTGTCTTGAGTATTTTGTAACACATTATTTATCATCTCTCAGTTGCGTCTCTGTTATTCGGCAGAGTGCGCTCAGAGTAAAAAATGAGGAAAATTATACTGAGAGGTGCCCATCTCTGAGGAAGGACTGCTCGAAGCCGCGCCCTCTCATTTCATCTGAGAGAGGGATCGGTGCTCGCACCGAGGCCAGTGCAACCGACCGTTGCGGGGGTTCGGTCAGTACTTGTTCCTAACCCGGGTTTACGCTCTCGGGCACTCCACCTTAATAAATGACCTTTTGTTACAACCTGACCTCGTGGAGGGTTGAGTAAATACAAATTACTCTCGAGTAGTTTTAAACACTATTTATCATCTCTCAGTTGAGACTCTCTTACGGCAGAGTGCACTCAGTGTCGTCTCCTTTGAAGGGCAGAGTCGCAATTGAGGAACATTATACTGAGAGGTGCCCAGCCATAGAGAACAGCTGCCTGAGGCCGCGCCCTCTCATTACCCTAAAAAGACTGATCCGTGCTCGCTCCGAGACCAGAGCAACCGATGGTTTCAGGGGTTATGGGCAATTTTTGTTCCTAGTCCGGGTGTACGCGCTCGAGTCCCCACCTTAAAAAACTGACCTTGTGTCGCATTAGTGGGAAGACAGAGTAAATCGTGTGTAAATTGCTTCCATATTTTCCTTGAACACCAGTTACCAGAGTCGATTGGTTTGCGAAGATGAAGAAAATTTATTCTTAATTTTCATTTGAGTATGTTAATAGAACGATTTGTGAATCACGACAAAAAGCAACACAAATAAAATGAAAGAAATACAATTCAAAATAAATAATAATTGACAATATTTTGTCTAAATAGTTTGAATAATATTATAACTAATAGTCGTAGATGCAAAATGTTGCAAATAACAATTGAACACGTTTTGACTAGTCATTAACGAGCTTGGACTAAGACATTCTCAACCTACTTCCTTAAATCTGAACAAATAACCAAATATAAAATTTATTTTGGAAAGGTCTTTTGGTTTGGCTGAAAATTTTTCAGTTTCTTTATTTTGGTATAAAGATACATTAGCTATGATCAAACTCGAGTTACTAACAAGTTGTGACACTGTTTTTATCTCCATCGTACTTATACAGGTGCTTTAAATATGATAAAACGGCGGTTGTATAACAGCAATAACAGTAGTGTTTAATAATTCATTAGAGAGGAGGGTTTTAAAACCTTATATTATTTCAAATACCTACCACACGTTTAAAATGAAAACTTTCGACTGTTGTACCCACTAAACAATCTCCAAGAAAGGAATGAAAGCATTTTGATGTAAAACAAAGCTCATAGTCTGGATATCTGTTCTAAATTGGATCAGATAAAGAATCCAATTAGTTTACATGATTTGAAATGTCGCTTGCTAACAGAACTTTAAAAATTCCTGCCAAACTATGTTTAGCTTAATTTAAAACTTGGATCAATAAAACTCGTGAAAAGTCGCTTTATTTAGCGAGACGAACAGAAAGAAAATGAAATGTTAATTCCAACTGAATTCAGATTCTTCAGTATAAACAGGAAGTTGTCTTGGAAATCTCTTTTGGTAAAGACATCATTTCCTATAAACGATGGTCGATTTTTTTTTCAAATTAACTCTAGCTGTTTAAAAAAATTAAAACTTCCCAGGCCTATGAATATTCAACAAAAGGTCTTTTCGTTCTGATTGACGAGTTCATTCTAGGAAAAAAATGCGAAACTTCTTAGTAAAATCAAAGATGAAGCACAATGAAGTTAACAAAAATGTTTTAAAAAAATAGATTAGCCGAATAAAAAAAGGAACATTATTTTCGCGGTAGTGCTGAAAGGTTCTCGGCCCGACTACTTCCTAGAATTAGATTGTCATTGATTTCAGTAACAAAACTGAATTGGGAGGAGTAATCCGGACGAAAACCTGTCAATACTTCTTCGTATTTTGCATACCCACATTTCAAATACATCAAAGCTTTTTATTTGGTGTTGGTTTTATCAATACACTGCTGTATCTCTCGATTTTTGTCTAAAATAAAATAGTGGGTCTCTGATTATGTCCTTACATCAGTGATGAAATTCAGTGTTGGGAACGAATCCAAGGTTTACTTTACACATCCACATCCACTAAATGGATGACAAAGTATATTTTACGTCATTATAATAGGTTTCTTCGGTCTTTACTGCGGATATAAATCTGAACTTACTTCATTTTTGTGTAATGACCAAATTCTGTCTTCAGCGTTGGTTTTTTCTGACACCAGCTTCCATCTCTTTTTTGGCCGCCTGCACATTGTTAGGAGGTAGTAGTAGTAATAGTAGTAGTAGTAGTAGTGGTAGTAATTGTTTTTCGTGTCTACATTTGAATATTTAATCTGGTTTTTAGTTTAGTTTATATTATTCTGGAATTCTGATTATTTCTTTAAAAAATAAATTCAGATCTCATTTCCGCATCAAGAACTTTAAAACAATACCTACAAACACATTAAGTCTCAAACGTTTAATAACCCACAACCTAAAAATAAAGCTAAAACATTAAACAAAAACCTCCAAAAATGGAAAAGTCAGTTTATCTCTACTTACCTCCCCACGCCTACCAGTGGTCTTTATATAATAAGCCAACAAAGAGGAGTAAAATGTGAAACAGGAAGTTACTATGCAGTTTTGATTTCTAAATCTATACTATTTATATCTATCTACATGCACATGGTGGTTGCCAATTCGTATCCGAGTACAGCCATTACTATATATCTTTTAGGAGAATATATACTGATGTGCTGAACGAATGTGGCTCTTTAGCTCATCAAGGGACCTACATACTCTGACTCAAACAGGGCACTTAAGAGGTGCAACAGCGGTTATTACATTATCATGCAATTTAAAATGTCGCATAAAACCCCTTCTGGACGCGCATGTCATATGCAAATATCACATTTCAATTGCTGAACGTCTACGGCTTTGTAGTGAATTGCCATCCAGTGCGCTCTCAAGTAACTCCTTAGACTAGCCATCGACAAAGACACTCTACCACAATCTGTACACGGCAGATCGAGTTGCCGCACACAAACACACACATACATACACAAACACACACTATATATATATATATATATATATATATATATATATATATATATATATATATAATGTATAAAATAAGATCTATGTGTTTGCAGTAATAATAATTATATCACCTGCAATGCTAAGATATTTCCATTATTTTGCCAATATCTCAGTAAGTGTGTAATAAATTGTCTACTTGGATGCAAATATATTTAGAAAAGCATTAAGTATAGGTATCGATAATATTCATTGTTTTGACTAACAAGCCTAGAACAGGCTTTAATTTTAATCAAAGAAAGTAGATTTATATACGACACGCTTTCTTTTTTTTGTCTGGTAGATTCAATTTATTAAATGTTCAAAAACATTACTGAAAACAGTCACGGGATAAAATATAAACTTACAAATTACTTTGAACGGCTCGTCTGTAGTCAAATTCTAGCTCAAACCAAGTGAATTCGATCTGTAGAATCTTGGCTACATGATTGGAGAATAATTCGAAAGTTTATTTTACTGAACTAACCATCACCGTCATTTTACTTTACTTTCTTTTATATATATATATATATATATATATATATATATATATATATACTTTACATATTTTTCTCGGACATCTGTTTGTAAACAGTATAATTTTCGTCTACTGTTCTTCGCTTTTCGAGCATCTTTAATAAAGAAAACGTGCCTTCAGTATGTTTTGAACTTTCATCCCTTATGTAAAGGAAACTATCTTATAGCATAGTGTGTATTTAGACCGCTCATCCACAATATGCAAATATATATTGTGTATCTTTCACTCTGTGTGTTCATATCAAGTCTGCAAACAGGAAATGTATTATGTTGCCAAATTGCAATATAAATTAGTGCAATAGTTTCTTCAGTACAACTGAAAATGAGAAATCATTTTAATGTCAATTCTTATGTGGATATAATTGATTTTACAAGTGGTGTAAGTTTCTTTTTTCGTAAAGAGTAAAGGAAACTTTTTAGAAGAGTCATAGCTTTGTAAGATTTGTATTTATATCGGTTAACATAATTCACGTCTGAATTTAAACAACTAGAATTTATTTACATAAGATTTTTTTTATTTATTACTCTGCGCAAATAAAGTAAGAGTAAGTCAGTCAAAAACGAGTCATATGATCCAGTGGCTAAAAGTATTGGTTGAAGTAATCTTGACCCAAAGAGTTGTGAGTTCAATGCTTGGCCACAGCAGACGTGAACAAAAGAGAGTTGAGATAATAAGTAAATATAATTGAAATTGAGATATCCAGAAAAGTCATGGCACGTGGAAGTAGAACAATCTACCCTGGTGGACGAAATAAGGGGTTCGGTTCGAAATTCCAGCGAATATCACCTGAAGAAGCCAGAAACGTCGAGAATATGACAGTAAATAAGAGAACACTTAGAACAATATGAATAGGATAAATAGTTACAATACCTCAAAAACTGAATCATATAGGGCCACACACAGCAGCCTTTGAAACAAAGAACTTGTGTACTGGAGCATTATCCTGATGAAACAAGAATTCTTTGTATTTTTTCTTCGGCGTTTGGTTTTGTTAGCCTTTCATAATTCCTTCAGGAAGTTGGCATATTGCTCTCCATTGATGGTGTTGCTATTTTGAAAATATAAACAGAATTCGGCAACCAAAAAAACTGTGGCCATCACCTTCTCTGCAGATGAAACGACCTTGGCCTTCTTTGAAGCAAGTGAGGAAGGATATTTTCGCTGCATGGATTGTCTTTTGGTATCTAGCTCAAAGTGATCCTGGGTTAGAAAATGTTCAAGGCAATCAGATGCATCTGCCTCAAACAATGTCAGATCTTCCAGAGATATGATCAGCCTGGTTGACTTTTGATCAGGTGTCAGAAGACGTAGCTCCCACTAAGCTAATATTAAAATAACTTTTTCCTATTTAGTACATATAGTAAAAACCAAAAATAAATGGTATATAACAGTTATGCATATATCAGTACGACCTACAACACACATTTAGTCATACTTTTTTCATTGTGCAGAAACATTTTGAGAATGAAATGTAAAAAAAAAAATAATCAAATGAACATATGTTAATATTTTTAATATTGTCAATTTATGATTGTTCCAGTACATTCGGCCATCTCGGTAATTATCAAGAAGGAGATGTTGTCAACTGTTTAGTAGCTAAATCCGGGCATTTTTAGAACGTTATTTTTAGTTATTTTTAATGACCGAGCCAGTAGAAAGTACTACAAAAAATAAAAATAAAACAGAAATAAGAAATGAACGTTTGCCAATTTATTTTGATCTGGATACACAGAAAATTATTCGAAGATTGGAAAAATATAAAAACAAATTAAACAATTACATCTCTTCTGAAATGCATTCTTCTTCTTTACAGTTTCTCTCTAACTATATTATCAAACTCGAAATTTAGTCGGACATTATTTATAACTATAAACACCTAAAAGACATGTTTTCAAAAATAGAGAAAAAGTAGGTTCCATCCTTATTTTATTACCACAGTTTTATAGTAATAAAAATGTCGGTTTAAAATCCTTTAATTACTTACATACTGTTTCTGTTATATTAACAATATTTCATTTATTTCCTGTCGATTCTTATTTGGTATTTCCTTTCATAAATTACTTTACGAGGAAAACACTCGTTTCATCAATCGTGATGCATGAAAGTGGTTTCTACTGTAAAATTCTTCAAATGCCAAATTTTAATCAAAGTTTTACTCGTTTTTACACATTAACAAAAACTGCTTCATTTACGGGCTCTGGTCCAATATCTTTGAATCTAAACAGATATACTATTCATCTCCAAGTTTGTAAATAGGTATTGCGTCAAATTGGGAAAAAAAAACAGGCTACTCAATTTTGTCTATAATACGTGCCAAATCACAAATGTAATTGACCAGCTTCATTAATGATTTCATCTCTCACCCTGTTTATAGTTGGGTTTTTTTTTTCACTAAGCCCATGTCTTTTTCTATTTTAATTCTCATGTTGAAACCATAAAGTGATTCATATCTATGTCTTATCGTTGAGTTGATCTCGTATGAATATTTAAGAGAAACGTTCTTTCTCTTGGCCACCCTAGACTATCATGAACTGACAAATAATATTTTTATAGATGAGATGCATTTTCTCTCATGATACACGTATTGTTATATCGAAATATCTTTGTCATTCACTTAGTTACCGCATACGAAAATGGCTATAGTTAGGATATATGTTTATAGTGTGAGTGTGTCTTCGAGGCATTAGTGATTATAATAGCGGCTTCTCTCCTCCTATTTGTTCATTAATTAGACAAGATTGCTAACTACCGTCTCAAAATTTTGTTCATTGTTATACCCTAACCTCATCTACTCTTTATCTTATCCTACCGTCGTTGTGTTTCCAGTCATACATGCACTATAATCAGTTCTCGCCAATCATGGCGCCTTTTAGGGTCGGACTTGGCATTCATTGAGTCATATGGACCTAGAGAGTGACGACTGGCATCTCTTGTGATCAATGGCTACAGGCCAATCAGACATCTAGGCAGTAAACATACCCTGCAGGAAGAACAGGAACGTGGGCGAATATCGCGCACAAAATATTGATTTGTATTTTTCATGTTTTTCTTTTTATAGTCGAATCAAGCCAGGAAAGTTCAGCAAAATATCTGCGATAGTTGTTAACTATCAAATGTCCTCCAGTTGATGTCCGTTACACATAATTAGACTCAATTTTTCGAATTTCGTTTTGTAAAACGTACAGTTTTACAAAACGGATGCTAAATACAAAATTTACACCTTACAAATATTTGACACAATGTTCCCGGAAAATATTTCTTATCAAGTTTAGAAATAAAAACTTGCTTTTTATTAATCAAAACAAAATTATCAAGTCAAACAGGAATATCAGTTAAGCTTCGATCCTAAACAACAGGATTTTTTTTTATAATGATCTACAGGTGTGGACAAAATCTATAGCGAAGTTATATTTTAAAGATTATAAATGGTTATAGATAGATCGATTATAATGGATTATCGATATTGCCTAGGAAATAATCATCTGCTCGCCGTCCTCCCTGGAGGATAGTTCTAATTTTTCTTGTCCCAGCAGAAAACATAATAAAAGACAGTATCATGAGTACTACTTGTTTGAAGTGTTAACCTCTGGGCGACGTTTTAGTTCTATTAATTCAAGAACAAGGCGCTCGAGGAACAGCTTTTATCCTTGGGCACTGCGTAAAATGAACGCTGCCGCACACTGAAAATTTTCAATATATTTTGAACGTATTACTTTTCTTCATTCGATACAGTCTGTGTTATTTTGTGTTTTGGTGCAAACTGGGGACTGCTGTCCAATTTCATTGTGCCTTGCAGTAACAAGAAGTATAAATAAAGTCTTTTATAAACATTTCTGCTTAAAATAAGACTACTTTCAGCAACTAAGTTCGACCCAAGTATTTTTCAGTGAAATTTACGTAAAACACAACAATTGAATGTACCACGATTTTCCGAGTTGCAAAGACCGTGCGTATTAATAGCGTTCGTTGATTTGTATTTAACTTCTTTGACATTTGCTTCTTTCTCTAAACACTGACGCAACAATCAATTGTTCATCTAAAAATAGTTGTCTTACTCAGACCATTGATCTAAAATTGTGATATTTTCGCTTGCACGTGATCATATTTATTTTTGTTTCCTTTTTCTATAAAATAAATCCACTTTTATCCAGCAACACATTTTTTGATTTGAAAACTATATTTATGGCCTCAAATGACTAAACATTAGTGTTCGTATTTATGACATAGGCTCTGTACATTCTCTGAATGTAAAATATTAAATTGTGGAAACGCACACACATACACAAACACACACACGCATACACACACACAAACACACACACACACACACACACATATATATATATATATATATATATATATATATATATATATACCAGAACAGAAAAAAATTATATCACAAGAAAAAAATTGTGTGTATGTTCAATACTAGGGTTTAAATACTGGATATAGATCAGTGGTACGAGTCATGTCCATGTGCTGATCTCTGATTAATGACCTATGTTTCACTTGTACGTTACTTTAATATTCAAATAGATCTATTTAGCTAGACATTTGGATGTGCAGTTCGAATTCCGTTACATTCACTTTCAAACAAGCATGCTTGAGAAAAGTATGATGAATTCATTTCTTCTCCCAGGTATGGATCAAATAGCAGAGAAGACTGGACTCTGTAGATGGGGTTGGCAACCATTCTTAGAATAGGATAACTACAAATTCAAAACATTTTCAAGATTTTGGGAGATTTTATAGCAGACTGTTGTTTGTTATCAGTTCGTCTGAAAAAATGTCGCTGGTTCTACAAAAGACTTCACCACTATAATTGGTCAAGTATCTCACATCGCAGGACCTTCTTTCAGATAAACAATATGGCTTTCACTTCTCTAGGTATTAATGATTATTACTGAAAGTTCATCAAATTTTAGATAAGAATGGTAAAACTCGTGCTGTTGCTTTGGACATCTAGAAAGCATTTGACTGTGTTTGGAATACCAGTCTTCTTCACAAATTGAAAGATTTTGGTATTTCAGGACTAATTTTTGAACTGATTTAGTCTTATCAAATCATGAAATGAAAGTTGTTGTGAACGACCACTCTTCTGGATTTTTCTGCATTAATACACGTATTCCTCTGAACCTACCCTGTTCCTAATTTTCATCAGTGAAATTCAGTATAGCTTCAACTACTATCCACTCTGTATCTATGCTGATGACAATTATTTACTCCTGTCTTAATAGTAATCCTGATCAGTTTGATAAGGTTAAATTGGCAGCTCATCTAAAAAATCAACTACAATCTGCTGTTAATTGGGTCAGGGAATGAAACTGTTCTGTATCAATCATCCGAGAGACCTTTTCTGCCTTCCATTAGCATGGATGATGCTAATTGAGTTGTTGCGCCTTCTTTGATTAACGTCTTCCAATGACATGAAGGGTTATGATTATATTGAATCAATTGCTAGGCCTGCTGTTAAGAAAGTTGTTCCACTGTGTCATGCTAGACAATTTTTATCAAGAGAATCTCTCATACATATTTATAAGTTTACTATTCGTCCATGCTTTGAATATTGCTGGCACATATGGGCTGGTGCCACTGCTATATTTAGAGATTCGTGATAAAATCCAAAGAAGAATCTGCAATGTTATTGGTCCTGGCATTGGCATCTCAACTTCAGTCACTTTCCAACCGTAGTTTCCCTGCTACTTTTCTATAAATACTTTCTTGGTATTTGTTCAGATAAAGTTTCCTCTATGGTATCTAGAATTTATGAATGCAAGTGCAATGCTAGATTGGTAGAAGATATAATCATTTTACAGTTGAAATGACTAGATGTACCCGTAAGTTCTATGCTAACACCTTATTCTACTGCATTTCTTACTTTCGGTACGTTCTTCCAGCTTCTTGCTTCGCCAAAAATTTAAGTAGAAAAATACGATTTATATATATATATATATATATATATATATATATATATATATATATATATATATATATATATATATATATATATATCGAAATGTCAACAAAAGAAATTATTTTGTTAAATTAATACGTAAAATCTGATAAGGAGGGGGCGGAAAGCATACTTCTTTCTTCGGAAGAATAACTCGTCAAATGAACCTGTAGTATATGATTTTAAAAGCAAAAGATGCACCTTTTATCGAAAGGTTGTTTGTGTTTGAAAATAATCTACGTGATACAGTAAATAATATCTCTTTTCATAAAAGGAATTATTACTTTCAACGACATCTGGACAGGATAGTAAAGAATATAAATAAATCAGAAAAATATTTGTGAAGTCTGATAAAACTGCAAAAACAATTACAAAAAACTATAAAAAGCAAATAATAACAATATTAATATGGTAGAAAGTATAAATATGCCTAGTAATATGATTACAGATAAATTAAAAATTATTGATAGAGTCGGAAGACTTACCACAAAGAATTGTTACATTGCATCAAGGACAACACATCAGACATTGATAGAAATCCTACTATCAGTATTATAAATCCAACCAGGCCAGAGATCGGTAGAAATTAGTAAAAAAAAAAAAAATCCTGGAAAGATTTAAAAAACAATTAAGGAGTACCTGGGATTGACATAATGGATTGACACCAAGGATGTCACCAATTGGTTCTCAAATATAAAGGATAAAACCAATTGCACCCTAATCCAGTTCGACATCAAGGAATATTACCCATCAATTTCAAGGAGACTTTTTACGGCCGCCCTAGAATTTGCCACTGTATACACTGATCTATCTAAGGATAAAAGCAACATAATTATGAATGTAAATAAATCTGTTCTCATCCATAATAAGGAAGGGCGAATAAAAAATTCAGGTGACCATTTTGATGTTACAATGGGATTATTTGACTCTGCAGAGTCTTCCGATTTTGTTGTATTATTAATATGATACAATCTTACTGCCCATCGTGAAATTAATATAGAAGATATTAATTATATAGGAATGATGGCCTTATGGTTGTGAATAAGTCAACAAACTTCAAAATTAACATGATTAGAAAACTAATACATAGACAATTTAAGTGCATAAATTAAAAATTTACTATTAATACAAAACTAAAAATAAGTAAACTTCCTCGATGTAACATTAGACTTAATGAAAAATATATACCAGCCTTATAAGAAACCAAATATCAATCCTTTATGTATCCAGCCTAAGTCGAATCACACGCCCTCTATAATAAAACCTGTACCTTCATCCATAGAGAAACGAATTAGTATAAATACTGCTAATAAAAAGATATTCTATGAATATTGTCATTTTTATAATAAAGCTTTAAAGAATAGTGGCTATAAATGCCGCGACATTAAATATAAAAATGATAATTAAAATAATCATAGAAGAAATAGAAATAGAAAAATCATTTAGTACACCCCCATTAAGCCAAATGGTTACTAGTAAGTTAGGACAAAAATTTCTTGCTTTGACTGAAACACATTTTCCAAGAAATAATCCTCTTAGCAAGATTTTTAATAAAAATACCCTAAAATTAGATTATAGTTGTACTGAAAATTCAGAAAAAATTATTAAAAATGATAACAATGAAATTTTAAATAAATACTTAAACCAGAACAACAAAAAAATAGTGGTTCAGAAATGAGAATACAAAATAGTAATGAAAAATTATGTAACTGTAGGAATCCCATAAATTTCCCATTGAATAATAAGTGTCTTGCATAATCTATAGTGTACTATTTCATCTACTGAAAATCCAGATATTAAAATAAATTATAATCGTACCACTAAAAATGATTTTAAATTAAGATGGTAACAGCACCTGTCATTCTTAAAAAAATAATGAATATGATAACCAAACATTCCTATCTAAATATTTTGGGCATTTAAAAGAAACAAATAAAAACCCCACAGTAAAATGGAAATTATTTAAAAAACGAGAACTTGTAGGTCTTTAAATAACCCATGTCCTTTGTGCTTACATGAAAAGTTGTATATTATTAAGTTTCTTAAAAATAAAGATTTATTAAATCATCGAAAAGAAATAACTGTCTTTTGTGGGCATTGCATTATGTTCACTTTAAAACATAAAAAATAAAAAATTTCATAATTATATCTATTATTTGACTACAAATTTAATAAAATGTGTACTTAATTCCTATATTTTAATGTTAACAATGACATAACAAATGTACCATTAGATATAATAAAGATAGCATCTTAGGTCTTTATAATCAAAAATAAAAATATGAATATATAAAATATGATTTAAACATATTTGAAGCCCCTTCAAGGGAGCTCCAATGTATTTGAAAAAGAAAATTAATTAATTAAAATGCTCAAATTAACCCGTGATTCGATACAAATAACTCCCAGTATTTTAATGTTTCTTATATATGTTCCAAAAAAAAAAGACAAACAGGTTGACATGTCTCAGACACGTAAGCCTTTACCGGCAAGCAGAAATTACATACCTACACCAAACAGTTAACCTAAATTTTTCACTTTCCCAACTTAAATTAGAACTGTTTCCTGATTCGTCAAAAATAATAACACCCATTTAAAACTTTGAAATCTCATTCCCACCTCCAACTTAAACACTTAAATATAATACTACTTTGCTTAAAAAAGTAAATCGTTTTTTTTTTAAGTTATTCAACATCTCTAGAAAATGGAACAAAAATTTAATTTTAATTTTAATTTTTTAGAATATTATATTATGCTCGACTTTGTAAAAAAATAAATGATAAAGAACTGTGGATTATCAACTTGATTGTTCTTCCTTATATATATATATATATATATATATATATATATATATATATATATATATATATATATATAATCGATTCTCGGTTCGACGTATGAGGGTCAAGCAGATCAGTTTCCAGGAAACTGACAGCCCGACACCGGCACATGAGATTCGATTATAGTGGTAAAGGTTTCGTGCAGGACCATCCACACTTTTGAAGGCCCGAATACAGAGACCTGGTGCACTACGTGCCACAAGGTTCCCAAACGACCCTCTTCAGGTTTTGAATTCAAAGTTGTCCTTCTCCTAGACCAGTTGCCATCCAAGGCTATAGAACCCAGTCTGTCCTGCTATTTTACCCATAGCTGGAGGGAGAAGAAGAGGATTCACACCTTTCCCAAGGGTAAAGTGAATGTAATGGATACAACCTGGGCTCTGCGATTCCTCAATCCGAGCCGATATCCATTACTCCACCGTGCCTCCTGTATATATATATATATATATATATATATATATATATATATATATATATATATATATGGAATATTGTGAATTCGTGTATGAAATAATATAACAATTACACAGAAAAATCATTTAATAATATTACTGTTTTTGTCCTTTAGAAAATATCGATATTTTTAGTGGGAACTTAGAATAGAAGAGACAACAGACTGAGAGTCGAGAAGCTATTAGTGTCAAGATCTCAATTGTTTAGGACGTAGGCAATTACGGCTCCATACAGAGACGAGTATATCCTGCTATTCAATCCATAGTTGGTGGGAGAAGAGACTGGTTTTAACTTTTCCTATAAACATTTGTGGGAAAGAGAACGCAACAGACTAACCTGGAATTTGAACTCAGCTCGCCGATTTCACTTTCTGCGTTGACATCCGTTATGCTACCCACACATTCCAAGTGTTAGACACGTTAAATTTATTACACACACACACACATTCATATATATATATATATATATTTAGTTAGTACACATGTTTGAATAGACGTCCTTTTATTTTTCGAACAATAAAAATAGCATCTACCAATTAAATGGAGAAAAGAAAACGTATTCTAATCACTAATGATAACGTTTAAAATAAGAAATTTAGTTGGATTAAAAATAAATCCATTATTAAAAATGTCTTCACATTTCGGGTATAAAATCGAGATTGACTTTGAAAGGTTCCAGCGTGATATGTGCATTCAACTAAAAAGTTGGCAGTTTTAGCCTTGATTTTTGATTTGCTTAGAAGCCTCCATGGCTGAAATAGTAAAAACACACCTGGCTTCAATAAAAATTTTTCTATAAGGTAAATATGGAATGCATTCCTGCTGAGAGATACATTTATTTTAATAACATTCTAGACGCTTCTACTCCCGATAGCCATCAATTTTCACTGTTTGAGAGGGAAAATAAACGGAAATGTCTGCTCAAACATATATACACACTAAACATTTTATAAGGAGAAAGTCGAATTAAAAAAAATAAATCGATAAATTAGTTAGAAATCAATAAATTTCAAATTATATTGTATGTATTGTGACAGTAACAGGTTTATATTTTAAAAGGAAATTAATATATATATGTTGCCAGTTGGAATAGGAATTAACTTGAGAAGTCGCTGCGAAAAATCTAGATAGCCAAACTAGGTAATTTGAAATTCATTAGCATCCCACATATATCATGGATTCCAAATTTTTATAGGCTTTTGGAATTACAATAACGTGTTATCTGGGTTTAAAACATGGAGCACTTTTTCACCGTAATCTCTGTTGGAGAAGTAACAACTGAACTAAAGTAGCTGGTCCTAAACTGGTTTGGATCTTGGTCAAAATTAAACATTGGCATGTGTTGTTAATCTCAATCATAAAAAAACCCTTTCCTGCTACTATGCATGTATACAAATCAACTTTTTACCACATACTTCAAAGGAACATATTCATTATACAGGGTGCGGCAGAAATACCTCTCACATAATGGTAAGGCATTAGTGTCAATGGTGCCTTCATCTAGCTAGAGAGCAGTCTGCAGCAGCCAGAGAGACTGGAAACGCAACCAGGCAAAAAATATAGCAGAGAATTTGATACCACCAACCCGTGTAAGCTACTACCCGAGAATAATTTTGACAAAGAATGTAGGGGGTAGGGACTACATGGCTAAGACCAAAATTCCCTGTTGGACCGACTACAAGTCGGAGCATTGTTGCTGTTGTTGCAATATGTAGTGAATAAAGTGATACATATTGACTTTCAAAAATGCTTTTAAGTAGACTACAGCACAGAGGAATTGGGAAAGGATTAATCTTGTAACCCTCAACGAATAAATTCAACATTATTGTTTCTACGAGTAAGAATCGATTATCTCTTTTAACCAGCTCACTTCACTTCTGACAGTGTTTCGGCTGAGACTTCCTCAGATCAAAAGCTTGAACACAACTTGGACGGGGAAGAACAACTTACGAAGTGATACGCGCATAGACAGTGGCCCTTGGCCTACGGAGGACAAGAGAGAGTGTGTGTCATGTTACAGCATTGCTACAAGCACATGCAAAAACAGAGTGCAAACGAAACGTTTTTTTTTAGAAATATACTGTACGCACATTTGTCTTTATTCAGACAAGCAAATATCATCGCGATTAGCTTCATCGATGAGCGCTTTAATATTTCTAGCAAAATATCTCGGTAGAAATAGAGAACACTAACTCTTTGAGTGACTGATTCTTACCAACTATATTACTTTCCTACTGTTAGACAATTATTTATCATTCTAGGAAAGCAATATTCCGTCATTTGCATTCGCTATAAACTAAAATTTAAATTCATAAAATAAATTGGAAATGATATGCCAGTTACATTTTATCACTTTTTAGATGATTTACATTTCAAATTCATATCTGAATCTATAATTCGATTAGATTAATACTGAACTATCAAAGGTTTTCGAGATCATGAATATATTAATTTTCCGAAAGAGGAGGAAAATTTGATAATGTCTTCAGAAATATTGTCAGTCGATGAGGGTAAATGCTTTATTGCTTTAAATCCTCCAAAACTGTATTCATCTAATTAATGGCATAAACAATGTTTTTATTCTGATAGAAATAAGCCGTTCATTTTGAGTCTAAATTATTTCATCAAACATTGGAATAAATAAACACTGTGAAACAAAATGAAAACTTCAGTTTTAGATTTTCTTTTTCAAATATTTTTATATCACACACACATTCATACCAAGGAGAGTTACTTTTTTTTTTAAGAATTTGAACATAAATTATCTTTCTTCTGACCGCTTTTCCCTTTCTTACGCCATTATCAAAGAACTATATTTCGATGTTGATATGTTGATATGTCTATGTGTATGCATCGTTTTCTTTATGATTTCTTTTTCTTTATTATTTTTCGAATGACGCATTTTTACGTGTCTGTGGGTGACATGGAGACTTTTTTCCTTTCTTTTTTCAAGTATCGCATTTTCTCATGTCAGTTTGTGGTGTCGTATTGTGGCGATTGTTCTAAAGAATTCCAATATTTGTAGTTGATATATTGATTTTATATTTAATCTAGTATTTTTGCGTTAAAATATTTGACGGAATTCTTGTGTTTTACTGTTGTGTTGGTTGAAGATATGCCATTTGAGCTCTTATTGGATAAACTGCAGGTTGAACGGCACGTTAATATAGTAATTGTGTAACCAATGTATTGTTCAAATTGTTATTACTAGAGATGCCGTCCAAGTTAGTTAATGAATCTATAGCTGACATTCGTTTTCCTTGTTTATATTCCCCAATCATTTGAATGTTATTTGGCCTGAAAAAACATGACTATATCCGTTTGTTAAAAACAAATTGATTATTTGACTTGTTAATTACTGTATCGTTTTAGAATACTTCATATAAGGAAGCAAGTGGATGTTTATCACTAAAATCCTCTAATATATGCAGTTTTAATTATTTATTTTTTTGCAATGTATAGGTTTGTCATTCTTCTGTCGGAATGATTTCGTTCATAAGAAATAAATATCACCTTTACTTCAATAATAATTAAGTATATTTTTTATTTAAATTTCTTATTTTTTTTTAAATTTCTTATTCGAATAACTGAATACTTATATGTTTGAATTTCATTACAATTTTCAGACGTAAAATAAAAACTACATTTTATCAGATTTTAAGACATAAAGCAATGTCTACCAGTAAAGAGTTTCTCATAGACAATGCTTTAGGAAAGTTTAGTTGTGATTAAAAATACTGAAAATGTTAAATTATGATTTAAATCATAAAATAAAATAATTTAACATACTACCGTATTTTCTATTATTACTGTAATATGTCTCATGTCAGTTAACCTTTTCTTCACTCAGTGTTTTCTTACAATTATTATTAAGCAGAATTACGATCGTTATACTAAATTTATGAAAATTTTCTAAGAAAAATATTTTTAAAGAGCTGGTTTATGCCTTTCAATTCTAATAAGTATACGACATATCGGAAATTAATCTACCTACAAATTTAAGCACGTTTAATAAACGTTCAGAAATGGATGACATTTAATCGACATTTATGCAACATAGAAGATTCAAAATTTTAATATCGAATAACTGAGAATTTTAATAAGATGATCTTTCTTGTTTCCTGACTACAGTATTAGGTAACTTATGAAGATCAACTACGTTATAATGACGAATTGATTTGAAAGACATTTTATTAGTCATTGCACTACGATTACTCAAAAAAAAATACTGAACTGTGTACATTTGAACTCTCCAGAAATAATGATATATGAATACGATTATAAATATTAGTACTTATGTTTCAAAGTGGCTTGAAGTTAGTCCGAAAATGGATATGAAGTACCTGATCTGGT
>CAHIKZ030005437.1:867500-970000 GCA_903632075.3 Acanthosepion pharaonis
AACCTTTCGTGATAATGGGCAAGCTTATCTCACAAATCATTATTCACGTGCTTCTGGCTGCACCAATGGCAGACTAAAGTAAAGTAAATATTATATTTACACACAGTTTAAACTGGCTCATAGCACTGAGGACAAACTCATTACACTGAATCTGTTTCGCTATCTCCCTAATCATTATCTCACGGCAAGACAACCAGATCTCTCGATATATCATTTTTCGTTAAAATTGCATATTTACATTATTTTCCAATAAAAGTATGTCTTCTCTGACTTTATATGTGTATTTTCCAACCTCTGTAATATTTATACCTTGTACTTTTATGTTTATCGTCAGTTTGGTGTTAAGAATCCGAATTTAAGTTATTTATAAATACGCTTAGTCATAGTTCACTTTTATTCAACTTTTTTCTTTTGATTTTTCTCTCATTTTTTATGCTTCCCATGATTCCTCTGGCTCTTTTCTTTCTTTTTCACATCGATGTTCACCCTGTGCAAGGCCCAGAAGACACTCCAAATAGTGTTACAGAGCAAGAGTTCACAGTGTATAGGGATAGATGAGAAAGATAACGGTTAACCTTAAATTTGAACAGTTTAAGATTATAGTGATCAGGGAAACCTCTTCTTGATAGTCGGTTCCCCAATAGATGTGGTTCACGGGAAGAAGCTACTCGAGTGGCATTTACTTCTCACCAATGAAATACGGAAGGAATGACGGTGGGTTACTTCAATGTGAGTGGTTCTCGATGTGAAGGTTAGGACTGGTAGAACCAAGAAATTCACTTCATCCGAGCACTTTCCTTGGAAGTAGCGGTAGAGCTGTGAGAGGCTTGTCACATCCCATCTATGTGAGAGGAGTTGCAGGGTGAGAAATAATGTGTCACCCACAAGAAGCTTTTGGGCTCTATCGAGATTGGGATGTGGGGACTTGGAGGCTCCTGCTTAAATTATGACATCAGCACTACATGTTCAACCGATCGGGCTCTTGTAAAGGTAGAGGATAGGATGAGAACACTGTTACTTACTAGAGCGCTATAGGGAACCGAGCTTTTTTTCTTGCATCCTAGCGATGTACAATTTCTACAAAGTCTAGGGTGAGTTTAAGGCCCAATAGTCGCTCAAGGCACGGATCTTCCGATGGAGACATCCATTCATCGTTACTTGTGGTAGTTCGAGGTATTTCTTTTATCTCTTTCTCCAGCATGTATTCAGTTGGAAAATATTACTTTCTTTCTCATATGGCTTCCCATTATTTCTTCACTCCTGCTATTTTCATAATTTATTTAATATTATACAATCAAGTCTCTAACGTTTCTTTCTCTTTTCAGTCATCTAATTGTCCGCTTAGTATTATTTAGTGGTTTTAGTTTTTTAAGTTTTATCTTGGTGGTTTTATTACCTTGCTTGGGGTGAAATGATTAAAAAATACATCTGTCTTTTTTTAAATCTTAATCATTCTTTTCCTTTTATTATTTGATATTGCAACAAATAATTTTGAGTTTAGTTTTCAACGCTTTCCAAAAGAAACCGTGTCCAGATTATATGCACGTACAAATTTGATTGGCAAACCATTCTACAAGGCAAACAGTAATTAAAGTAACACATCCCTTCGATGTTTCCTTTTTCGCTGCACTTTTACTTTCTCTATTTTTATCGAACCTCATTCAGTCTCTTTTGACATTTTTCGCATTTTGAATAAAGTATAAACAACACGTGTTCATGACGAAGTGATAAGAATAGAAGCGAAAGAAAAATTTCAGAAAATATTAGTTATGAAGACATGGAAATTTCAATCCAAACAATAAACACTCGTTTGTTTCATTATATTTCTTATACCGATATTACCTTAAAAAGTTATAAAAGAGGAGTTATAAGAGATTGAAATGTAGAAAATTACTTGGAAAGATTTCAGTTTACGTGTACTTACAAATATTTCTTCATCTTATAGTAAAGACATGTAATATTAGCACTGATACAATAAGAATTCAGAACCTGTGACAACTGAAGATAATTCGGTATTTTTGTTTAGTTATCGGGTTCTTGAGAATCTTGAGACCTGATTGATTAAATTTGACAATTATATCAGAATTTGTATATTCAATTGAATATAGCATGAAGTAGAGTCGTTAATGTCAAAAGAAAAATGGGGTAATTCCTCAAGGGAAATTTACAGGAATTATACGACATTTTTTCTTTTAAACTGTAATTGTCAACTTGTCTCCGCTTCATGTTATATTTAAGTTTTTACCTTTTAGAAATTATACTAAATTGAATTAATTAATTGAATTAATATTTCTATTTAAATCGTGATAAGTAATTTTCTGTTTCCATGGAGGGTATTTCTTCTAAGTCGCTATTCCAAACCTCGGCTGCAACCGATACCATCAGTGAAATTAATTTCGGTATCACCTGCTTTTTTATTATTATTTTCTGTCAGAGTGTCATACAATGAGATTTAGAGACACTGGCAAATACATTTTGGCTAAAATTAACATTCTAGTGAATCTTTGTAACCATGTGTGTATTTGTTTTTGAATTCTGTACGAAAGACTTTTCGATTTAGACTCTCTTGCCTTTTTCCAACTTCGATTTACTGGAGAGATGTCAGGAAGAATTCAACTCTATTCTTAGTTATACGTGTTGTGAGTAAAAAAGCCAACTAACCAATCATTCCTAGTACCTTTGTTAACATGTCTCGTAAATCTTAATACTTTACACTAAAATAAATGAGATTTTACGTTCATTCGGTTTTTGCTTACCTCTTTTTATGATTTCTAATGTTATATCAAAATAACGATACTGACATGATATGACCACCAATCTGAAAATGACTCAGTCAGAATTTAGTTTTTCATGTCTAACTCGTTTTCCTACTAAAGTGATTTTATTACTATTTATCAGTAGTCATATTATTTCCAGAACGGGAGAATCAACCTCAGCCTTGTTTAATGATTTAAATTAGATTTTTCCCGGCAAAAAGCGGTAGATTATTCAGAACTTATTTTCCATCTTACTTTCCTTTTATTACTATTTACTAAGTTGTATGATGAATGAATGAAGTAGGATAATTTTGTTTCATCATTTTTCTAATTAGGAAAATGCAACCTATATTGATATATCAGAATTCGATATCATGGCCTTTACACAAGCTCGAATACCGTCTTTCAGAATTAGCGGAGAATTCAAAATTATCTAATCTAGAAACCAGTTCACTATTCATTATTATTTATGTATCTTTGACTTAACGATTTTATTCATTCTTTTATATGAATATATAATCTTTTTGTATTTGTTGGTTTTTCTCGTGGTGCATAGAAAAATAAGTTTCCAGAACAACAAAATAATTTGCCACGCCTTTCCTTCCTGCCACTCTTTGTGTAATGATCCATATTATGCTATCTATAATTAGGCTCAAAATGTTGAACCCCCCCCCCACCCACCAGTTTCCTAAATTCATTGATCTTGTAAATAATCAAATTAACCACTACCTATGGGACCATGATTAGAAAATTAAAATAAAACAATGATGAAGAAAACGCACATGTTGATCTTTGGGGGCAGGAAACTGTAATTCCGTTATGACCTAAATTAATGATTTGTTTTAATATCTGGGTACGGTAGATAATCTATCAATGTCAGAGAGATGTAAAGATGTAGATATCGAACGCAATTAAGTTTACGTTCAAAGATCTCTCCCTTTTTTTTTCCTGTTGCATGCAGTGGGTAATGAGGCTAACAAAGCTTCAGATAAAATATGTGAGACTGAAATTTGTTGAAAGATTAAAGGAGAGGAGAAAAAAATATATATTTCAAGTCAACGGTGTAGACTACCCAGAAAATACTCTACAACAGTTAGAAAAGAATGGGTTTGAGACGGATGCCATGTCCCCGCAGGACATAGGCAAACATAACTCACCACATATTCCTTTCTTATCTGTGAAATGTTATACATTTTTTAAAAAATACCAGATTGATTACCGTTGCCGTTTACTTCGGTTTGGAATTCTCCTTCTCTTAGACTGGTTGCCACTCAAGGCTAAATAACCCACTTTACCTTGTATCATAGAGGAATAAAGTGTCACTACCGACACTGGAGTTTGAAAACAGATCACCAGAGAGCAAACACAGGCGATCCCATTTTGAATAAGTAGATCAATGATGGCAAAGGAAATGTATATATGGGAATTCGCGTGGCGTCTAAGTGATCGCTCTTTCTGCACCATTCTCTCTCTTTATACTATCTACGATTACAAAGTCTCTAGTATTCGTTGACATTACAAAAGTGGCAACGAGTGTTCGTTGACATCACAAAACCTTTGCCATTCGCCTATAGCTAGAGAATGGATAGATTCGTATCATCCCTAAGAATATTTGTGCGAAAGTGAACGCACTATACTATCCCGGAATTTGAAATCGGCTCTTCGATTCCACTTTCTGCACATCGTTTATGCATATCATTTTTTCTACCACACAGGATGGCCTTTTTGATTGTTTGTTTCTTCCGTGCATTGCCAATTATATAAGAATTGGTTGATCGCCCACTAAATGTAAAATTTCAGACACTTTCCAGTGTAAGCAATTATTTCGGCAATTAACATTAGCTTGACGCATCAGAATCTAAATAATATTTCTCAAAACTCCGTTGAAAGTATTTCCGCAAACAAAGAAAACTTTAATATGTATCAGACGCAATATAATTAACCTCATGTCATGGATTGTAATCGATACAAAGATATATATGCCCTGGCCATTCATAGAGCATGGTATAAAATGATACGAAAGTGTTTGTTTTATTTTTTCTCCTCCTGACTCATTTTAGAATTATTGCAGAATAATGTGTATTGGTAAATGCTGACAATCCAATTTTTCATTTAGATTTATTTGCAAGGAATCCTTAAAAATGTCAGTTAAATTTGATTATTAAAATCTTATCTTGAAGTCGTACATTTTATTAATATGAATAATATTTAGGTAATTATTAGCTAAATGCGTGTAAAGCTTTACATTTATCCTAAACTCCGACGTGGAAAAATTATATATCCATTTGATCACGGTACTACTTTTTTTTATATATGTTGAAATTGAAAATACTAAAAAAAATTAGTTTGTAATTAGTCACATATTTATTGTTGCTTTTCTTTACAAAATATTAAGAAAATAAATCTAAATTTACAATGTTCTTTAAATTATTATTATATTTTGACAAGACTGCTTTTGTAATCTTTCATTTGTACTTTTAAGTTAATTCTATTTTTATTTCTAGTCAAAACACATTCATTGATGTAACCTCTTTAAATAACTGCACACATTAAAAGAATAGAAAATTAGTATTTCGAAGTACTGTCAATCTGCATTTAAATATTTGAACGTTGGTTTAACAAATAACATTTGCTTTCTCATCTCCTACATTAAGTTCGAATCATGGCACGAAAGAGTTTATAGTTATCAGTGCATCAATTCTGCTCTTATTTACATTACGGAATCCCGTTAGTCATGATTATCTGCCCTTACTACACGTTTCGATTTAAATGGTTCAGCTGGGTTTTATTATTAATGTCTATAACACATCTTTTTTTTTTAGGACAATATTTCCTTTTGGGCACTTACTTCAACACAAAGCTAAATTAACATTATCTGCAGCTTAGTTCATCATATCTTAATGATCATTTCTTTGTTAGCTGTCTTCTTAATTGGATTTCATCAGGGTTATCCTTAAAAGTAATGTCTACTCCTCAGATGATGTTGGAAAATATTAATTGATAAAATGTTCGAGTCGCCCAAATACCGTGCTTGGGAAATATCAGTTTCCAGTTTCCCAAAAAATGATTGTCTGTTACTCACAGTTTTCTTGCAATATTTTTACTCCTGGTGTTTTATTATTATCATTAAGGACACAGGCTATCATGGTTCTTTCCAACTCTATGTCCATTGTAACTCTTAGCAATGTTTGTCTTCTTGCAGTCTCTTCTAATCCCTGTCCCGTCAACCATTTGCAAAAGCTTGCTAGATAAACTATTCACTATTTTCTTCTGTCCCTTTTGCCTTCAATATGTCCTATGAGTATCAAATCTCTTAGCCTACTTTCCTCATTAGGTGCCCTAAGAATTCCCATTCTCTTTTTCTGATTTCAACTACAAATATATTTTTTGTTTCTATTTTCATTAAATCTTCGTCGTTGCTTACGTGTTCAGTTTATGGCGTTTTCAGCATCCTTTTGATGAACAACATATATGTTGCATCAAAACTCTTCTTCATTTACTGCCATATTGGAGAACCTATATTTACATAGGAAGGCATTTTCTTCCATTATCAAGGATAGTATCTTTTCTTACATAAAAGCCCTGTCTTTTATTCTTTTATTGGTAATGTCATTTTATTGTTATTTTTTTCAATTTATCAATAATCCTCTTTGATGAGGGTTGATTGAAATGGTTGCTTGAGATGATTTACATAAAGTTTATCTTTCTGACAGTCATTTTCGACGAGTCTCCTTTTCTTCATATGTTTAATGATTTCGTCCAAACAAGGTGATAAAGCTACTAAGTCGCAAGGGGTTGCTGAGAATACTAAATTAAAGTTTTAGTTCCCAAGGAGGTTTTCGGTTACAAGTGTATCAAACATACAAGCAGGATGGTTTCTTTTATGTTACTCTAGAAATGCAGACATTCAAAAGTAGAATCATATTATAGTAAGTTTTTTTTTCACTTTGCTTTGTCATATCATAACGCCAAGATTATTATTCCATGAATATTGGGAAGTAGTGAATAAATAAAGACAAAAACCCTCCGTTGAGACTCGAAAATGCATTCTCTGTCCTCGGGATATTACAAAAGAATTCGGCTAATATTCTACCTGTGATATATCAACTTACTTGCATTAGAAGTGAAGCCATGCAATTTTTATAATTGCCTTGCCTTCTTTACAATTTCCAAACTGACAAGGTCAATCGATATATCTGATTTTTTTAACACATACAATATCCTTTTATTTACAAACAAGTTAAAAAACATTAGTAAAACAATATTAGATTATGAACGTTAATGTTTTATATTATTTTTTTCTGGGAGAAATAAATGGTTTCATTCGTACTTATTCTTTTCCTAAGAATCAGCAACTTGATGAAAGACAAAGCACAATTTTTCCTATTCCAGGATGCAGCTGGATACTAGAGATGGAACATGCAATGTTCTAAATATTACAACTCTCCATAATGATTAGCACTAATATTTTTTAAAGAATGACATCACCCTCTAATTCTGCTTTCCGTTTATTTTTTCTAACTATTTTCTCAAAAGATGATTTTCAGGAAAATCTGAAGGCATTTTTATTGACTACACAAATCCTTAATTCTAAGAAAACATTTTTGGCCGGTATAGAAAACCCTTTTTTTAATCTAAATCTCTGAATTCGTCCTCGTTATCAACAATCGATTTGCAAAAAATACTGCAATGTTATCTGAATGAAGCTGATATATCAGTGTCAGTGACTTTTCCACCGCCGTAACGCAGCTTTCCTGTGTCTTTTCTACAAATATTTTCATGCTATTTCTGATGAGCCTTCTTTTTTTTACATCGAGTTTAAGAATTTAAGCACAGTACAAGATTGGCAGTTAGGTTTCATGATTTTAGATTTAAAATGGCGAGCTGTAACCGTAAGTTCTATGCTAACAGTTTCTTCTCATGCACTTCTTGCTGGTAGAACTCTCTTTTAGCTTCTTGATTTCTAGTCAAATTTGATATTCAAGATGTCAATCGTTATCTTCTGTCTTAAATTCCCATTTTTTATTGTTCTCTTTCCTTAATAATGCTTTTTTTTCTTTTTCGCATATTATTTCACACTCAGTAACCCCTTCCATCATAGTAGCTTTATTACCCAGCTTGGTGTGAAATGATTTTTAAAAAATAAACGACCATATTGCGATGGTTAAGATGTCGGCCAATTCATTCGTGTAGTGTGTGTACTATACCTAGTTTATTATGGTTTTGTACTGATGAATCTGGTGGAATATTTAACGGACTAGTCTCGAATCACATTATTGAGTGTGATTTGTACTAAGTGCACCACTGGTGTGTTCATTTGTTGGGTTAAATTTGAACTTAGCTATATACTGATTGTTATCTATGAAGATGAATGTATAAATTAAAATAATAATAATAATAATAATAATAATTAACTTCGGCATGAAATTCAAAGTATGTTGAGTTAGCCAGAAGCTTGTGTTGTTTTACCATTGGATGGCATTAGAAGCATTTAGAAAAATAAATGTCGCTTTTATTGTATTATAAATGCTTTAGCGGCATTTGTAATAATTACAATTCGTATATTGTTTTTAATGAAGATAGAAAATGAGTAACATTTTCGATATATTAAGCTTTTTGTCTTAAAGATAAAGATGCGACTTAAACGCAAATAAATATTTGTCCATTTTACAGAGATGTTACCATGAATGATCGAATATTTAAAGTTTTGTTGAAGTTTTAAGCTGGTGATTTCTAGTTGAAATATGCTTAATGGTAGGGAAGAACAGTTGGGATTAATAGCGATCAAACCTAGATATTAATTTAGAATAAACAGCTTTATACAAATCAGAAAATAGATATCATACTCAATATATCCAAATCAAGCGCTGAACCTATTTGGAACATGTATTCCTTCCACATAGCTTGAGGAGCAAGTCTGTCAGCTTCATTTCTGCTGTTATGCGTTGTATGCTTATTTTGATTTCATGTACAACAATGAAGAAAAGGAGTTATTATAATTGTAGAGAAAGAATATTACTCAAAAACTGCATATAATCTGATGAGATTTTTTATGTTGTTGTAGATACAATAATATCGTACAATGTGTTTCGTACAATGTGTATAAACGCAACAGAAACAAAAACAGTAACAACTTTTCAAAGCTACAATACATTGTGTAAGGGAAGAGCTACGATTAAAAATTAATTAAACATTTAAGATGAAATCAAATACTAATGAAAACATCTATCTGAAGAGATGCAAAGATTCAATTTGCTATTCACAAATCAAAATCGCTTGATTAAATCCGAAGCTTTCTATCGCGAATATAGATTGAGAATCTTCTTATTAAAATGTACATATGTTTGTTGCGCAGATGTTGATTTCTAAATGCATAAGATCCTCGATATCGTCTATAAATTTGAGTAAGCTGAATGTAAACGATCTGATGACGATTTAAACGAAAGGACACACTGAATTGGTTGGATCCAGTGACTTGATTCAAAGGGTTGTGTGTTCAATACTTGGCTACCGCAGTGGTGAACAAAAAATTAAAGGGAGTTAACTGAAATATGCGGAAGAAACATAGCACGTAGTTGTAGAACAATTTACCCCGGTGGACAAAATATAGGGATCAGTTCGAAATTCCAATCACCTGAAGAAGGCTGGAGTGTACAACGGCCAAAACATCGTGAATATGACTATAAAGATGAGGACAACAGTCCGAACAACGTAAATAATTTAAATAAATTCATATCTAAAATATATTCACGCTCAAAGTTTCCCCATATGCAATACAACGATTAAAACCTATGCTGAAATGTTTTTACTGTAAAAATATAGTTCTGGAACAATTTCTCATCATCATCTAAAGAATAAAAACCGTTATTTTCCGATTCATGCATTTTCCAGCTACAACAAAATTCCTATAGAATTTCTTATAATTTTTGCTGTTTTTACAGATCTAAAACGATTGGCTTTCTTTTACCTTTATAATCAGAAAATGGCGTCGCCAAAAACATGCGTAATTTTTTTAATCAGATATCTAAAGATTTAATGTCATGTGGCAATATTTGTCTTTCAGTGAATGGAGAATAGTAGGTTATCTACCTAATAAGAATATTTCCCTAAGTAATTAAAAAAAACAAACAATAAAGTATGTTTTGTTCAAACAATTGAATTGTGCTGATGCTGTTACACTGTTTCAGCCCTGACATTCTATAGCGTTCTTGAGGTTGTGATAACAATATACGCAACACAAAGAAAGAGTTCACTAGTTCATTATGACTGCTCAAAACTGTTTCCTTTTGGATTAATGATACCAGTTTTCATTGTTCCAAAAGTTGTTCGGACAAGTGAATTTTTTTGATACCGTTACCACAACGCTTTATCTGATCCATTTTACAGACTTCTTTGGTGTTATAATCTGTATGAGAAAGGTCACTCTTTTTTAAAAACGCACACAAAGGAAAAAAGAGATGGCAACAAATGTGATTGTTAATATAGAGTAGAGTGGTTTATTTCAGCATCTCTAGCCCCAGAGAAGATATTTCCTTCATCTCAGGTAACGCAGATAATTTTATTTTCTATATGCGGAGTAAAGAAAACCCTACCACTCTGAATTCAATACTGACCAAATTTTTGTAATTAATTAAACAGTTAATTTCTATTATCCTTTTCCATGTTCTCACACTTCAGAAGGGTTCTATCAATTATCTGATTTCCCTCCCTTCTTCAATAACAGTTTCTCTATAAGAACTTTAGCTCTACTAGAAATAGCATTTAAATGATAGCATTAAAGGAAATACATGAAATAATCTATCAAACATGAAATACTAGTTCTGAGAATGACTTTATAATAACATTATTATTAACAACTGCAGCAAAATCTTTGTAGCAAAAATTACGCAGTGGTGGAATAAAAATGTTAATAGTCATTGTACTTATTTCTAACATAGTAGTAGACGTATTTTTAGTTTAAAATCTCTTTTCATATTTTCAGATTATTATTAATCATGGTGATTGTTTAATGAGAATTTCTTATAATTTTTGCTGTTTTTACAGATCTAAAACGATTGGCTTTCTTTTACTTTTATAATCAGAAAATGGCGTCGCCAAAAACATTTTAGTAAAAGCAATAACACGTTTTGTCTAAGAGAACGAATTGAAAAAATTAAGTTTGACTAGACGATAAATTTCTTTGGAAGTCCAAACACTGTACACTATTATTAAATATTTTTCATCCAAAATATGAAGAATCATATGAAAGAAAGTTGTATTTTCACATTATACAGCTCACGCAATTTTTCCAATTTTAACAGAAATAGAATTGTTATACAGTTACCTTTGAATCTCTGCGCAGAAAATTGTTTTTTTTTCGCAAAGTTAAAATAATTTTATCTACAAGAATTTCTCACCACCACCGAAAAGTCTGTATTAATTGTTATTACATTCGAGTTATAATATATAAGAAACAGTTTAATATAATTTCGATTACACATTAAGATTCTTTTTGTAATCACTATTCAATTTTCTGGGTTTTGTAACTTCAATGACATGGATATAATTTGAAAGAGTTAGAGTAAAGTGTGTGCAAGTTTAAAGAAATGAAATTGATTATATTAAAATGAAGTGATTTTAAATAATTTAAAATAATAATAAATAATAATTTCAGGAACAGAAATTACTTTAAAAGACTGTTGACTAAATTTAATTTCCATAAATGTTAAGAGAAATTGAAATTCCTTGTATATTGTCATGAAAACAAAATATGGCTTCTAATACCTGTGTTATTTTATATTGTAGAACTTATTAATATATTTTATACGTTATTATTATTTTAGATAATTTTGTAAGGAATGGTGGACAGATAGATAGAAATGAGACAAAGTGGAAAAGCTATTTAATGACAACATCTTTGTTTATTTCATTCCAGATGGAAGATGTCAACCAAGCAAACAGATATTAACGACATTATTATAAAAACATACAGTTTGATCTTTCATTCTGGCCGAAAAACGCCTAACACACCAAGATGAAAACGCGTTGTCTAAAAAAACTCTTCCACTTTGTTTCATTTGTCCACTTTTGTACGTCTTCTATATCCTAACATGCATAGATAGATAGATAGATAGATAGATAGATAGATAGATAGATAGCCGCTCGTTTCCGAGTACATTCATTCATAAGTGATTAGCTAACTTCTGTTTCAAACGCCTGTGGAGGCATTTTGGTGATTCTTCAATACTTAAAGTGCCAACTTGTGCATTATACTACAACTACGCTGAACACACCTTGGTTACAGTTTCTTGGAAATAGTGCATCACCTGACGTAATCCGTTGTAGAAAAAAGTTAGTTTGCTGAAACTGTTTACCACAATGGCTTGTGACTTCGTACTAGCACAAGCATCAACGGATTCCAAAAAACTTGTCTCCTCAATTTCACTCATAGGGCTTGGATCAACCTGTCTTATTGCATTCTGTCATATCGCACGCTGAGATTGTATAATAGACTGATATTATCAATCGGAGTCGATCTGATTGCATTAAAATCTACTGAATAAATTGTTAGTGACATTTTCATTATATTGAGAAATTGTTTATTAAATAGTTGCGAAGCTGAAACAAATCAAAGAGATTGAGACAAAGAAGTTGGTTGTCAAACTCTTTTGTTTAAAATCATCATTTCGGCATTAGTATTCTGCGTATGATCAATTCACAATGTAAAAGTTTTATTCACTAGAAAAAGTTCAACATTTTTGTTTTATTTCTTTCAATCGATAAATTAAATGTTTTCAAATATTTTAATGATCTTTTCAACATATTCAAAAACTGGAACGTGAGGCGAGAAATTGTTTGGAGCTGGTGGCTATTTAGTTAAACGAAAACTTCGATGTGAACCACATTTCATACTTCTGTTAAATAAGTAACATATTGTTCTTTATTAATCAAATGTTATAATGTGGGTAATGTTGCTACATGTTCACTGTTTTGAACGTGGACTGGACACCATTTGTTTAATTTAAATGCATTTGCACCCACTTAATATTGTAACAAATAACCTGTTACTTGAATTGTCACACCTTCAACAATCTGTTACTCCCAAAGCGATCTCTCACCTGATGGTATTCACTTACAAATCATTTATACGTTATGACTCTAAGCCGAGCAGAATATGCAAAATATGATATCACCGTAGCAATGAGTGCAGTCTTTAGTTATCTGTCTAATATATTGTTTTTTTTGTTTGTTTTTTTTTATTTCTGCATCGTTGATTAAGAGTAGAGTTTTCTTGAATGAATTTCTGTTATCGAAATATATTAAATTTGCTTTCAGCATGTTATTTCTGGCTTCTACACTTTAATTGATAGTTTGGGATTGCCTATTTCAAAACAACTCGAGTCCGTATTATAATAAACATTGACATTTTTCAAGGCACTCTATCTATCTATCTAGCTAGATAGCTAACTATATAAACTAATAACGTATAGGAAATATTTAATACATTCTAAAATATAAAATCACGCAGCAACTGTAAGTGGCTTTTTTCAGGACAATGGATAGCATACATTTAATTATGAGAATTAAATACAGTCACTATTCTTTTATTGTTTTCGTTTCTTGAAAGCATAAATTTACTTTATGTCAGTAGCTATTTTTATATTTGTTTTGACAAGGACACTTCTATTAGATACAAGCCAAACACCACTTCTTTAACAATAATATTTGACAAACAGACGGCAGGTTGAAATTTTCCAATAAAGTATTTTTTAGAAGTAAAATACATCCATTTAGTATATGAAGTACTCATACAAAGTCTTATTAGGCTTTGTAAACACATTACAGGCATTTCAAATTTCTTTTCAGAGAATATCTCTCCTTCAGATGAATATTCTTTAACTCAAAACTCAAAAACAGAAATATTAACCTGAAGTCGTTCATATCAGTTTTTGGTGTTAAATTAGTCCGAATTTTACATCCCTTTCATATCGCTTGTAACTCTAATCAATTTTTTCCTTTTTACTATCCCATAGCTTTTAGTCTGCTATCCTTAAACACAATCTGGTAAGATAGGTTATTCTACGTTTCCCTCTTGGCGACCTGTGCGTGTCAAATTTTCCAATACTTCTTTTCTCATTATGTGTCCTTAGAACCTTATTTTATAAAGTTGTGATCTAAAGACCACTTAAGCGATCTTTCTCAAAATCATTCCTTGAAAAATTCGAGTCAGGATATTTGTTCAAAAGAAAATGCATGAATCGAACTTACTCCCTTTGACAACAATTAAGCGATTATTTGAAGCAAGGCATTGTCTTCTTGAAAATTTTGTTCCTTTTTTCCTTACAAAGAAAATGGAAATTATTTCTTTATTTATTCTTTGATAAAGAATGCTTTTGACATTAAACAGCACAGCTGAGTAGATTCCATTTCAGAATGAAAAATAATTAAATAACTGTTGCTGATTGTTCAGCATCGTTGTTTGTTGGAAACCAGAGAAACGGTTTGTCTATATACAGGCGTTATTTCCACACTTTGAACAAAAAGGAAATCGCTGTCACAATCAGTTTAAATGGAAGAGAGAATAAACAGACAGAATAAAACTCTCGGTGTTTTTGAGTCGTGTAGAATTGAAACCAAATTCAGTATTACAGTACTTGAAAAATAACATATTCTTAATATTTGATTGAATCTGGCACATTCAGGTGGTGACATTAAATAGCATTATTAAATCTATAAAATGTGTTTCCTTTTCTTTACTTAAATTATTATTGTTCTCTTCTCTTTTATGCTGTTGTACAGATTTCGTTTTTCATTGCCTCTCACCATTTGTTTTAGAAGCAGAAATTTTTCACGTTTAAATAGTGAATAACACACGGAAATATGGTCTTATGTGTTTTGGATCTATGCTGAAACCACAAATAAAAGCGACGACTATAACTAAGCTGGTGTAAAGAATTTTCAAATTATTAATTTGGATGTTATGGCTATTCCTTGTGTCATATAAAATTGATAAATATTCTCTTGCAATATCGCGATTTGATCATCAACTGCTACAACTCTAGCCGACCATGAGCATTATTCTACGTGAAATTTTTAGCATAACATTTCGCAAAGCACCTGAAATAACAACGCTTATGACTAAACAAGAAACATTCATTTACATTACACTATGAAAATATAACCATGTAGAAAGTCACCTTGGATTTTGAAAACGTTCTATAAAATATATTATGTGTGGTATATCCAGACGTTTGCTTCAACCAACACGTTTGGAATCATTAACGCAGGATCTTATCATTCAACTTTGCTGCCTATAAGCGGGGAAAAGACAGTGTTTCAATAGCTTCTTAGAAACTTGCAGCTGTGGTCAACATTATCTTTATACAAAGATCTTAAGAATCCGAGAACGTACTGTTAATTTACAACCTAACTTATCAATTAAGTGAAAGATAAAAATTTCGATTCAGTCACGAACACAACTGAGTCAGTTTCTGGAAACAATGAATCGTCATCTGACTCAATAATTTATATGTCTTGTTTGTTTTTAAGAGCCCTAGTTCAGATTCCTTGATTGTAGGCTGACATATTTCTCAGACATAAGGTGGATAAAAAGTGGAAAATTAGCGTTATGTTAGAATTGTCATGTTTTCTTTTTCGCAAAAACTAGAAAACCAGTATAGTTACACATTAGCCACAAAAATGCATTATTTTGTCCGCAGTTTAGTGATGAAAAACATATTTTACACAACAAATGATACACTTCATTTTCAGTGCGCTTAATTCAATATTGAATATTAATCATAATAGAAATATTAAAAAATGAAAATATCATCTGAAAATTCAGCTATTTGTTGCTTGAGGCTACATGGTAACAATCCCTTAGAATCTCTTTCACAATTGTTAATAGGCTGTTTGAATATTAGCTACTGAACTGTTGGGCTCATTCTATGATTTCGAGAAGCACCTAAATCCTTATATTATGCTTTTTCTTTACAAGATTCAGATTAGATAAAAATGAAATATTTCTACCTTGAGTTGGTAGGAGTGGATCAGTCCTCACTTTACAAACTAGATAGTTTAAAGTCGATTAAGCAGTTAAGAAGTGTAGAAAAATGCCATAGAAACTTAAACTCAAAAATTAACTAATTTTTTATATTCAGACCGGCTCCAAAAAAATTAATTTGTGTATTCATATATATTAACCAATCAGCGACGGTATATGACACGCTCAGCTTTCTTTGAATTTGCAGATGAATGAGATTTTTTTAGGACATTTTTTAGAATCACTTCAGAAAATGATCAACACTATTTCCCCTACATACAACGGATATTTAAAATCTGGGAATATATTTATTAACCAATAAACTTGAGATAAATAAATCTAATTTTTGTTTTTTCTAGTCGATGTTCTTTATAAAAGGGATCAATTTTATTTTAGTTATTTCTGTTAACCTTTGACGAGGTATTTATTATACAAAACTTAAATTCTCACACTTAATTAATTACTCACATTTTCGCATATTTATTTCAGTATATATTTTTACAAAAGATTCATAGCGATATTGACACACAAAAAACATACAGACTAATTTTTTACGAGCATCAATACTAGCAAGCTAGTTTCCTTACTTATTTCATGCAGCCAACTGCTGCAATTTATACGCATACATAAAACATGTTTCACGCACATTCTCACACCAAAGATGCATTTTGTTTCTTCTATACTAAAGAAATTCATTCATTTGTACTATAAAAAAGATGAACAAAATATTTTGTTGAAGTTGTTTCGCAAAGAATCTTTGTAATTCATTTCTTTCAATTTGAAAGAAAAATAATGCGCAAATAATAAAAAAAATGATTTAAATTTGTAGAGACGAGTTGAAGATTCGCTTATTTCTTCGTTTTATACACGCATAATCCGCTACAGACATATTGTTTACTCTGCAGCGTCTTTTCTACAGACACAATGTTGAGACACTTTTGCTACACTATTCATACTTCCATGGCAAATGTTTAAACCAGTTTAGACGTTTAGAGCTAGGACATGCAATGCTAATTCCACGGAGTCTAAACACCCTCATTTATTCCGTCTTCCAAAGGAATGAAGAAAGTTCAGTTCAGACAGCTTTTACTAAAGAACTGCCACTTTTTGGAAAATAATTCAGTGTATGCTTTTTTGACCACTTTACCAATCCTCCATCTTCTCGTAATCTTTACCTGCTATTATTTCATTCATGATTACCATTTTACATTCTATCTTGAGTTGTTTCCAAGCTGTTGGAAAATTTTCGTATTACTGTTGCACAAGTTATTAATATTAAAACTTTATTTAAACAATTATTACTTCTCAAAATGGAGTGTCATTGTATTTTCTAATGATTGCAAACCAATATCAATGTTGTCATTATTCAATGAATCAACCTTGCCACAAACGCTTTAATAAAGAAACTTCGGCTTAAGTTGATCCTGATGACCAATTGCATAACTGCCGATTTTAAAGTTAGAGAACGCACTTAACCTGTTATAAAGGTGGCGTATGGCCTCTAAAATCAGTTCACATTTTGTGTAAGATTCATTTACTCTGAAACGTCATCTGAGTTCTGTACTAATTTAAATGTCAGTTAGATTCTGACTCTGTAGGCAGAACAAGTCAAAGTTTATAAGTACGGATCAATCTACAAGTAGCAGTCAATATTCTCAAGGGAATGGTGAACAATTTACCTATGTGCGTTAATGTATCAGGTTCACTGATAGCTGAACATTTGATTAAAAGCCAGTATTGGCGCATTGCTGGCGTTAATAACCCAGATATTTTCTCCTTGCCGAGAAGGGATAATTCCGATTATCACTTGAAAGTGTTGGAATCAGTGTATCTTAAATCCTACCAGCCCTAATTCGGTAAGCAGAATGTTGGTGGGATTAAAACGTGATTAGCCTTTAATGTTACGTTTTCTTGTATATAACATTTGTTTGGAGTTGGATATTTTTTAGTCGTTGTGCATGTTTTTTGTTATTGACATTTGATCTGACATGAGATAACCACTAAACTGGCTTTAATTGTTATATTTTGCTATTGCCATTTTAGGGTGTTCACGTATATATATATATATATATATATATATATATATATATATATATATATATATATATATATATATATATATTTATACCCCCATTTTTTGTTATGAATTGTTCCTTTTTTTTTGTTAAAAAATTCTTTTTAATATATCTGCTTTTTATCTCTCGTACAAATTAAATAAGTATAAAATAGAATCAATAATCAAACACGGAATTTTTTATATAAATTATTTATATAGATATTTAGAACATTTTATTATGCTTTACTGCCATCCATGTTAACGATAAATGACATGAGATGTCTTTTCCTTCTTGCACAAAATGGATGTCGTTTTCCCTACCGTCTAGTGCGTTCGTGACGCAGCATTGCCGAATGAGTTTAACTCAAGGCTACAAATCTTTAAAAGAAAGTACATATTTTATGCAAGAGATGCCTTTCTTTCAAAAATTTTGTAACGAAAGTACGCATTATACACGAATAATTACGCTAATTAACAAATAAAATGTTGGGATATAAAAGGTTTACTTTAACAAGGCTTTTTCTTTGATGCTGGCATTGATATTCGTATTCCGTAGTTAAGCTCTACTTTCTATTTACATTCTTCAAACATTTTTGTTTTTTAAAAACCGACAAAATTATGGAGGAAAACTAAATTTCTCGTTGATGCTAATCAGTAGCAAAATATTTGTTCCGAAGTTTTTAGTCTATTTGTTTGATAACATACTGTTCCGATTGAACACTCTTCCGAATCGGATCTACAAACCGTTTTTTGACTTTCAAGTGATTTTCTTGTTGGGAGAACAACCATTTTAAAAGAATCCCATTCTGTTGGACCTTTCGCTTTCTTAAACATATTCGGAGTTGTTTTCAAGGAATTCTTTATATCAACATAACAGCAGGTTCAGAACTTATATTATTCATCTAAATCAGAACTTGTAACGATACTATTAGTGTGTATTGTTCGTTTATTTAAAATTAAGTCACAAGTCCTTTCCAACAGTTCGCTGATTTACACTTCAAAGCAATTATTGCTTAAGTTTAACTTCACCTCATAAACTCATCGTTATGAGGCATTCAAGTATAATTTAATTCACTACATAAACGAATTGGTTTACAAAATAGACGTGCTAACTTTGCCCGATATATATGTGTGCGTGTGTGTGTGATATATATATATATATTTCAGTAACGAAAATCTTGGTAATGCGTATGGATAATCCAACGGAGGATAAAATACTGAGAGCTCAATGTTAAGTCAGCGCGAATAATTTAATTTAAATGAAAAACAGACCACTTTAAGGCTCTATTGTAATAATTTATTTCACCAGAGAATTTTATTTTTCTCTGGATCTTCAGACTTCACTTTCAAAGGTGAAACGAAAAATGTATTTAAAATTTACACTTTTGACGGGCAGTATTAAGCTTATATACGTTGAATTAGAGGGTGATGGGTAATGATGTGAGAGACATGGTCGAGCTTAGAGAGAGAAGGGAGAGTTTAAAATTTATCTTTATATTTCTTTTTATTACAATACTTAATATTGAGGAAGGAGTGGTCAGACATTGACCTATGTAATCAGTCAACTTAACGGGAATGATATGAGAAAAGAAAAAAAGAAAAAAGGGAAAAAGAAAAAAGGGGGAAATAAAGAGATAAGGAATAAGAGATCTACGTAGGGTTTTTGGTGGAAGGGGAGGGGGGTGGTATAACTTTAGCAATTTAGATAAAAACAGATTATTTATTTCTAAATATGATGATGATTGTATGCACACATGTGCACGGGTACATAATTGTATGTAATATAAATATGTATGTGGGCTTGCATATGGATATGTGAATTTATTTCTGTATGTATCTGCATATATATATATATATATATATATATATATATATATGTGTGTGTGTGTGTGTGTGTGTGTGTGTGTGTGTGTGTGTGTGTGTGTTTGTGCATAATTATATATGGGGGTATGTGTACGTGTGGATGTCTGTGTAAATATGTATGTGTTCGTAAATTTGAGATAGATATGTGTGTATATATATATCGATTCATGTATATGGGGTTGCATATATGTTTGTGTATGTGTATGTATATATGTATTTACGAATTTATATCTCATATGTAGGATATAGTTGTATGAATATATATGTATACATGGATGACTGTTTATGTATATAGAGTTCTAATGGAAGGAAAAAAGTTTTATTACCCGTTAATCTTACTTTCTCTTGAAATAATTTCTAATTAGACTTGAAAGATTGGTGTGTGTAAGAAAAAACAGTTCAAATCTTACTCCATCTTGATTTGAAATCTAAACTTTAATTAAGAAATATTACCCATCAAAAAAATAACTACAAATTAAATTCATATATTAGGCTCAAGCTGATAAAGATTTTACCTTAACAGTCGTTCACAATATTAATATATTACTATTAGAAATGTTGTTTTTTTTATTAATATGATATTCCGCATGAAAAATTTGATACTCACAAGAGTGATTAAATGTAACAGAGGAAAGCAACACACAGCCTACATGGCGAGCTTCAGTGAATTGATGAAGGCGCAGGGTCTGGAAAATGTCAAAAAGTGAAAAGGTATTAAGAGCTACAAAGGACTGGAAATAGTGGAGAGCCATGATTGCCAACATTCTGAAAGGGCACGGCCCATAGATGATACCTGCCATTTAAAAATTAAAGGATCGTAGTTGGTAAACTGTCAACAGCTGTAGGAGTGACCTCGAAGTTCTAAAAAGAGAAAAAAGTTTCAATTTTAAGACAAACAAACATAACACGAACCAAATTTAGAAAAATTCTAATGTATTTCTAATTAAGATAGTACTTTTATTTGGAATTTTTATCCAAATAAATTGATCTTTATCGCAAAATCTTCTAACTAAGGAAAAAAAATCTCGCTTAAATATTCAAGCTCAGATCTATTTGTTGAATTAACGTGATGTCTTTCTCATGCCTATTTTTATATGCCGTATCCCTTCTTGTTATGGACGATCATGGCTCTCCACAAATTCCTATCCTGCGTAGGTTTAAGTAATGTTTGTCTCCATCACGTTCCCTGTACTGCCATCCATTTAAAGTTCGTTAGGCATGTTACTCGCCGTTTCCTTTTGTACCTCTTTCACTAGGTCTTGTGCGTGTCAAATTATCTATGCCTTTTTTCTTATGAAGTGTGCGAAAAATTTCAAATCTCTTTCTGATTCAGAGTACAAACAAACTTTTTGCTTACATTTTGATTAAATATTCCTCCTTGCTCACATGCGCCATTCATTGTATTCTTAGCATCCTTCTGCAAAATTACATTTGTCTCCTCTTCATCTGTGATGAAATTTTCTACCATTCACTGCAATATAGGAGGATTGATATTACATAGCAGTTCAGTATTCTGTCATATAGTCTCATCAGCAACTTGTACATAAATGCATGTATATACGCATGTACACATACAGACATTCTCGAAACGTCAGAAAGGCCAGTATTTTTAAATAGACTATAATTATATAAATAGTTTCATATATAAGTTGTACTGCAAATAATATCTTCATCAGATGATGATCTAGAAAACAGGCATGGTTTCAGGACTGAAATATAATTACTGCTAAGAACATCTTAGTCAATCAATTTTTGTTCGTTTTCCGTCACAGTAAGAGAATTCTAGATGAACATGCAGCTTCATCGCTTGTTTTTCTTTTGTGCTCACAACTTTCCAATCAATGTTCATGAGCCAAACATTCTTGTTCCCAAAAGCAAACGTTAATTCAATGATGTAAATTTGGAAAAACTGACGAGATGTCAATGTTGAAACGCTGAGCGCTTAACGCTGACAGTTTTGTGCCGACAAACAAAACGATCCTCTCTATTGATGCATTTTTCTTGACTCTCATTTATTTATCTTAGTCTGAGATTGACATCCTTACACAAGAAGCCGATTTAAGTGCAATGGTCCTGAATTGCTTTAACGCATAGTCGTATCCCATACCTCGACAACTTATCACTGAGGAACAAAGCCGTTCGTATTTTACCATTGGAATTTTCAGCTGCACGATTTATATATTTTATAATTGTCATATGGGATTTATGCCAAGAAATAATAGAAGTCTGAATCGAATTTTATGTTAATAGTTTGTTCGCAGTGAAATTGATCTATGGTATCTCCAGTATGTATTGGGCTTTCCTTAAGAGACATCGAAATGTAGGTTTTGTACTCGGTTTTGTACACAAGAGCAAAAGACGAGGAGACACTGCATCAGTATGTTAATCTGGAAGTTAGCTTCATAGTTAACAGGTGCAGAATCGAGTTCACATGATCTCAGTACTGACCCCTGACATGTAAACGGATGGTTGACCCAATCTAGCTTAGAAAGAGAATACATGGTTCAATCGAATGGCGGGAAGTTATATAAGCGCCCCACTCAATATAGAAAAACAGTCTCTCACATGCGAGAACAAGATCCATGCTTGAAGAAAAAAAACCAAATCGACACACTCTCACGCCAAGGTTGACTGAAATGTCCTGAAGTCAATAAACAATAATTTTACATAGGAAAGATTTTGTTTCGTATTCTTTGCAACGATAACTTTTACACAATGATGTTGCTAAAAATGACTATTTAGAGCTGTCGATGATTAAAAGCTAATTAAGGCAATTCTTGTGAAGTCTTATTGAATGTTTGAACTTCGGATTTATTCTTTGTCACAGGAAACGTTTCATTCAGATGCAAGTCTGTTTGAGAATGGATAACACAACTATGTAGATATAACGAATAAACATAGTATTGCTTGTAATTTTTAATGTTTGAGTGTGTGCATTTATCCAAGTAGGTTTTATTTAGTGTTCGGCATATATTTTTGAAAAAGATTATGATTTTCCTACTTTAGAATAATCTCTGTAGTTCCCATGATTCAAATCTTCTTTATTAATAAAATTGACTCTAGTTAGAAGCAGCGTACAAAATCACTTTGAGGTATTTTAGGTCGTCCCGTTTAAAGACGCGTTAAACAAATTAATATTAGCCAATCGATTAATCAATAATCAAGTTCGCTTGTTAATAAGAGCTCAACATTCTTTTTTAATGTTAAAGATTTGAGTGGTTATTATCCACACACAACTTTCGACAAATCTAAGGATGTTGGTGAAAAAAATCTGGATTTTTGTAAAAATGTTACTTTGTTTTGAGAAAACATTTCTCATTAACAAAGTCTGAATATATATATTTTTTCTGTTTGTACGTTATTTTTATAGATACAATTCTTTAAGCAAATCATCTGTTTATAATAAACAGTTTTAATTATTTTAATATACTTTGTGTTTATACGTTATTTTTATAGATACAATTATTTAAGTATTTCAGGCCGGTAAATGTAATTAATAATAATAATTATAGTAATTAATAATACTTAGTAAGTTCTTTAGAATAAAAAATAGTTTTATCGCTAGTCAACCTTGTTTATGTTTTATATATATATATATATATATATATATATATATATATATATATATATATATATATATATATATATAATGATCTTTTGAAATTTCGCCATTTTAATTTACTTTTGCTCCAAGGAATTTTTCTGAAGAAGTGTTGTGCGAAAACGGTTCCTTTAAAATAAAATTTTAAAATAAAATAAATTAGCATGAGTACTGAAATTTTATGTCGTTAACATTTTTTATTTATGCAGTAAAAATATAATGTGTATCTTTTTCACTTTTGGGATGTTTTTCTTGGTTCACACAGATATTCATCTGTAGATCGCTTAACAAATGTTCAGCCATGACAGTAACTAGTCATAAACGATACATAGTAAAACACCATTGATTAGGGAACCCGAAAGCCTACCTACGAAATCTGGTTCAAATGTTATCGGTGCTAAAATACAACCGTGATTATTATATCATTCCATTCATTACGTAGCATATTCTCCATCACTAATGAATGTAGCCATAGAAGTTTTGAGAGATTTGTTTAATAAATACTGTCGAATAACCAGTGACCTGGACAGCTAGTATTTATAATCATTGTAATGATTGATAATTTCGGTAATTTTATTTTAAATATTTTAATACTGATAATTTCGGTAATTTTATTTTATCCTATTTGAAATAAACGAAAAATGAAAATATCATTTATTGTGTTATTTTCCAATATAGACTAAATTTCTATGGACAGTGATTTTTGCTTTCCACTCAATTTTCATTCTTTGTTTTTCAGGATGAGAAGAATCAAGTCCTAACCACAGCAGTATGGATTTATGAGGTAAGTTAAAGGCATATGTTTTGAGCAGCTTACACCTTCAGACAAAAAAATATGTAATATCAGTAAAACGTTATATTTTTCCACTATTGGAAATTAAATTAAGTAATAAATAAATTTATTGTAGAATTATTTTTTTTTTACTAAAAAAGAATGAATCTAGTCGTTTCACTTTACTTTGTTTCGTTATTTCTTTATTCCTTTAATCTTCTGATTGATCAATTTTGTATTTTTATCAAATTATATTTGCTAAATTAAAAAATTTATTACATATTATTTTCCACATGAAAATTCAGTATTAGTGCTTTTTCTTTGGAATTTAAAGTATTCATTGCCAATGGCTATTTCTACTAAACATTTCTTCAGTTATCTGAACTTAGACATTAAAAACTTAAAAATTAGAGAGATTTTGCTTTTCCAGTTTGTCCGCTTGATTTTTTTCTTTTAAGATTTAATTAGGTAATGCGTGACCTAAACTAGTTTGTTAGTGTTGATTGCACTCAGTCAAGTCATTATCATAGAAAATAAAGACTTTATTTTTTATTTTATTTTAAGAAGTTCATTACTTCTGGATTATTAAGAATGTGAAAGAAAGAATATTGGATTTCTATTGGCTACCATTCACAGAATTACCTGCTAAAATCAAAGAAAAAGATAAAAAATCAAAAATTTGTAAGAGGAAAAATAAGTCCCAAAAATAACAAAAAATAGCTAAAATAACTTTTACTGAGAAGTTAGCACGTGTTGTTAAAGTTTTCTTGTACAATCCTTAGTGAAAATCCCAAATCTTTGAGAGACGTGTTAATGGTATTTCCGAAAGCTTTTCACATGATAAAAGTTCTTGAGCAAAGAGAATGAGAAAAAAAAATGAAGCTTCTCTAGAAGATAGTATAAAGCCTATATACATCCACACACGGACATTTATGTGCGATTGTGCATGTTTGCACACACACACACACACACACACACACTATATATATATATATATATATATATATAGTATTAGGCAAAAAAATAGAAGTACCCATAGAAATGATGCTGAAAAAATATAAAGCTTATTACATTTGTATTTACACTTATTAACATGTCTAAGCATTGTTCTGACTTCGAGAAAGACCAAGTGGCCGCTTTTCATGATCCTGGACTGTCGAATAGAGCGAAGCTGATAAGATTAATCGAAGTGAGTCATGCGTCCGCAAGTTAATCAAAAAGAAATTAAACTGGAACATATCATAGACGTAGCGGATCTGGCCGCCTGCTAAAAACTACCGATAGGAATGTTCGAAACTTGGTTCGTCAATACAAAAAAGATCGATTAGCAACAGCACAAGATGTTTCCAAATATAGTTTAGTGGTTTCTTCAAAAACAGTCAGATGCAGACTTAAAGCAAAAGACTTTGTTTCCAAGTACATAAAAAAGAAACGTTTTGTATCTGTAAAAATCGACGGGTGAGTTTGGCTTGGTATAAAGCTTATTTACACTGGACTATAGCAAATTGGGAAGCTGTCATGTGGAGGGATAAGAGCCCCATTACCCTTAGATATGAAGGATGAATACGTCATTGATTACGCCCGGTGAAACGAATTCCAGTTTTCTAGTCATAGACTTGACCTTAACCCAAAGATGAGCTTTTTCGCGAATCAAAGAAATTTTGGAAAAATCTGGCAGAGGACTTTGAAGAATTTAATCTGTAGTATACCACGAAGAATTGATTAATGCAAAAGATTACACAACGAATTATTAAATCATTTTTGACTTGTATAATTTACACATGTACACCTGTATTAATAAAAAAAATTCTATGACTCACTTACCTTGGTAAAAATATAAAAATCGACTTTCTATGAGTCTGTCCGTATTTTTTTTGCCTTATACTGTATATATAACCTTGTAGACAGAAAAATGAACACTGCATGGTTACTGTCAGTTTCACGCATGAAGCGATCATCTTAGAAGATTTCTTTGTTAACATTGCTTATATCTACAAATTCTCTATCTCGAATAGTTAATGTGGCACTTTTACCAAATAAATATATAAAATTCGAAGATATAATTTGCTGCCGACAAGTTAGTGGTTCACTTCACTTCAAAGGATCTAGTTGACTAAGCGGATGCATGGTTGGTGGTAGTATTTCTTGGTCGAGAAATAATTCATGCTAACAGAGGTGAGGAGACATTAACTGTATTCCAGCCCTCATATGCACATATATTAACCTGATTTACCTAATACTCAAAATGTATTTATATTAGGTTAGAGTGAGAATGGTTATAGGTTATGCACATTTTTGTAAAGTGTTGTAGAAGTTTTTGATTTTGTTAAATGGAGAACAAAAGCTAAGGAAATACATAAAGGTTTTCTGACTAAATTTGATTCTAGATTAGAAATATGAATCTATTCGTTGTCGTGAATCATCCTGTCATGTAAATTTTTGTCGTGTGAACATTACAGCTCATATAACATTTATTTTTTATCCTTCTAGCACAAAAGCATACACAGTAACAAAGTAAAATCAGTTTTCGTGGTATGAACTTTTACGAAATTCAATTCAGTGTTTCCAAATATCATGAAAAAAAGTATTTCTTTTCAGTTTCAAATTATTGTATGTTTAGTATGCGCAAAGTTTTTCCACAGATTATCTTTAACCTCTTGTGTTCGAATTGCCATTTTTACTTCTTTTATATGATCTGTGAAGGGGAATTTCCTTGGTGTAATCTTTTTCTTTTAACAAAATATAATACAGATTCTCGATGGGATGAAAATCCCAGCATTTGGGTGGCCATTCCAAAGAAATGATATCATGAGCCTGAAACCATTTCTCTTAACATTTGTTATGCTATGAAATGGAACATCATCCTGAAAATGATGCTGATTTATATCTGCATGAATGATAGTACTGTTAATACTAAGTTTTCAAATTAAATTAATACATATGTAACGTTTATCGTTGTATAGACACGAGATTAAACTTACATGATACACAACACAATTTTTTATTCACCTGCGAATTTCAATTAATATCGGTGTGTGTGTGTGTGTGTGTGTGTGTGTGTGTGTGTGTGTGTGTCTTTGGGAATTTTCTCCAAACGTGGATCGACTTCTTCCAAAGATGTGACATATTTTCAGTTCTCTCCATTTCAGGTATAGTTTGCTTATATATTTTCATCTAATGTTGTTGTTCCACGTATGCATATCCTAATCGTAATGGGCCAATCAGTTGTATATATGTCCACGACAGTCGCTGATATCTTGTGAGACTCAAATCTGATGCACTTGGCATTTCTGATGCTATTCTGTAATAGTAAGTTCAAAGTCTATTTTGGTTTCATGTGAGTTGAGACCAGTACATACTCATGTCACTACAAATCAAAGTCTCTTAGAAATAAAAAAAGATTCTTTATTGGCATTAAATTTGATTCCCACAATTTGCTATAGTTTGGAGTGAATCACATACTACATATTTTTTATCTAATAAATTTTTGCCCACAATAAAAATACAATCTTTTACGATTTTCAGGATTTTGGGTAGTGTTTCTAAATTTATGCAAGATATTGCATATATTCCCACCTGTACTGTATGATGAGCATCCATAAAAAATGTACTGATTCTTGTTATAAAAACAGTTGTATATTTTGTTTCATGTTTTCTAACATCTTTCTTTACTGTTCTATCCTTCGATCTCTTGCAATATGTGAGAGAAAAAAGCATAACAGCAGAAATCAAAGCTTCATGGCACACAAGTTGAAACTACTCAGCAAATAATTTAGTCAAGTCTGAGTTGGTACTGATTAAATTTAATTATAATATGTTAATTTAACTACGCGTTTGTTTAATAATTGTAAAATTTATGCTTATGTTCTTTTAAGATATTGCTAAAGTACAAAAACTAATTATTTGACTATAAGAGATGAGTAAAAGACAGAGAATGAAGCAGGAAATGAAATATTCAAAAAACAGAAATGAACAATATTTGTTTAGATGTAAGTTTGAGCCAAATCGAGAAAGGAGCGATACCTGACAAAATTAGCTGATTGATTGCTTTATCATCATTTACAATATCATGGATAAGTTTTTTCTTTTAATCCAGCTTGTGACTAATACAATAACTCCCAAATTCTTATCCTTTGTATCTCCTAGTAATATTTGTCGTTTTACCCTCACCCCAACTCCCTGTTCTGTTAACTATTTACATTACTTTCCTCAAAACTTCCACGTTGCTCACATTCTTCTTCAATGGCATTATTAATGTTCTTCTTCAGAACTACATGCCTTTTGGCTGAGTTTTCCTATTCATCTGTGAAGAAATTGTCCGACTACTTATTTTAAATAGGTTAGATCAGTTGACTTGAGTTATTTAAGTTGAAAATTTATATGTATTTATATATATATATATATACATATATGTGTGTGTGTGTGTGTGTGTGTGTGTGTGTGTGTGTAAACAAAAATTTGGTTTACCAATGGGATCTCCTCTCAGCGGCGTTCTTGCTTGTCTATTTTTAGAGTTTCTCGAAAGTGACCTATTCAAAAACCTTCTCCCTCCAAACTCTTCCTATTTCAGATATATCGACGACTCACTATTAATATATCCGCAAAATACTAATTTAACAACGATGAACCTACAATTTTGAAACTGAAACCAACTACACTCTGCAGAAATTGATGGGTAGTAGTCCACGATATCGAACTGTATAAGGGTGCAATTCCGTTTATGGGATCGTTAGACTCTGCAGAGTCTTCTGTCCTTGTTGGTCCCCTAATACTGTACAATTTAACGGCACACCGCGAAATTGATGTTAAGGACATCGGGCTGTATAGAGATGACGGGCTCGTGGCGGTGAGGAGTTCTACTAGTTTGAAGATTGAAAAAATCAGAAAAATTATATTTAGTGAATTTAAGAAACTAAACTTAAAGATAACTGTCTCTTCTAATTTGAAAAGGGTTAACTTCCTCGACGTAACTCTAGACTTACCAGGCAACACATACCAACCTTATAGAAAACCAAATGTTAACCCTTTATACATACACCCGAAGTCAAACCATCCTCCATCAATAATTAAACATATACCCTCATCAATAGAAAATAGAATTAGCATTAACTCCGCAAACAGGGAAATATTCCAACAACACAATAGCTTCTATAACACTGCCCTATAAAATAGTGGTTATAAAAATGCTAACATTAACTACAGAGAAAATTACACTGGACATAGGAAAAAAAACAGGAAAAGAAATATCATTTGGTACACCCCTCCGTTCAACCAAAGGGTTAGTATTAAACTAGGACAGAAATTCTTAGCTCTAATTAATAAAAACTTCCCCACCAATAGTAAGCTTAGTAATATATTCAATAAGAACACCCTAAAATTGAGCTACAGCTGCTCTGATAATCTTGAACGCATAATAAAAAAACACAATAATAAGATCTTGAACAAACCCCCATGCCAAAACAGTATTAATAAAAACTCTGCACTTAAATCAGACGATAAAAGGGAAAAATTATGTAACTGTAGAAACCCAGAAGACTGCCCATTAGAAAATAAATGTTGTATTAATTCTGTGGTATACCAATGTACTATTTCATCCACAGAGAGCCCTAGCACTAATATGATATACATTGGATCCACGAAGAATAATTTTAAAGATAGATGGAGGCAGCATAAGTGCTCCTTTAATAATATAAACAAACGAAATCAGACTTCAATATTTTTGGCACCTGAAGGAAACAAATAAGACACCAAAAGTTAAATGGAAAATTATTGACAAGGCTAGAATATGCAAAGCTTGGGATGACCCATGCCCTTTGTGCCTCCATGAAAAATTGCACATTATTAAACTTCTAAATAATAATAATCTATTAAATAATAGACACGAGTTAACAGTTTTTTGTAGGCATCATCAGATTTTTGGTCTGAATTATTAGATAAAAAAAATTATATAACTTGTTTAACAAATAGCCCAATCATCAGATTCATAGTAGGAATAATTAACTACAAACATGCATACAACATAACACACTTCATAATCCATAGCCTAAATTAGTAGTTTAAATACCTTACATATAAGATAACCCTTTATGAAGTCGTCAAAAAACAAACGTTACGAAAGTTTTTCTTTTTTATATGCACAATTCCTTTCATAATAAAATAAAATAAAATAAATAAATAAATCTCCATAGACAAACAAACTAGACGATGGCCAATACATCTTCCGTTTCATTTTTTTTGACACCCCCACCTTTCCCCGACTTGACACCTTGAAAGTATCTCTATACCGCTACTTATTATAAACACCCTACACTCGCCTACCCAATTTAGACAATTCACCATAGCTGTTACCATGGGGATTTTGATTTCAATTTTAAAACAAGTAAATTTCAGATATACGTTATTCCAACAAAAATTTCGCTTGAAGATGGAACGGAGCCCATTTTACTTTCAACTCAATTTAATTTAAAGGATTATATTGACGTTTTCGGCTCTTGTTTTGAAACATGAGACTTCTTATGTAGCGATTTGGAATCATATTTTTAAATAAATAATATATATATATATATATATATATATATATATATATATAATGCTTTTCTTCAAAATTAAAGGAAAAAAGAATTTTCGTTAAAAATATGAACACGAGTGTTTTTGCCTATCGTCCACCATATATTTGTCATTTACAAAATGATTCTTCTGATGTTTTTCAGTAGTGTCAGAGAAGAGACACTTATACACATACGCATACATAAAAAATTATATATATATATGATTCAAATTATATATATATATATATATGATACAAATATAATTTTATGGTAAGTTATATTTATGAGTAAATGTGCTTAATATCAGGGATAGACCGCATGTAAATATAAATTGGACACTCAGGTCAAACTATACTGTCGCAGCTCGTTGTTCACCTCAGTGTCCACTTATATAGATTATTTTAATTTATGTAATATCTGATAAAAGATTAAACTATAAATATTATACTGTAGTTTGTTCTTTATTTTAATATATATTTATATATATATATATATATATATATATAACGAAATAGAAAATGATGTTATCATTCCCACCTCTGTAAATTTCCGCATAATCACTTTCCTTGTCAATAAATTTAACCCAACGTATATGTATTAACCCTTATTATATATATACCTCTTATATATATATATATATATATATATATATATATATATATATATATATATATATATATATATATATATATGTGGGGAGTGTAATTTCTATATACAATTTATATATTATATATGCGCGGTACTTATTTGAAAGTGGTCATTATTGTTGATAGAGTTAATATACTTAGTTGTATTGATGTGAGTTTGTGACTTGGTTTCCGCCCTTGCGATCGTCAGACAATCGTGTAAGGGCGTTAAATCCAGGGTCACAAACTCATATCAATATAATTAATATATATATATATATATATATATATATATATATATATATATATATATATATATAATTAGTGGTAACTTAACACATAGCTATTACGTGAAATCTATTTAATTTTTAGTACATAATATTAGAATATATGATTAATAGAGAAACCCTGGGTTAATTGCATTGTCAAGGAAGGTGATTATTTTGAAAATGATTAGTTGTGTGTCAACGTTAGACCAATGGTCTTATTGATGTATCTACGGATATGAAGGCAGAACATACGTACATAAATGAACTTCTATAGATATATAGATTTAAACACTAAATAACATTAATTGGACGCTATTTTTTAAAATATATCATCCTTGCACTTGTAGTTATTTCTGACCATGACAAGAGAAAAATTAAAAGTTAGCTGCTTTTAAAAAAAAATTGTTAAAATGTAGTTTTTGCCACACGTATTTCTTCCTATTAATGAATATTGACAGATTTTACTGGAAACTAAAACAAAAATAGTCCGTATAGATATATAAGCTTAGATTAAAAGCTGATTTATATTATACAAGAATCGTAAGTCACATTGGCGCGGCGAAATATGTCCTCCGGAAGATAAACAAAGTATTAAGAAACCGGAAATTAGAGTTCTGAAGTGCAATGTAATATCAATTATCGTTTATGACATTGAATGCTGCACAGTTTCCTCACAGATAAGGTGGAAACGCAGAGCAACATTCCTGATTCTACAGAAAGATGCTAAGAATACCATGGCCAGGACTTAAGCAGTGAAGATGTTTTAAGAAAAAAGTGAAACAAAAATAGATTTTTGGACAAATATTATGGAGAGAGGGCTTAGAAAATTGACCTCTTACAATACAAGTTGGCAGAAGGAAACCTCGAAGTTGTACAAATGGATACAGAACAGGAATTGTTGTGATAGTAAAGCTATAAACATTGCTTAGATCTAAAAAGGAGAGTAAGTTTTGGAGGGCCACTTTCCCCACTTCCTGAAGACACACGGAACATAAAAGAATAAATTGTCGCTGGCCACCGCACGATAAACCAAATCACTATTTTGGAATGGTGAAATTTACATTTTCTAATTGATATTTGCCTTCGTAAAATCCGGTGCTATGCAAAGTTACATTCCTAATAATACCACTTCTTACCAAGTGATTACACAGTTCATAAATAACCGATTATCTACGAATCTGATCTAAATTTATCGTGTAGTTATCAAAAATGAAGTTGGTTCTTTTCAGTAAACTCTCTAAGAATCAATAATTTGTTGTCCGTATGCAGCTTACTGTTTTTTCTTTATTTTCAATACAGAAAAAAACAAATCTCGTAATATAACTAAACATATGAGACTAATTTCATTTTTATTTTGGAAAAATTTGTAATACAAATGAATAACCACCTAACAGAATGGTTCGATTTTAACCAACATATACATTTGGCAAAGCATAAGAGAGATGAATAAAGTAAAACATCGCCTACCCCACCTTGTCTGCTAGAGGGACTTCTCTTAACATTAGTAGGGGGTGCTGTGCAACACTGTATAAAAAGAGCCAGGAAACCGCTCTCTCACTTGTTTTTTTTTCTCTTGTCAAATATATTGTAGGAAGACTTGTCTCTTTCTCCTCTTCTGAGACCTCTTAGCCCCCAGTCTCATAATATACACTATCCTGTTTGTCGTTTCGAAAAAAAACTGATGAATTCACAAGAATATTTCCGCAATAATCTATCACATATCTTAGTTCAACAAAAGCGATAATGCCGCTACAAACGAGGCTTCACTAATAAACTGGCATGCTTATGCTATTAAAAGTGTTTCCAATAAACATATTGTCAGTCATTTTATCATTCACAGTAGAAGGTTAGTAGTTTGTTGCAGAATGAATCTTCTCTCATTATCTGAACTATGTTACGCCTAATTCTGTATATGAGTATATATAAAACCCATTTATGTGTTGACTTCATTTCGAGATTAAAAATTTCAACTGAATTTTGTTAGGGGTCTCTCGGTTAATCTAAACGGGCTTCCATCTAAATATTACTTAGTTCCCCCTTTAATATCATCGCCAAACAAATTTTACATTCCAATCACACTGATACAATTGTAGAATGCAAACAAATTAAGCTATCCTTTCTGATGTAATTGAACTGATTGAATAAACAACAATTATTTCTCTTTTCACTGGAGCATTTCATGTTTTCTCTTCACTCAGAATTCAATGAAAATGCAAAGCTGATTGAATTTTAAAAGCTGTTTTCATCGTGTGAAAGAATTAAAAAAAAATATAGACGATTTGGAACAATGAAATCAAATCTCTTTTTCATTTGCTATGATGAACCGAAAATGTTTATCATTTTCAGATTAGTAAACTTTTACTATACTTGATGAATCAAGATAAATGAGTCTGAGGTTTTTTCTGATCAAATTATTTATTATTTTGTAATCATAAAGAATTAAAAATGAATAATTGAAATCTACAGGGGGGGGCTCACTCTAAGTAAAGTCTCTTATTTATTTCCGCGGAGACTTGTGCAGGGCAATCCGGAACATGGCTTATCAAATAAATATCAGTTTCCACTACAAAACTACATTACTCACTACCAAGCCATGTTCACATCCACTGTTTGATTTCCATAAACGTTGAGGAATGTCAACGTCAGTGGGTGCAATTTCTGTGCATTTTCGCTCCGTGGATACTTTAATTCGATTCAGTTGATATCTGTAACAAGGAAAATATTAATGGCAGGAATGGTTCAATCTCTAGTGCCATATCGCCAATATCCTTCTCAGACGTCGAAGGGAAACATAAAATAAGAGGCATTATTTTTGGAGCGACCATCGTAAATAAAAGTCTTTGTCATATGCTTTGAACTCATAAAAATCTCATAAATCGACTTATGCTGGGAAATCAGCTTTACTATTTATCATAACTATTTGATCAAGTAAATTAAGAGGGATTGTAAAATAAATAGAATGTTGCAACATGGGAAACGAACAAATCTCCAGCCGTCAATGTCGGCAATCTTTTCAGGGAAAATTCTTAGTAATTCTAATTCCGATTATATGAAAGTTGGTTTTAAAAAAAACCAACGGCATATAAATACAAATGAAGACGCAAGACTTAAATTTATTTATGATGCTTTTCTAAGCTTAGCTTACATATGATACAAGAAATATGGAGCACTCAGTGAGGATCGAACTCCCTATTTAGTTGTAATTGATCTAGTGAGACATACTTGCTAACCATTATACCACGTCGAAGTATACAGCTAAATAATTTATTTATAAGTAGTTTCAAAAATGACACAAATAATGTTTACAGTTGAAATAGTTTTAAAAAGATGTCATCAAAACATTAGTATTGCAAAAAAAAAAAAAAACTCATATATTTTAAAAACAAATCTACCTGGAAGTAAATGGAAATAGATTTTTTTGAGTGAAATGTTTCTACATGGGAAAAAAATGTATTCTAGGATCTATAAAACTGACAAATTGGTTATGTACTAGTCTCATTAATATTCATAAAGTATTGCCATCGATGCAACCTGGATATAAATAAACAGTTTTTTTCAACCAATAAATATGGTTGTTTGGTTAAAAACTACAGATCATTAATTAATGTGTGGCAGTAAAACATGTTTTATTAATATTTAGCATTTATAACAACTGGTGTAAGATTCTGGAAATCATTAGTAATAAAAGAAGCCATTTCATTTCTTCTAAAATTAAACTTTTTGATATTTCTGTTTCTTTAGTTATGTACTCTATCTATATTTCTGAGATTAGGTATTTTAATTTTTTACACTATTTACATTGTTCGGAATGTTATTTACGACGTTTCGGCCTTATTCAGTTAGAATTTCGAATCGAACCCTATTTCGTTCGCCGGGGTATATTGCTCTAGTCCCATGTGCCATGCCTCTTCCAGATTTTCCCCTTAACTGAACTCCCCAAGTTTTTGTTCATCAGTGCAGTAGGTAGGTATTGAACTCACAATTCTTTGGGGCAAGTCACTGGAAACCAAACAACGCTTTTATCCACTTGAGATCAGTAACCATCTGTCTCAGTAACCATTTTTATTGCAATTTTTGTTGTTATTATTGCTTTTATTTGGCACTCCATATTACTGGTCTCAACATTGTATTCATTTCTACGCTTGGCCAGCTTAGGATATTTTGTAGCTTAGCATATGTGCTGATTCCTTAAGTTTTCGTATTTTTCATGGCTGTTCTCTCTCTCTTATTTCAATCTTATCCACAGCAAGCAGTGTTCTCCATTTTCCCTCAATATGTGGTCAGCTAGATTTTTTTTATTTCTCCTCGTCTTACGGCTTTGTGATGTTCTTGCAGTCTTATCTGAATATATGAAATATATGATATAAAATAATATATTGTAAAAGCAGACTGAAAACAGCCGCGCCTAAAAGGTATAAACACTAAAAAGTGCTCAAAACAAGATACCAAAATCGTAAATGTAGAGCAAAAATATTTGCAAAAACTAAAATGCAAGCTATCTTACTATCCAGATTTAATATATATATATGATTAATAGGAAAAGAAAGAACTGTTAGATTGATAATCCGAAGTTCTTTAGTATTTTTGTTTTTATTTTTAAAAAACAGTGCTCGATGCATAAGTAAAGCCTAGATTATAATTATTTTTTTTAATAATGGAATAATATTTTTTTAAATAATTATAATATATATATATATATATGATATTTTCTTTCAAATTCATATATATATATATTCTTTAATTTCACATATATATTTTCTTTTAGTTTCATATATATATATATATATATATATATATATATATATATATATATATATATATAGGATATTGCAAAGTTATTGAGTTATTCTTCAACAGTACATAGGAAATCATGGCTCTCTACGACATCCTATATTTTATCAATGCTTATCTCCTTACTTCAACCGTCTCCATCTGTTCTGTCATCAATTTACACAAGCCCCGTTAGGTTAGGTAGTTTACTCTCTGTCTCTTTCTGTTCCCGTTGACGTCATTATATCCCGTGAGAGTCAAATTCTCGAAGCTCTCTTTCCTTGTTATGTGTATCCAAACATTTCAACTTTCTCTTCTTGTGATTTCATGTGCAGGGCTTTCCTTAAAACTTCCTCATTTTTTACCTTCTCTGTCCTGGGGATTCTCTGCATTCTTCTATGCAACCATATTTTTGTTGCCTCAAGTCTCCTCTTCATCTGTGAGAAAATTTTCCATTATTTTCTATCATATAAAAGAATTCGTATTACATACGAGTTGGTCACTATTTTCTTTGATTCTAATTACATTTTCCTTTTTCTTATTTTGTTTGAATGTATTTTTTGCTATTCCAATGCACCTTCAGGTTTCTGTGTCCATTTATACACCGTCTTTTAAAGCACTTACCAGATAAGTTAATTTTTGTAATTACCTGATTTTGATTTCAATTCTTGGCACTCCTCTCGTGCTGTTTTGCTTGCTAACGGCCATATATTCTGTCTTCTTACAATCGGCACTCTGTCCTTTCTTCCCGCTTTGTTTTACTACTTTATTTAAGAGCTCTTGTAGTTTTCTTTCTGCGTCAGCTATCAATGCAGTTGTGCGATAGGAACTAAAATACCCTGAAAGTTTTAAGAACATCAATTGGGTAGTATTGTGAAAATAATGATTTGCCTAATGAAATCTGCCATCGTATATACAATAGCCTGCTTCGCATGATATATATTTAATGATTACCCACCATTACCAGTAGTCGATATTTGAACGCAGTCAAAAACTAGGATTTAGAATGCTGATCTTCTAGGAAATAAAATGCCTACTTGCAAAATAAATGTAACATAATTTCCTCCATTTGACCTTTTGTTCTAGTGAAATAGGCTTAGTAAATAACAAAGCCGATTGATGGACATTGGGGTCAACGGCACAGTTCTGGGTTTCTAGTAATGATTTTCAAGGCAGATAGTCAAAGTATACTCATTATTAGTTTGGCGGAACAAAGTCTTCTACATCAATTTGACTATATGTCGTACTAAGATAAACTTAGTTATTAAGTATAAGTGGTTTCACGTCCTTTTGTAACCTTTCTTTTCTTCTTAATGAAATTAAAAAGGAGGGTTACAAACACTTTTTTTTTGCTTTTAGTTAAATGTAAGTTCTCAGTGTATCTCCGAAAAATAAGTTGATTAACTTAGTTTCTTACCGTTTGATCCAGGATAATACTAATCACTTCATGAAGGATACGCGAGCTTGCTATTGTTACTATGTAGCGCATATCTAATCTTTGTTGTCGTTCACAGTATTAACATCCTATGCATCTGTAAAAATTTAACTCGTACACAAACTCTTATTACCATATCTACGCAGTATTAACTAATGGTGACATTCTATAGCATAGAGATTCTAGGCGTGGATCGGCATACCGAGTTCAAATTTGAGCCTAGGTCGTTACATACCCTTTTGAACAAATACCCATGGAAAAGGCATGAATCAATTTAATTTCCCTTAGCCTTAGTTATGGGTAGGATGGATAACGAGAAGGATAGCTCTGTATTGAAAACGGTTTGGACGTGGGGTTGGTAATTCCAATCTGTAATCATTTTAAAATCTCTAATATTTTTTTTTTTTTTTGAAATTATTAATGGTGTGAATCCTTGAATAAAATCACTTGTTGTTCAGGCAACGGGTGGATTAGTTTCTCTTTACAACAATGTTTGAAAATTTGATATTCATAAGTGCTTTTTTTCATTCTCAAATTCCTTAAATAAGACATTCTTTACTTCTAGAGAATGAATGGTAGCGATGCGCGACTACCATTATTCTTGCATATATTCCATTGGGAATACTCCATCTGATAAAAATGTAAATATTTACCTTTCTCTCTTAGTCAATTCATTTTGATCAAATATATATATTGCTTTCATTTTATTTTTATGTTTTTTTCTTTGTGTATGCACACTGAAAGAAACAAAAACGTAGTCTCCTTAAAGAAAGGCGGGAGAATCTAGAAAACAATTCTGATATAAAGATACTAATAAAAACAAAGTAAAGTTATTGAATGTAAGAAGCAATCTTTCTACGATGCATACATTTTTAACTGTAATTCTCAAAAACACAAAGTAGTTCAAAATTATTTTGCATGTTTTGAAAGAAAGAGAGACAGATATTGTGAAGTACAAAAAATCTTATTGTATGGTAAAAATTTCATTCAATTTATTTAGTAAAACTAAAACGTTTTATTATTTTTGACATTTTTGAACTGTTTTATTCTAAAATCTTTTCCATCTTTTATGCAACTTCATAAATTTATCTTCTGAGCCAATCCTCTACAGTTTCCTTGGGAATTTCTTTATTTAAGAGCAACCTACAAAGACCGGAATATAACGTTGATTATTCTCAATTAATATCTTCATTTTATTGCTATCAACCTCAGCTGAGAGTGATTAATCCAGCAAGAAACTCTACGAACATTTTCGACATGTTTTATTATTTACATGTTTCTTCTTTATAAAACGCACAAATTCGTTATCTTTTTTAAAATGAAAGCGTATAATATACCGAAAATTTGGCCACTTTTCTTCCATTTTCGATATTATAATGAATGAGCAAAAGTCGATAATTTTAACACTTGTTTTAAAAATAAACCCGATGATATGATAGTTTTTCCAAAATGGAATGTGATATTTTCAAGTTAGTTGAAATAATCGTTTCTCGTTCAATACAGAAAAATAATGTTTTAAGCACCTCACTATTCATCACAATATATATTTATTATTCATTAAGGCTGATTGATGCGGTTAGTCTTTGATAATAACGTGGCCTCGCAACAAGGTATTGTGAAAGATTAATTGCGGCTTTGTATTGTCTCAAGATTATTAAACCCAAATCCTCATTGTATTTTAAAATCTTTATTACTTTTATTTTAAGTAATTCAAGAATCCAACATTTAAAATGATTTACATGTAATTTTAAAAGACTCCTATCTCTTCAAGTGCTGTTCTCATGTTTTATTTGTATTTTACTGTCAAACGCTGTAGAATTGGTCAGTTGAAACGTTGTAGTAGCAGCGAAAGCAATACAAAGAATAAGTTCAGAACAAACTAATAAACTGAACAACATGTAGAACTTAATATAATTGTTATGTTGACGTGAAAAGTACGGCAATAATGTTATTGGCAATATTTTATTCATAATGGTTGGGGTTTGGTCGATGCTAAAAGGCCTGAGGGTAAATGGTACAAGAATACAAATGGACATTGTTTGTAGTTCAAATGTAACATTACAGATTGCTTAATTTGGGGAAGGCCGTTCACGGAAACAGAACCCTGGATCATCACGTGTTTTTAGTAGCGGTAGTAGGTGCAAATGTAAAAAGAACCTAGAGGCTGACTGATATAATTGATTTGGCCATGAAAAGCTGATGTTTTTGTGGGACGATAAACGAAAGTAAAATGTAAAAAAAATATTTTTAGATAAATGTCAGATAAATGAACTCAAAGTGCAAAACTCAGAGAAAATTCTGTAAAATGCGTTTTGTTATAACAGAATCATCCTTTCACTCTTTCTGTTGACCTCTATTTTTGTCCTCTCTTCTACACGATATCCATTATTCGTGCTAATTAGTCAGTCGCATTGTTCGCTGAAAATCCCAATTAAGAATACGCCGTGACAACGTGCGATGAGGCAATACTTGTAGGTTAATATTTTTAATAGCTGCCAAACAAAAAGAAAAGCGTGGATTAACAATTCATTTGTGGCTTTTACAAGTTATTTTTTATAATTTATTTTTATATTCCCCCTTCTGTTCTACTGTTTCCTTGGAAATGACGAGTGTCCACTCTGTATGAATATCTCATTTTCTTGTTCATTGAAAAGATTTTTATCTTCGGAATAAGCACCCGACTAATATTCTCGATTACAAGCAGCACTAGTTAAACTGTATTAAGGAAATATAGTGAAAGCATTATTGTTTTTTCGTTTCATAATTACTTCATTAATTTATAGCAGCTAACATGTATACGTGTTTATCGTGTTTATTGGATCAAAAAATGAATATGCAGATTTTATGAGATTAACTTTTTAACTGTGGCAAAAGGGCAACGTTTTAAAATGCATGTGTATTTTCTCTATACTGCCTAATGTTTATAGTGGGAGCAACGGCTTTTGCTTGTACGGCAAGTAAAATTGCATTAGTAGATTTTTCCGAACTCTTCAACCGCTAAAACTTTTCTGTCATTCATTACAGTTTGTCAGTAAGAAGTTTTCAAGATATCTAGGAACGGTTAATCTATCATTTTTGCCCCAAGATACTCATTAAATAGCAGGATAGCCTGCGATATCTAACCTTGAGTAGGAACCAAACTAATAGAGCGAAAACGTCTCCCATATATTCCAAAAAAATCATGAAAATTCACAGATAATAAAGAAAAAGTATCTTTGGAGAGTCGTGATCGCCTCAGTTCTCTGTACCATTCTAGTAAGTGTCTGATTCATCCAGCTATAGTCTATCTTTAAAAGAGCCAGAACAAACCAAAAATGGAATATTGGTGCCATATTTGGGCTGGAACCTCATTATATTGTCTTCATATAGCCCAAAAGCGTTTATGCAGCTTTGTGAGTGATGAATTATTTTCAACCCTGCAAACTCTTCCCCCACCCCAGGCAAAACGTCGCATGCCTTTAGCTAATATACTGATATTTTCATGGCAAATCTTCAGATAAGCTACATCTCTTGATCCAACTAGTCTCGACCTTTGCTGCAGGGATTAGCTACGCCGTGTACACGGTTATGAATCATCTTCATTCGCTTTATATTCCATCAGTAAGGAGGAAGTGCCACTAGGACAGCTTCTTCCCAAGAACTGCTGCTTTGTCGGACAGGCTCCCGACATTTTTCCCAATCACTACAATTTCAACCGCTTCAACATAAAGGTTAAACGTTCTTTCGTGCATAATCTCATGAATTGCACTTCTTGCCTTCAATTAACTTCATTACAATAATCATACACTAAACCTCTACCTTCAACACCGCTTGGGTCTTGTACTGAGTAACCAAAAGTAAATTTATATACATACAGTGAGGGAAAACAAATATTCGTACAGATAAAAATTTTAATTTATTGTATTTCCATGTAATGAATAAACATATAATTAACTGTACACAGATACATAATAACTAAATATGCATAGAAAACAGAAAAAAATGATCTAATAGAAATAAATCCCAATTATTCATTTTGATAAGAGTAAAAAGTATTCATACAATGCAAATTTCAGATTTTAAAACATTTAAATTGCTTTAATACTCTACATTATTCAAGTGGAATATTCTAGAATGTTCTAATAATTTTATCAGTAGTCATTTTTAGTCTAAAAATACAAAAAGACCATTCTGTAATTGATATTCGTGCAAGAATTGACAAAATCACAAAAAGAACTGATTATTAAGCTCTAGAAAGAAGGTAAGAGTTACTGGAGAATCTCAGATAACCTGAATATTCAATTTACTACCATTAGTTCATTCATTGCAAGGTATAAAAACACAAAACTGTTGAAAACCAAAGAAGAATTCTGCGGAATGTTTCATGAAGATCTTCGAGGAAATTAATGCGTCAAATTAACCAAAATCCGAAGGTTACTCGTCAAGAGTTGAAGCATGATTTGCTTTCATCAGGAATCTGTGTCACTAAACGGACAATAAACAATGAAATTCATAGGAACAATCTAAAGCCACGCTTCCCTCGGAAAACTCCACTGCTATTGAAAATACACAGGGATGTCAGGTTGAAATTCGTTCGTGAACATAAGGATCAGGAAGAATCCTATTGGGAAAGAGTATTATGGACAGACGAAACCAAAATTGTGTTGTTTGGACGTACTTCTAGAAATCATGTATGAAGGAAAAATGGCGATGCCTTCAAACAAAAGAACACAGTTCTAACAGTGAAATTTGGTGGTGACAGCATCATTGTTTTTAGGATGTTTTTTTTTTCAACAAAATGTACTGGAAACATATCAGTAATAGATGGTAAAATGAATGCCGCAGCATAAAATCTTTTGGAAGCAAATTTAATGATTTCTGTTGAAAATCTTGAACTTCCTCCTGATTGGATCTTTCAACAAGATAATGATCCTAAACACACTGAAAAATCTACGAAGAAATTGCTGGCTGAAAATGATGTATATATACTGAAATGGCTAAGTCAGTCCCCAAATTTAAACTCAATGGAGAATCTGTGGCGTTATTTGAAAATTGAAATCCAATCTAGAGCTCTAACAAAAATCCCAGATCTGAAGACCATTGGTGTAGAAGTGCATAATGGCTATTATATAAAATATTAAATGAAGATTATGTATTCTGTTTTGCATTGTACGAATACATTTTTCACCCATTAAAATAGATAATTGGATTAATTTCTATTAAATAAAAGTTTCCTGTTTTCTATGCGTATTTAGTTCTTATGCATCTGTGTACAGTTAATTATATGAAAAGTATGCTTACTCATTAGTTGTAAAATTTGAATGTATACGAATATTTGTTTCACCGTATATGCATTTATATACACTTACACAGACAAATACACATAGTTTTAAGTTATGCTATATATATATATATATATATATATATATATATATATATATATATATATATATATATATATATATATATATATATATATATATATATATATATATGCATCGCATGACTTAAAATTGCATATATATATCAATATTTTATATATATATATAGCATGCCTTAAAACTAAACACACACACACACACATATATATATATATATATATATATATATATATATATATATATATATATTGAGAGAGAGAGAGGAGGGAGAGGGAGTTTTAAGGTATTCTATATATATATATATATATAAATATGTGTGTGTGTTTAGTTTTTAAGGCATGCTAGCTATATATATATGTAATTTTAAGGTATGCTATATATAGTTTTAGGTATGCTATATATATAGTCTTAAAGTAGGCTATATATATATATATATATATATATATATATATATATATATATATATATATATATATATATTGTACTCAATATCAGTGGTAGAGTGTATGTAGATATAAATGGAAAATTAGACAGTGGAGTCAACACCTAGTGGCGAAAATCTGTTTCATGCTTGAACGCAATCTTCAAGCCTCCAAGTATGAAACAGATTGTTGTCGCTCAGTGTTGACCCAAGTGTCCACATATATAAAATCAATGGATAAACATCTCTCATCAATAACAGTTCTCTAATAATTGACCATTACGGGTCCCATTATGGGCTTAGAAATACCAAACCAAACTGGTCAAACTAGAAGATGCAAAGTGTGTTCTTAATGCCAAAATGAGATTTGAATTTCAACAAAAGTATCTCATTCGTGGGCAGAAATTCTGCATTTACTTAGTTCACTCTAAGATTATCATTTACATAACCTCCAAAGTAAACTTGTCTTCTAGTATTATTTGATGATCTCAAATCTTTCTACCTTCTCCCAATGAGTATCTGTAAAGAACTATTCCCATACTGCGTGCTATATTCTTTATTAAATCTCAATGAAAACGATTTCGAAGCCTACATTATCAATGAGTTGACATCATATTTTGTGGAGAACAAATTTCTATTGTATCCGGTTGGTCCTACTCCAGATATTTGATTTATTTTGTTGTTTCTAAAAAATTTTGGATGCTAAATATTTTTTCATTCATTAAATTTGTAGGGAAATTAATAGTGATATTTGATTAAAGATTGGAAAGCAAAGTGCTGAAAATATTTCAGCATCCACTCGTATCTTTTTAACTGTACACTATTTACATTATTGTCCTCATCTTTGTTGCAATATTTATCACAACGTTTCGGCTGAAAATGAACTGAACCCCTTATTTCTACCTCGCTGGGGCAAACTGTCTAATGAAGGTCAGTTATCTCCTGTTAATTCACCACTCCAAGTTCAACACTGCCTTAACCAGATATTGGACTCACAACTCTTCGGATCCTGGATCTTAACCAACGCCTTTATCCACTGTGCCATGTGTCCTGTATATCTGGGCATGCATTTCTGGGACTTATAAACTTAATTTCTTCAGCAACCATTTTTACCAGCGCTCATTTTGCCATTTTTGGTCCTATCATTACTTTTTTTACTAGAGCTCATATTGCAATTTCTGTTGCTATTATTGCACAACTTCCAAAACGTTGTGATAAATATGGCAAAAAAGATGAGAACAATAGTCCGAATAATGTAAATCGTGTACATAATACCTCACCTCAGAAATATGGACAGATACTTTTTTTAACTTGTTTAGTATGTTTTCTTTTTATTTATCCCACTGAAACACTTTAAGGACCTGGGGAGCGATTATCAATATTAGATCTTTTTAACTAATTCCAAAAATAATTATTAGGCGTGATCAACATTTGAAAATAGAGAATGAATACAATGTATTCTCGAAAGTTCCGTCAATAAGACGCCTTTGATGTGGTGTTTAGTCATTTAGACAGATGCTGAGTCAGACAAAGAACTTTTCAGTTCCTCAGATATGTGTAAGGCTTGATCAGATAAGTTTAGTGATGCACAGTAATGTCAAATTTAAGACAACCGAATATGTCTCATGCATATGAACACAAAACTATTAATTTAAGTTTATGTTGTATGGTTCACAAGATACAGCTCAAGTAGATGAACAAGAAACTATCAATTCAAGTTTGTTGTATGGTTCACAAGAAACGGCTCTTCCAGTTGAACACAAACCCGTCACTTGAAGTTTATGTTGTATGGTTCACAAGATGCTAATGTAATATTCATACTGAAATGAACAGTAATAGAAAACAAGAAATCAAAGAAGCTGATGCATATGTAAAATCATGTCTCAGAAAGAAAAAGCGATCGGCGATTTAACAACAGGAGAGGCAGAAGTTGAAACACGACAATGGTGGTCCAAAGAGACTGCCTAAGGTAAAGAAACCTGGTGATAGAGATCTAAAATTGAGAAGTGATTAAGCATCTGACTACAGTCAGACAAGCGAAACAAGTAGGTTGGAGCAGAAGGAAAACGTCAAGAAAAATCTTTTCGCCTAAAATGACCTCGGGCAGATGTAAATGAACGGATACTTCCTGATAAAAGTGGTGTTGCATCCTGGTAACAGCTGAAAGTCTCAGACGTTGGAATCTAATGGCATCAGATCGATACAGTTAATCTGTGAATGGTGGAGGGGGGAATTTTAAAACATAGAATTAACTTATGTTTGAAGCTTTGAAGCGGTATTGTTAGGTTGGCAGTTGGAATCATTCAAATTAGCAAAACAGAATCTTAAAGGAGAAATTTCAAAGACATTTTTCGTTGGAAAATATTTCTGAGCGAAAGATGTTTTCAAAACTTCATTGCAAATTGTCTACTCAAATCAGTTTTAAAAAAATATCGCTTATATCGCTTTAATCGACCAGCGTCCAAATATTCCAATTTGGTTGGTTACTTTAAAAAATTAATTAGATAATAGTGACAGCAGCGATTGCTTCAGAAGAAAATATTCCTAAAAATGTAGAAAGAACAGGCAAATGTAGCTGCATGTTGTTTCATATTTGATTTAAACTCGAAATAGAATAAATTACGAACTGAAAAATCAAAAGCAAATCGGGCAAAAACTATCCATTCGATAGTGGTTAAGTATATATAAATAACACAGTGTACACCTACACCTCTCTCTCTCTCTCTCTCTCTGTCACTCTCTCTCTCTCCACACACACACACACGAACACACACATATATATATAAGTGTAAATACTTTAGAGATATTGTAGATCACACAATCTATAGATGTGATTTCACTGATTGTTTTCACTTAGTAATTCCCGTATATTTTAAATTTTGTGGCATATTTTAATTTGTAGGTAGTAATTCATTTGTATATGATTCTAATCAAATAAATGTATTTCGTGGTGCACATGTACAGTGTAGTATAAAATTAGTGCAACAATTTAAATCGTCAATGAAATTGTCTTAATTTATATGTTAGTGAGTTAGAAATTCATATACGATTAACAAGTCGACAGCCATCATATATATCACGTAGTGAAATCAATAAATCCATGACCTAATGATTCGTCTTGTTTTATGTGCCGTGTCTCATCGGGATGTATGCGATCATGGCCCTCCTCATCTTGTAGCTCTTAATAAGTTTTGTCTTTTTGTTATTTCTCCCAAACCCTGTTCTACCATCCATTTCCTCAAGATCATCAAGTCTGTTACTCACTGATTTAATCTGTACTCCCTTTTCCCAGTCTGTCCCGTGAGTATCAGGTTTTCCAAGTTCTCCTTCCAAATTACGTGCCCCAGAAGTTTCAACTGTCTCTTCCTGATGTTAAGTATAAGTTTCTTTTTGTTTCCATTTTCTCTAAAAACCTCGTTGTTGTTCGGTCTATGAGACCCTCAGCATCTATCTGAAAAAACACACTTTTGTTGTTTCAAGTCTCTTCTTCATCCTTGAGGAGATTGTCCAGGATTTACTCCCATACAGGAGGTCGATATCACATCAGAGTTCAGTATTATTTTCTTTTGTTGTTCTAATTATTTTTACACAAAATCTCCTTCCTTTGTCAATGTATTCAACTCAATTTCTCAATTAATCACATTGACTGAACATTATACAATGAAAATTTTAGATCCAAATTCAGTTGATAATTGTGTTAAGTGAAAACTATATTAATCCAACATTTTAGTCTTTCATGCATTTTTATTACAAAATCGTTTTATTCATTAATTATTGAGTTATCATAATATTTTTTAAACGTTTAAATCTTTCAAATAAATTATATATTTCTTCATAAAACGATGTTTCCGTTTTTGATTCGGTAAAGTCTTCGAGGATTGTTTCTTATTTTGTTCATATCGTTGACCAAACAAAGAGTTTTATTCAGCAAAATAATTTTTAATCTGAAAAATCAATGGTCGGCTTCCTTGCTCAGAAAAAAAATATTTGATATTCAAAAAAACTAACTGTTCAGGTCGCAGCCATGATAAGCAATTTCCTTTCAATTGCATTAAATACAGCGAACATTTTTCATTAGAAAATATTCAATTCAGTCGAGTAGTTGAAAGTCACTCTCCATTGTTGATCCGTTTTCGTTTTTAATTCTCGTAATATATACATTTTTCCTCACCAGTGATTTGATCAAATGATTTTCAATGTCACCTAGAACAGAAAAAAACAGATGTTTTAAACGCTATCTGATTCATATTTTAATTATTTTATTTCATTTTTTATTTTCCCATCTTAGATGTGCATGTGCGTAAATGTAGAACTAGCAAAAATACATTTTCATACATACATAAAAAGGTTAGAGACATTGATTTGAATTTCAAAAGTTTAAAATGGATCAGTCTGAAATTCGTCTAATGGAGGATCACAATAAGGATCAAATTCTCTACAGCAGTAATCGTCTGTCAGACTAGCTTGCTAACCAATTACTAAAGATGATACCATCTAGTTTTTCCTGAAACTTATTTCTTGAAAACTTGAATCTGAAAACACAAAATTTGGTGCCGCTTGCTAGCTTCTCCTGGTTAAAACAATTTCCCACTTTTATTGTTCATTTTAATCTTGTTACAGAAACATTAATTAGTAAACAATTTCTATTGAACATACAAAATTAGACTATTGGTCTTCTCTAGCTTTATAAATTTAAATAATATCTTTAGTGAAGTTATTTTTATCGAAATGAATGCAATAATTTAAAAAATATAAATCAAAACTTAGCTAATAATATCTAGTATCTTTTGTCTTTGGTTGAAACGTATTTATTTGAATATAATGCATTCGAATTGTATCACCACACGAGTAAAACTTTAAAAGTTGATTTCAAAATATAATACAGGTATCATTGTACAATGTTTGGATAGGTGTCAGATGCCGGAACATCTACAGAGGATATAGTATAGATTATATTAAACATTTTATTTAGTTGCTTTCTTTAAAGTGACCGAACAATTAATGCATACAGATTAGCTTGAGATACGAAAGTCATGAAATGACTTTTGTATTTCCTGATAACATTCATCTTCATGCTGCAAAATGATTTTAATGAAATTGATCCGTTAATAATGAAACATTAAATGCACTCTTATTTACTCGACCTCTTATATACGGATTACAATTTTTAAAGTGTTGGGCCTCTTTACAGAGAAGAAATCCGCCAATCAGAAGAAAGTTCCAAAACTTTTCAATGACTTTTTACAATGAAGAATTCTTTAAGGAGGGAATTGTCGATTTACTGCCAGTGTGATATAAAAATGTGGAGACTGTGAGAGAATAGATATTTTAATTATTTTTTATGAAATTTATTTAATTTATTTTCTATAAATAAGTTGATAATTGTATAATGATATAAAGGCATCATTTGCTGCCCGTTCAATGATTTTTCGTTACAAGAAAAATTATCACATTAACACAAAAACCAAAATTATCTCAAATAATCTCCATGTAGCAACTGCTGAACAATATTTTACTAGTGTCTGAGATTCAAATTTCTAAAATTCAAATTGTCTCTGCCTTTAATTTTATTTCCTTAGTTTTTATTATAATTAATTTTATACTTAATTCATCTAATGTGTCCCACCTTTTCAAGCAGTTATCGCATTAAGCAAATGTAGGTACCTCCGTTCAATTTTTCGATACCTAAGGTTTAAAATGAATTTTTAAAAATGAAAAAGCATTCTCAAAGATTTTAATTTAGCTTTAATTGAAAGATTAAATTTATTATTTCCAGTAAGTAAAATATGCTGGTGTATTTCAGATAGAAATTATATAGATTGGAATGTCAAATGTTTGTGGGATTTTTTTTTTAATTTTTTAAAGCGGTCATTTTCTTAAATTTTAAGAAATTTTTAAACAAAAAAATTTCGATTTTAAACTTCTTCCTAAAATAAGTTATATATATAAATTATTTGAGAAAAATAGAAAATTTAAAGTTAAATTAATCTGATCTGAAACAAACATTACTCACTTATAGCATAAAAAAATTACATCCAAACATTTCTTAACGATGTGTCTGATTTTTCTCTCGACTTTATTCACGTTATCGATGTTATTGAAAAGTTACGAGGTGATGACAGCTACTATGGATGACCAAAATTTACATAATTTTACGAATTGTAAGCGTACAGATCTTTTTGGTTTTTAACTAGTAATGTTTTAAATATTAACATTTTTTCAACAATTATGTAATATTTTTTATTTAATACTTTTTTAGTCTGGGTTTCGTTTTTTAGGTTCTTAATCTTCTTATCTTATTTAATAACTTACTAACTTAAAACAAAAAATTACTTCAATGAAATATGATCCAAACTAAAATAAATATCTAAAATAAAAATATTGAGTAAAAAAGTAATTAGCAAAATTAAAACTAACTTAAAAATTTTGAAAGAACTTTTTGCAAACGCGTTAACGATGTGAAACAGAATTGAATATTGAAGGGAAATAATTGCAGTGCCTCAGACGACAATCAAATACCGTGACCTTTTTAAGGATTATTTCAAGTATAGATTTCCCATAGATAGGAATTAGGAACGTCTTTTTCACTAAAATTGCAAGTTTAAAGGCAATGAAGAATTTTAATAAACGATTTTTGAAGTATTAATATTATAAATAAATTTTTTAAAAAGTGAAAAAAATTCTTGTAAAAATATATTATTCATCGAAAACATTTTATTTCTTCAGACAATAATGTCCTTAATATAACATATTTACAAAGCAAGTAAAAGCTTTTCTAATTAAATAATATTATAGATTTTTGGCATTTTTTTTTACAATTCAGAGCAGGTTTTCGATGAAACCGGTAACTGTTTTACAAAAAGAAACAAAAAAAAACTGATGATTCCCTTTCTCTAAAGAGTCCTGTTTTTAATTAATAAAAAAATCTCACTCTTAAAAATTAATTTCTCGAAATTTCATGAAAATATGTAAGGGGGTGGAAACATATAAAAAATATTTTTTACCAAGATTTTCTAAAAGAATAATTTCAAAAATAATTTCATTTATTTCTAAATATTTCCTGAAAGTTTCATTAAAATCCGACAACGTGTTTTTTCCTCGGGAAAAGCGCAAAATAAAACAAACCTTTTTTCTCTTTTCCAACGCTGTCGTGAAAAAACAAGATTTTAACCAAAATTTTCAACGTGCAAGAAAGAAGTAAAAAATTTAAAAAATAATAAAAAAAATACTTTGGTCTTTCCTCTTAATAATAACATTAATATTTTGATGACAAAACTTTGTTTTCGTTGAGTTATGGGCCTTTTTCATCATGGTATGCTGCTTTTTTACGCGACCTAGTGGAGGTACCTAAGTAAATGCTTTAGTAACATTAATTTACTATAAGTTCTTAAAGGATAAGTGAAACACAGTTATATATTTCATAATAAAATAAAAGAATTGCGGATAATAATCAGACTATTTTTACTAACTAATATGAATTATATAAGATTTTTAATATTGCATTGTTTCTACAAGAAAAAAGGATAATATTCTGATATTAAAGGAAACAAAAATGTTAATTTATTCAACAAACACTTAAAAAAATTATTCCTCCCTATTCATCGGTTCACCCAAGTTAAGCAACTCGAGCCTGTTCAGTATCTAGATGGGTGACCTCTTGGAAATACGAGATGATGTAACCTTGTATGTGCGAGTAATATAATGCTTGGTATTGTTAATGAGACAACCGAGTTCCAATTCCAGTTGAGTTCCGGTATTCAGGCGCAAATACCACTGGAGAATGTATGAAATCACTTCCCCCAGTATAGACTAATTAGTAAGACTGTATAACTAAATTATTATCTCGGCAGAAATTATTTAGATTTCAGCGTTGAATAATCCATAGATAGCAACCAATCGCCCCTGTTCTATATTATAATTTATTCGTCCTAAAGATTTTTCATAAATAATCATACTTGTGTGTGGAGCTTATCTTTTATTGGATGCATACAGCTAGTTTCGGCGCTAACTTGCTAATTTTTTTTTTTAAAGTGCTTACTCGCTTGAAAATCATTAGCGCTTAAAAATGCGAGGTTTTGTTTAATCATTTTACCGCAAGCAATGCTATAAAGCCATTAAAACTCAAGATGGATTTTTCGAAAAAGCCAGCAAAAGGTTCAAAAATTTTATACGAAGATTACATTTATAACGTCGATGTTAAAATTTAAAAAATCGTTAAAAGATTTTTGAAAATATGACAATTTTATAAAGAAAATTGAATCTTTAAATGTTGCGGATTTTAGAAAAATTGAGAGAATTAAATTTTTTTTAATAAAATTAGAATAGTAGCAATGGAAAACTTGAAATGAACTAGAGCAATTTCTTTACACTTTGAATCAAGTGATTCAAACAAACACATTGCGGAACCTTTATTTTCAATAAATATCTGGTCATCCTATTCACGGGTGCTTTTAAATATTCAGCCAACAACAAATCAGGCTGGAGGATAACACCGTAGTAGGAAACAAAAAAAATGTATAATTAATCTTTCCAATATAAGAAGATTTATGGTGCTAATGAGACGTCGATAAGAAGGGACGAGATTGCAACTTATTCAAACTTCAACTGACGTTAGTATCAATATATGACACGCTGATTATTAAAAAAAAAGAAGCAAAATTAAAAATAACCGTTAAAAACATATTTTGTATTTAAAGGAAAAATTTTAAGCCATAGAGACAGTATAAAACTGAAAGTTGGAAGATTAAAAAATGAAAATTTCATTAAATTCTTTTAAATAAAATTTTTATCACTTTTATTTATTAGGTCAATTGACGTTCACCGCAAAGACTTTAAAAAGAGATATTCCTGCTGTTGGAATGTGTGATACTTACCATTTATTAGATGCATACTGCAACCTACTATATCATAGGCAAACGACGATATTTACAATTCAACTTCTAAATCCTGGCTATAATTCTATATACTAGAATAGTATGAACACAAATCTTTTCGAATAATTTATTTTTACGCCAGCATATTGGTTGGTACATTTTCGTATTCATCAGGTGCATATTGCATTTGATACCATCTGGAGAAAAGATTCATTTATTTCATTATCAAGTTCATGATGTCCATTTTCGGAGTTGGGTAGTCCCCTCAATCTTCTTAGGAGAAATAAAAATCTCATCGGGAAATTTATTCCGGGTACATAAAATAAACCTTAATACATAAATTCTTAAATAACATTGAAAGTATAGTCTTTCTGAAAGAAAGACTTTTCAGTTTTTTATCGAATGAAGTTAATATATATTTTTTTATTATTATTATAACCTTTAGTTATTCATTTGCATTCTCTTAAACAAAATGATTGGTTCATAATCAATGAAAGCCTAATTTGATTTCCTTGTATTGACGATTGCTAAAATAGTTGAAAAATTGCTTATATTTAAAAGTAAACCAATTCTTTTTATTTTCAGGAATGGATAGATGAAAATTTAAAATGGGACGCGGAAAAATTCAAAGGTCTAAACATGATAATGGTACCTTCGGATTTACTTTGGGTTCCTGATATATTTATATTCAATACGTAAGTAATACATTTTTTTTCTCTGTTCCTTGTTTTCATATTTGGTTTTTATTCTCATAATTAATATTACTTTCCAGATTAAAATATTTTAAAGTTGACGATATTTAAATATTCTTCTAGGTGCCGTATCCATTCAGGATTCGGGTGATAATGATTATCTACAACTTCTTGTCCTTCGTAGCTCTTAGTAGTTATTGTCTTTTTACTATCTCTCCCTCTTGCATGTTCTGCAAGAATTTAAACAAGCTCGTTAGATAGGTTATTCGCTGATTTTCTCTCTCCCTGTTACCTTCAATATATCTTGTGAGTATCAAATTTTCCAAGTCTTTTTTCCTCATTATGTGTCCTAAAGATTTCAATTAGCTATTTCTGATCCTAATTATAAGTATCATTTTTGTTTCCATTTTCTAAAACTTCGTCATTGCTCACATGTTTAGTCTATGATATTATCAGCAACCTTCTGTAGAACCACATTTCTGTTACCTCAAGTTCCCTTTTCATCTATGGGGAGATTGTCCAGCATTCAGTGATATATTGGTGGACCGATAATACATAACAGTCCAGCACACATTTCTCTGTTTCTTAATAATTTGATTAACTTTTGGAAGGCACATTTCGCTATTCTAATGCTCCTTTGAATTTCGGTGTTGTATTTTCCGTCTTCTGATAAAACACTTCCTATGCTAACAGTTTATTTTCTCGCACTTCTCACTTGTGGAACTCCCTTCCATTTCCATGCTTTCCAGCTAAATTTAATCTGCAAAAATTTAAATGCAATGTCAATCGCCATCTACTGTCCGCCTGATTACTCTTTTCTCTTCCCGCTCATTATTAATTTTTATGTTCCTAACTCCTCTACACCTTGCCTTTTGTCTTAGTGGATTTACTATCTTGCATGGAGTGATTTCGATTAAAAAAATGATATTTAAGGGTTTGTATTTGTTTTAATTTGGTATCTCCAGTTGATAGTTTGTATCTTGGGTTGTTCTTTTACCGACAACTAGACATTCTCTCTTCTTACAATTGATGGTAACTTCTTTCCTTTATTACCTTCTGATAGGGAAAATAAAGTGAATGCACTTCACATTTCTGTCTCCATATATATTATTATGATTGTGGCTGCCAATAATAAATCCGCGTAAGATTTCTAATTCATTCAAAATTACCTCACTATAAAGGGTGAACATTTCCGATGAGAAGACACAACCTTGTCTTATGCCCATTTTCTAAGTGATTGAATATTAATCCGAAAATTTTAGCATTGTGTCCACTATATGTAATTGTCCAGAATTATTTTCGTTAGGAGATGCTAACTTAAAATACAATGGAGTTACTTACCTTGTCTGTGAGATCAGCACGTCACTTCTGAATTCAACATGGCAACAAGCTGACACGCACATAGAATCCATGGTTTAAATCCAAACTAATCCTTGCTGTTCTCAGGCAGTAAGTGAATAAAAGTTATTTTATTATGTATTAAAATACACTTGTCTTTTATTTTCATTCATTTTTGTTCACTTCAACAACCTGGGATATAACAATTTTCAAGATTAAATACTCGTTTGATTTATCTACTAGTTTTATGCATAAACTAAAAACACCAAATTGAGGCGATATATTCTCCTATTTTACAAAATAAATCTTTCATAGAAAGTATAATAACGAACTTCTTTGGTTGTCCTTACTCTCCATTATTTTATACACTGAGTTCTTGCAAATTTATTTTCGTTACTTAGCATTATCATGACATACTATGTTCATTTTTAGTACGTATTGTACTTCAAAACTGAAGAAATAGATCAAAAGTTAGTTGTTGGCACCAAAAATATGCGAAGAGGAGGCAATATGCGATACAAAGTGTTACAAACGCTCCAAGCTTATATCTAGAGACTATTTCAAAATCATATCTGAACCCATCTGCTACTGATGCTCCAATATGTTAACTACAACTTTTATTTGAGCGTTAACAACAATACTGTAATAAACAGCAATTACGTAACAATAAATCTGTTAAAAAAGATAAAGAAACTACCATTAATAATGAAATTCTCAAAGCCAAAAAAAATAGACAATCCAATACTGTGATAATACAGGACTCTCCGAAATATAAATTCACATGAAAGACTTGCTCACGCGTTGCGCAAATTTCTGACGAAAGTAAAGATTGTGGAAAGTAAAGATCGTGTAAAGTATGGATCGTAGAAAGTATGGATCGTGGACCAATGAACGTAAAAGGGATAACGCTGCCTAAACTCTTTTAATGCTATGTTGTTGTGAATTCCCATAATTTTCTGGGAAACAGTAGAGTGTATCACATTGACCTCTCCATAGTTTTGAATTCAGATTTGTCCTTCTTCTATATTTGCTGTCAGATAAACGTAAAGAGCCCAGTTTTTTAACACATAAATGAAATGACGTTGACAAAGAGTATGCGATATGGAGAGAAAAATAACTTTAGGAAGACAAATGGCAAAATAATGGGAGATTAACTATGACAGCCAGAAATTGCAGCAAAACCGAAGAGAACAAATGATAAATCTGAAAAAAAAAACAGATGGGGATTTAAGGAAATAAACAAAAGATACTTAGAGGGACATGTTTTTGCAAATGATACATTAAGAACGAAATTAAATACTTACTGACAGTAGTTCATAATGTTTTTTAGAACCACCCATATTGAGGCCTAGATAGTCAAGTCCCCTACCAGAAATGTTCAATTTATTACGTGTGTGTGTGTGTGTGTGTGTGTGTGCGTGCGTGCGTGCGTGCGTGCGTGTGTGTGTTTAAAAATGCTGAAACACGGAATAGAAAAGAAAACGTTTTCTGAAATGTTGACATTCAAAATGGTTCAGTCTATAAAAGACTAAAAACCAGATCTCGTAATCAAAGAGAAAAAAATCAGATTTCTTATGTTTCCACAGAAAACAGAATGAAATTTAAAGTGAATAGTGAGAAAATATCTTAACCTTGAAGACAATTGATCAAAACTGTAAAATATTGTGATAATTGATCTATTATTATCAGCGTGCTCGGAACAATCCAGAAACCAATTTGAAGAACTGGAAATTTTACCGAAAATAGTCATAATCCATTTGGAAAGATTGCTTAAATATCGCTGAGAGTTCGGGACGAATAAGGTGATTTGCTGTTCATGCCATCAAATATTAACAATAAATAGCAACAATAAAAAGGATGTGTTTCTGTATAGACTTCATGTTAACTTTTATTTGTAGACATTTATTCATACGAATATTTTTGTACACGTGTTTTTCTTCTTAAACACTTGAAGAACAATAGCGAATAATATAATGTGAGATTAATATTATATCAGTTTCATATTTCTCTGATCATAGAAATGATGATATATCATAATATGTAACACTTGATTTTTTTTTCAATATAAATTGCTTTTGTTACTTAAAATAAATACATAATATAATTTTCTACCTTTTAAAATAAGTTTTCATAAAACATAACTTAATGATGAAAATGGAATTACTTTATCAAACATATTCTAGATAATGTCCTTCCTAGGCAATGAAACTAATAGAGTAACCAATATTACAAAAAAGGAAAATTTCATCGTAAACTTTCAGACCGCAATTTAGCGAATACTTCTAAGTTTACTTTCTGACCCCCTTTTATAAAGACCCACCTGTTTATTACATATTGAGAAAAATTCAGACCCTCACAATTATTAAAACCCTCTCCTTCTATTAAGTAACAAAGTGTAACCGTGAGCTTAAGGACTTATTGATTGTCCTTCGTATATGCAAGCCACTGATTTAAAATTACATTTTTTCTGTAGTCTAGTGGTCTAGCAAAATAATTTAGGTAGTAATGTTGTAAAGTAAGAGACTAATTTTCTGCGGCGTATTTTCGGAAAGACTGAACTGGATTCAGCTGGATTGAAGCTTTGCATATTTGAAATAGTCTTATTGAAATAATCCTTTTGTTAGGTCGATAAACAATAAAAGCGCATTCACTATTCACTGCTATATTGTAACATAGACATTCGAAGTTTTCTATGCCATTCTTCCTTATATTTTCTACTGAGATTTTGTTACCTTTTCGCATTGTAATCTGTTCTCTCTCTTTTTTTTTTGCCACATCCTGCTACAAAGCCAACCAAAGTCTATCTTCTATAATATGTTCTACTTCACTTGTTTTATTTTTAAGTAACGATATTATTATTATCGACTTCCTATTCATTTAGATTTTCACTGCAAGTTAATTTTCTCTTTGTTCGTTCGTCTGCTAAAAGATTCCAGGTACTTATGCAATAATAATACTTCTGGGGCAGTATGCATGCAGACTTATATATTCATTCCGTTTCTTTGAGTGGCTAGCATCCTTTTCTTTTTATTCCAAAAGATTGCTTTTATTCTCCATGATGGAAGGCATAGAAGCGCCGTGACTTATTTGCGCATTTCTTATTTGCAGACTTTGGTTTCTTTAGTCATTGCTATTAAACACACTTTCCGTACGCATTAATGCCTGTGATAGATTTGGTTTCAAGGCATATGTTTGATCATATGACATATCTACCATAATAACTAAAATCAGTTCGGATTCAGTCTATACTGTTGAAGAAGAACTACATCCGGTGATAATAACTGTGAGAAAAAGCTTGTCTGATTGCCTTTCATACCGGAAATTTCAGTTGCATTCTATGGTTGGTATCTTCATTGTGCAATGTCTTGGAAAGAAAAACAATGGTGAAAACTCAGATTCTTTTCTTGATCATACTCGTTTCTATTCAACAAATCAAAGAAATATAAGCGGTTTGTAAAAATCCATCAACACATATAATATACGCATATTTTGTATGGGTAGTATCTTGATGAAAGTTGAGTTTTCAGATTGATATCTTTTTTTTTATTTAGGGGACGATCTGCGTGTATACTTCGAATAGATTTAATATTCAGCCATCCGCTTAATTTCTCTTTTTATTGATTTGTAGACATATATGCATACTAGATCGGCGCACTCTGAATAGTATTTAAAAAAAAACTTAGAAGAATGAGAAATTTAAGGAAAAACTGTAAACAGCCATTGGCATCATTGCAAAAATATTCAAGAGATTTCTGGACGATTGAAGTTGTGAAAGCAACCAAATATTATTGGCATAAAAAATCAGAATAAAAAAGAATAACAATTATTTTAAAAGAAGCATACTTTTCTATGTAGTCTTCATCTTTTCTTCTATTTGTAGACGTATATTCAGAGGATGTGAGAAGAATATAAAAGTTCTCGATATGAAATGTGAAATCCGTGAACAGAGTCAAAATTCCGGTTGATTCGTTTTCGTTTACTTCGTTCTAATACCATTGGAAAAGGCATGAATCCGTCTTTCTTTTGCTAAGGATTAAATAACAGGGATGATTCATGTCTCTTGTCCTAGACACACCACTGTTGCTATGACTGCAGTACATATGGTGCTTTTACAACACGGAAGAGGTACGGGGATCGTGATGTCACAATATATTCATATTAATATTTTTATGCACAAGTCTTTCTTTTTGAACAATTGAAAACAAAACATACAAACTGAAATAGAAAAGAAAAAAAAACAATATTTTCAGTGTCATGTTTTTTTGATCCCAGAAATGATATTGAATTATAATAACTAATATTGGATAATATCTTTCTATATTTCTGAGATGTGGTATTGTATTTATTTACACTATTTACATTGTTCGAATTGTTGTGCCCATCTTTGTTGCCATATTCTCGAATTTTCGGCTGTCGTAAGCTCCGGCCTTTTTCAGGCGATTGGAATTTCGAACAGAATATTTTATTTCATCCACCGGGGTAGATTGTTCTAGTTCCACGTACCATCTCTCTTCCGGATATCTCATTTACAGTTTTTTTTCTCCATTTAATTCGACAGTCCAAGTTCCCGCTCGACTGAATTGTGGCCATGTATTGAACCCACAACCCCCTGGGTCAAGTCACTGAATGACTTCAACCAACGCTTTTTATCCTCTGCGCCATGTGTCCTTGAAGATTTTATTTATAAACTGAAACTGAGATATCCGCAGATCCATGGCACGTGGAAGAAGAAAAATCTATCACAGTGGGCGAAATAAAGGGTTCTGTTCGAAATTAAAATAATCTGAAGAAGGCCAGAGCGTACAACGGTCGAAAGGTCGTGAACATGGCAACAAAGATGAGGGCAATAGTCCGAACAATGGATTTGTTTAATATGTTTTTCTCATTTAAAAGGAATACACAATATTCTTTTTATACATTTTCAAACTAGTCACATCAAGCTATTCAACATAATGATAAAATGTATTTATTTTATCTAGCAAATACTAATTTTTGAATATGATACTGTTCCTTATCAATGAACCTAATACAGTAGTCAATACTAATAACATCGAAAGAACATTATACCACGAATATTCTGAACAAAATTCAGCAAATACCTGTGCAAATCTACTGATCTTTTGATCTAATCTCGTACATGTTAGCTACCCATTTAAAATCATAAATATTTTCTGTAGTTTTTATGATGGTATTTTATAACAACTAACACTTTGTACCTTGTTTCCTGTCATTTAAAATGAATTCGTAATATTCATTTCTACCTTTTAAGAAAAACACATTATCTTTACGTTTTGAAATTGGTTTTGACAAATGATAAACGATAAACTTGTTGAAAACGCACACCAAATTCCCCTTAAGGATAATATGCGATCTCGCCTTCGTTTGAAGAGAAAACAGAAAATGCAACTATGTATTTTGACATTATTATTGCGCGTCTATTACTGAACTCAAATGTAACCAATATAAGTTAACTTTTGTGCTTTTTTTTCTGCTTATCTCTAACCTTCGAGGTAATTGTCTCTGCTGTTACGGGTTATGCTTTGAGATAATTGTACCGCTCACAAATGCTGATAAAAGTAGACAAGCCCTCACCAACAATAATGTCGACTCTAAACAATATTTCTACATACCGGTAAAAAAGATTTTACTTATAAATCAGCAATTAACCACTGCACGAGGATGGATCAAAACATCTGTTGCTTGAATTTCAATCTGAAATCTTCTCTTTATAATTTATATATATATATATATATATATATATATATATATATATTCTTAGGCTAATGTTACGAAGCTATTTGTTCTTCAATATAATATCCTTCACTTCTGATCTAAATTATAAAGAGAAGATTTCAGATTGAAATTCCAGCAACAGATGTATTGATCCATCCTTGTGCAGTGGTTAATTGATATATATATATATATATATATATATATATATATATATATATATATATATATCGTAACGGCCCGTGCTTCAATTCTCGGTAGTGGATGCGCACTGCTGATGAGTCCCAAATATAGGACGAAACGGCCGTCCAGTGCTTTCTGCATTCTGTTGAGGTTTCTACTAAACTGAATGAATTACTTAATTATATGATTATATATATATATATATATATATATATATATATATATATATATAGAGAGAGAGAGAGAGAGAGATTGTAGGTGTAATGCATAACGGCTTGAAATGAGAAAGTGAAAAGCCGAGTTGGAATTCAAGTCATGTTCATTACATTTTTTTACGCGTAAACAGCTTTGGGAAAGGGTATGAGTCCATTTTCTCTCACCCATCATGGATTAAATAGCAGAGCAGACTTGATTCTCTAAAGTAAAGTTATTTGCAAGGTATGGGTAACTAGTGTAGGAGAAGAGCAATTCTAAATTCAAAACCTGTTGCGATATCTTTCAACTAAAGTATTTAACCAAAAACAACTCATTGAATAAGAGTCTGGCAAAGATCTGTATAATGGATTATACAATAAATGAATGATTATATATATATATATATATATATATATATATATATATATATATATATATGCTAGTAAAATTTAATCATTGCTAAGTGGTATAAAGGACACACACACACACTTATATAAAAGAGTACTGAAAAGTTTACAACTCAACTAACTTCCCAACAGATGCTTTAGTGAAATCTTTTCTTATTTTGGCCGAGAACTTTTCAGCAACTCATCTTCTATATAAGATCTAATTTACAATCTCAAAACTTGCCAAATAAAATTTCTCTGTAAATTTTGTTTTTTGTATTATGTTTAAACGATTTAATAAATTGTCTGAGAAAAAAAAGGTAAATTTTAAGTGTTTATCTCAAGAATATAAAAACATTGAATGATACAAAAAACACAATAGAACAAGTCTCTCTGTTATTTTCTCTGTACTTGCTTATTCCAAGAGAATTCATTAATATGAAGATTAAAGTCATTCAAAGGTTGATACATTGCATAGATATTTAAAAACACATGATACTACTATCATCATCAAATAAAAACAAAGTTGAATACCAATTATCTTCGAAATTCCGTCATGAAGTAATACAGGCAGACATGGCAAGGAATTTAATTATATCCTAACAAAGAAAATCAGTTAAACATCTGCTAAATTTTAGAGAGTGTCTCTTACTCAAGAGTAATATTTCATTAAAATTTTACCTATTCAAAAGAAGATATTGAAAATATATTAATAAACTGTTAATTTTATGGACAGTTACAGAAATTTCAGTTGGGCAGAAAAACTAAGATCATGATGATGAGTGTCAATTAGGAAACTACTTTATGTATAATTTAACATTTATAAAATGTGTTGAGTATTAAAAAACTTTAGAATCAGCTGTTTTGGCTTGATGGTGATGTCGCAGAAATTTTTGGATAAAAAGTGCTCGAAATCACAAAATAATAATATCACTACACCGAGTGTGTCAGTAGTATGGCAATAGAAATGAACAGTAAATGATTATAACTGAATACTGTGACTAATAAACCTTTAAAGTATAAGATGCGATTATGAGTCATGCACCAAATTAGTTTCTTTTCTTTCTAAAATTCTGTAATTTAGTTAACAACAGAAAACAGAATCGGTTAAAATACAAGTCACCTAACAAGTGAAAAAAGATTGGTACTTTATGTTTCTTCGTTTGTATGAACAAATCATAATTCCTTTATTCTGCCACAGTCGAGATCATTAATTATGAATTATATAATCTTTTCAATGCCTGTAGGTTTTATACTAGTTTTGAATTCAAAGTTGACCTTCTCCTAGACCGGTTACTAACAAGGGCTAGAGAGTTCAGTATGTCCTGTTATTTAATCCATATGAGTAAATTTGAATGTTTTATTTAATTCTGTTGTTATAGTTATTTACAAAGTGTAGGTTACATTTGTTACAATGACAGAGATATGGGCCACCAGGTGAGCATCAAACTCGCTACTAATAATCAACCAGATTAACGTAGCATACTTCGTGATACCTAGCCATTGCGTCACACCGAGGTGCTTAATCAAGTAAATGTAAGAGCCTATTTTAGAAAGTAAAATATGACAGCGTTTAGATCCAGAACTATCGATAGTATAAATCCCCTCTGCCTAGATGAATGATAGATTTGAGGAAAGCAACAAATATATCGTCCAAAACAGTGATAAAACCAATACGTATGAGAATATTAGGCCAATCAAATCGTGGAATTATGGGAAATATTTCTAATTCTGAATTTTCCTTCTTAAAAAAAGTTACTCCACATGTAGAAAATTAAGACGCCACTGATAATTGTATAGGGATCAATTCTTTTAATTATGGTTGAACCATTGAAAACAGAAAAACTAGCCAGGAAAAAACAAATGTCTATCTTTAGTTTCTTTGGTCGATATTTGACCTTGACCGACTTTGTTGTTTTCCCAATTTCCATTTATATTTTTACAGCTAGTCAACTGACGGATAAGACATTGAGGCAAAAGTAATATGTTTTTAAATAATTAAAACCAATAAACTCTCACTATTATTTTTATTTCCAAACAGAATCTTTCAGGATATCCAGCAACCAAAGGAGTTTTCTGAGCCTTTATTGTTTGCATTTTATTTCTTCTGAAATTCGTCAGTCACCTGAATCAAATATTGTCGAGAATGCCGCTGTCCTTTAAGCCAATCCACTACTACTTTATATTGGCTCCAAGATTTTCGGTTAGTAGGTGATGTTTGGTGAATTTTCTGTCCACCTGCCATCTTTGAAAGAGAGAAAATCAAACATTTCCTCACCTAAGAATGATTGATCTGCGTTCGCTTTTATGCAACTGGCAAGACCATGTCGAAAAGTCAACCGATCTTATCTGCCTTGCTGATTTAAATGCTGTTTCTTTTTTATCCAAAACCAGAACACGTTATGTTTCAACACAGGTTTTCTAAAGTATACCCCATTCTACGTGAAAACTTGCCAATATTATTAGAGTCCATCAAGAACAATATACCAGCTTCTTTTAAAGCGAAACGTTCAGCTACAAAAAAACGATTATATTATGAGATATACTCTTCATACCTAAATTGATTTCATCTATAAAGATTATAGCAATAATGAAATATATCTATTGTTATTCATTTTTAATATTTTTTTTTGAAATGCAGTTTCTTCTCTAACGCCAGTTAAACAGAAATATAATTAAAACATTTTCTTTTAGCTTGCAAAAGAATAATACAAAATGTGATATGTACTCAAGAAAAGATTATTGACCATGTATTTATAGATATATTGATTAAATTGAATTTTTAAGAAGTTTTTTTTGTTTTTATGAAATAAATATTTTACCTAGTTTCCCTGGATATCATTTTGGAAAATTTTCATTTTCATTTTACCACAGACAAATTTTATGAATACATCTTATCGGCTTCCGAAGTCTAAATACATTCATAGATAGCATATAATTTTTTCTCAAATTTTATTTGCTATTTTTAACTTATCAATAAAGGAACGGTTAATGATATTCATATTCAGTGGCAGAATATAACAAATACAACATTAGTTATGGCGGAGAGATCTTGTTCTAATGCATAATTTTGATAAAGAGACGTTAATCAAGAAAAAAGTTTCTTCTATTTTAATCGCTTGTTAAATAAAAAGTAAGCGTAGATTATAGCATTGTTATTAGGAGTGCAACCCTTACGATTAAAACACTGGAAGTGGGAAAGACGGACTTAACTAGAGTGGCTTACTAGGCCATTTTATAATTTCATAACCAAAGGTGCGTAATTATAGCATGAATATAAGTCACGTGATTAATTTACTTGCATTGTCTTCATTTAGATACATATATCAGTCATCCCTCTTCGATAAAGCATTTTATTTTACGATGTTACTAAATATATTTTTTAAATCCTACATTGTAAAATTAACAGAAATTGGACATATTTTACAAACAAATAATTGCGTATCTCGTAAAAGATTCTAAATATGGTCAAACTTGCATTACATTTGTCGATTTATTAACCGAAAATATCTATTCCCTGTTTAAAAAATGGTTTGGGACGTTTTTTGATGAACTGAATTATTTTATTCCACTTGCCTGTCCATTTTTTAATAAAATATTAAAATAATGAAGATACGTTGATTTTGAGCAAATTGTTCCTTGAATCGAGTCTGAATAATAAGCAGAAACAGAATAGTTGTACCCTTCTGCCTTAGGCAGGATCATCAATGATCACAGGAAATCGAAAACAGAAATACTTTTTAAAAATCATAAGAAAAGAATTTTAAGAATAGCCAAGAAGAATGGCAAAAGCACGAAAAACACGCGCTACACTTCTAATATCATCAAAAATAATTCTCTTAAATTAGACCTTTGAAGTCGTCGTACTTGAAGGTGGGTCGTGTTATAGTTAGCTCTTTCCAACATGGCGCTTATTATTTGAAGTCTCTCCTTTTTGTACGCGTGATTTTACAGACTATAATTGTCGACATTTTCACATAAAAGGTTTTTTTATCTTGTTTGATTCATAATCAGAGCTTCACTTTATCAAATCATTTTCTACCGGTTTTGTGCAATAGAGGATATCAATACCATTAAAACTGCTGCGTAGATACATGACGCGTTTCCATATGAAGCAGATATCTGTCGCTGTTGATATAATTTGATATTTGATAGTATCGTAGATTTTATAGATACACAGTCTTTCATTTCCATTCCTGTATATTTTCTTCATAATGAAGTAATAAAATGTTTATCAAGACGATATCATAAAAACATTAATAGTTCAACTGATATTCAGACAAGTTTAGTATAAGGCTTATGATATCCTATATCTGAAATCTTATCGCTGTTTAATTTATATTAACATTCCTCTTAAAATATCACACTGAAAAATAAATTTAATTAAATTTACCATGTAAATATGCATGTATTGCTTTCTTAGGTTTCAGCATCAATTCCTAAACCAGTCATTTGTTTGGCAACTTTGAATCTGATTTAAACTGTTAATTACGAGGTAAGGTCAACTTATTTTCTATTTTTATTTTATTTTAATTAAACACGTGATTATTACAAGCCAATGGCTAATATCATGACAATCGTGTCAGTGATGAGTGTGTTATGCACATGACATGTTATATCGTTAACAAAGCTTACGTCTTAAAATGTCTTTATTTTGTTTGTTGTTGTATGTGATTCTTTTGATTTTGCATGTCATTTTCCGACTTGATAAACCTCAATAACTAATTATTAAAATATTTGTGGAAAATTTCAGTGTTTCAAACTGTGTTAATAAACCTATGAAGCACTGTCTGAATTTCGTTGTTGAAGTATTAGTTATAGTTTTTTTATTGAGTTTTTTTTTTACCTGAAATGTTTACAGAAATATTTGGAAAGAAATATTATTTCCACAGCAACTAAAAAAATGATTGAGTGAGTGCTTGTGGTGTTTTATATTAAGGATATAAAAATTTAAGATTTATTTGAAATATATGTACAAAATATATATCTACAAGATTTTAGTAGATGAGCAGAAACTTTTTCGAAGAGAAATCTATCCGATATATGAAATTATTTTCATTTTGTGGAAAGTGGAAAAACAACAATCTTTCAGGAATATCTAACATATATATATATATATATATATATATATATATATATATATATATATATATATGTATATATATATGTGTGTGTGTGTTAACACATACACATGTATATATATGTGTGTGTGTGTTTATATATATACACATATAGGTGGAAGAAAATATTCAGGAAAATACGTGTTAAATTATTTTTTTTTCTCTTTATACGTTATTTTATAGATAAAAATATTTAAGTAAATGTTCTATAAAAATAAAGTATAAACAGAAAATATATTAAAATAATTGTCGGACTTTGGCCATTTCATAATACACACACACACACACACACATATATATATAAATATATAGTGTGTATGTATATTTTATACGTACATGTGTATATATATACATTCGTTATATATACATATATATATTGTACGTTACATATGCATATATATACGTTATATATGCATACACATATATATATATTGATATATATATATATATATATATATATATATATATATATATACTGTGAAACTAATATTCGTACATATACAAATTTTAATTTATTGTATTTACAACTAATGAATAAACATACTTTTCATATAATTAACTGTACACAGATGCATAATAATTATGTATGCATAGAAAAAAAAACATTGATTTAATAGAAATAAATCCCACTTTTTCCATTTTAATAGGTGAAAAAAATATTCGTACTATACAAAAAGAAGACATACTTTTTTAATACTTTATATAATAGCCATTATTCACTCCTACAACAACCAACTTCTTTTGTAGTCAATTAATGATTTGCAAAGTTTAGTTGATATTTTGTTCCATTCTTCTTTGTAAATGGTCTTCAGATCCATGATGTTTGTTGGCGCTCTCGGTTGGATTACAGTTTTCAAATAATGCTACAGGTTCTTGATTGGGTTTAAATCTGCGGACTGACTTGGCCTTTTCAGGATATTTACATTATTTTCAGCCAGCCATTTCTTCGTAGATTTTGCTGTGTGCTTAGGATCATTATCTTGTTAAAAGATCCAATCAGGAGGAAGTTCAAGATTTTCAACTGAAATTATTAAATTTGCTTCAAAAATAGTTTGATATGCTGCAGCATTCATTTTATTATCTTTTACTGATATGTTGCCAGTACCTTTTGCAGAAAAACATTCTCAAGCCATGATGCTGACATCACCTAATTTCGCCACCTTTCCTCCTTACATAATTTCTAGAATTAAGTCCAAACAACTCAATTTTGGTTTCGTCTGTCCATAATACTCTTTCCCAATACGATCTTTCTTTATCCTTAAATTCAAGAACGAATTCTGAACCTGGGGTCTCAGTGTCTTTTCAATAGCAGTAGAGTTTTCCGAGGGGAGCGTGAATTTAGATTGTTCCTATGAATTTTATTGCTTATTGTAAATTTAGTGATACAAATTCCTGATGAAAGCAAATCATTCTACAACTCTTGACGAGTAACCTTCGGATTTTGGTTAATTTGACGCATTAATTTCCGTGAAGTTCTTGAAGAAATTCTTCGTGGAGCACGTGTTCTTCTTTGGTTTTCAACAGTTTTGATTTTTTTATATACCTTGCAATGATTTAACTAATGGGAGTAAATTGAATATTCAGGTTGTCTGAGTTTTTTTTGTAACTTTTACCTTCTTTCCAGAGCTTAACAATCAGTTCTTTATGAGAATTTGTCAATTCTTTACCTCTTTCCATGATGACAATCTTCTTGCACGAATATCAATTACAGAATGTTCAGTTTGTATTTTTAGGCTATGAATCACTACTGATAACATTATTGGAACATTCTAATATATTCCATTTGAATAATTTGTAGTAGTAAATCAATTAAAATTTTCAATATTTGAAATTTGCATGGTGCGAATAGTTTTTTCCCCCATTAAAATTGATAAAGGGGATTTATTTCTATTAGATCATTTTTCCTATTTCCTATGGATATTTAGTTATTATGTATATGTGTACTGATGCATAATGATGAAAAGTATTCTTATTCATTAATTAGAAATACAATAAATTAAATATATATATATATATATATATATATATATATATATATATATATATATATATATATATATATATATATATATATATACATTCAAGCCTTGCTTAACCGGAAGTTCTGTGGTATGAATCTACCTCTTCTCCCCTCAGCCATGGATTAATTAGTACCATTATTATTTTCAAAATAAAAAAATGTGTACAGCATATTTAGCTTTCGGCATTAAATAATTTGCAAATTGTTGATATACCGCTAAACACCCCCCCCCAAACTATCACTTTTGAAACCAGTCACTTTTCCGTGTTCATTTTATTATGACGTTGCTAAACACGTTGGATGTCATCCTACCCAAGTAGGTCTATTTTTTAATTTTTTTCTGACCTTAGTATACATTTTAAAGAATTTGAATTTATTTTCTCGAGCCACTTTAAATCAATCTTGCTTGTTTCTCAAAGTCACTAATACTTTCCTACGTAGATGGCAGCCATGTAAAATTACCTATAACGCTTGGTTCTTGTAATCGAAACATTTTTGTACTTATTGAACAACATCCTCAGCCGATTTTCTTGTATTTTCGTCCATTAATCTCCTCATGTAATGAATTCACCTTGGGATCAGTTCGCATGATAAATATGGTCGCTTCTGTACATCTGATTTTAACATTTTCCAATTTCGTACAATTTTGGCAGCATTAATTTTGCTCAACATCTGTCAAATTACCATTTGTTTTTTGTAGTCGTTGTTCTATTTGCATCAATTAATAATAGTTTCCTTAAAAATCAGGTGATATTTTTAAAAGATAAACGTCTATATACTAAAAGATTTCATTGGTGAACTGTCTTAATACAATGTTTTATTTATATGTACATTTAATTAAATCCTCCCCAATAAAAATTAACTTTGACAATTTAATTACGGTATAGAATGAAATTAATTTCTTAGGGTGATTCATTTTTTCATTGCAGAATTTCAATGTTTGATTATAAATAACATTAGGTTGGAACAAAATTTCTTAAGGTTTTGAAATAAGAAAGATATGTGCTGTTTATGGAGATGGTACCATAATTAAGAATACTGCTCATAGGAGGTTAAGAAGTGCAAAGCTTAACCGGAAAGACCAAGAATATTTCCACAGGCTGGCAATCGCTGATGACCAAATAATACAGTCCTGATAGATTTCATTTAGATTTTATACAAATTTTTATTTCAAAATTTATATAGTATACATTTTCATGGAAATCACTACATGGACATTAACTTTTTTGATTTTTATAGTTAATAATTTCTTGATTGTGTACAAGAATGCATACATCTATATTCAATGACTGTAAGTATTTTCTTCTGCATCAAAAGATAAACCTATTACCGAAATCATAGATTTGTTTCCAATTTTCATTTTTTTAAATAGGCATCATAATATGTGTTCATTATGATGACGTCATGCATGTTGTAACACGCTTACGGAATTCTTTTCTAGTCTAAATGTATCCATCAGATGTTAAATACATTCCAAATCCCAATAGGGGATTCCAGTTTCTATTTTGGGGTAGTGGTCATATATGATTCAACATGGCTGTACACACTCCCGCGTAATCCAGAATTTGCTAACAGAAAATATTGCATGATCCTGTTACACCGCAATATAGAGGGTTCCGGTTGCTTCTCCTGATTTGAACTCTAGGCCTGGTGCACCGTCTAGAAAGAGAGATTACCAAAGACTTGAATGAATACCATAATCCAAGCTTGCAGTTCTGATGACCGCTCTCCAGCCTGAAAGCAGTTTTGTTGAATAATTTTGTGTAGAATTCTTATTGAATAACTTTTTTTTTTTTTTCCATATATTGATATTTCTATTGAATACGTTTTTTAATAACTTTTTCTTGGCACATCCGGTATGTGCTTCTATGACTGATTTGTGTTTTACTGCTTATCAACATTTTGCTGGTTATTTTATTTAAAGCCAAAAATATTTCCGAGGGCTGAATTGATACTCGTCTCTCCCATTTTCAATTTGGAGCCATTATCCATTACATCACTGGTATATCCAAGCATACAGCACCTAATGTTTCCAAGCAGTCACTTATGTAGGTACTGACCAGACTCGATGTTGCTTAACTTCTGTGATCGCACGGGTGCAGTCGTTTCAACGCGATATGACCTTAAGCCATGTGCTTCTATGAATATTGATGGGTATACATATGTGTGTGTACGAGTTACAAGATAATGCTTAAGATGGAACGATAATGGTCGAGTGTCTTATCCTCATGGCCTTTGATCAGAAGTAAAACAAATTAGAGCAGCCTTCTTCTTGTAGCCTCTGATCAATGGGATGCCAAACTAAGACTGACAGAAGAAAGCAGAGTGAATGCTAATTATTTGGACAAATAAACCCAGACAGCTCAGGTGAGTGGCAGAGAAGGACTGAGCTACAATCTTCTCTCTATTCTTCTCAGTAGATTTTATGTTTAAAACGTAAGCCCTCTCTTCCCCTCTCTCTACTCATTCAATGAGTAAACGAGGTATGTTTTTATAGCTCGTGTTTACATTATTTTTCCATGGGGGTATAAAGTCTGATTTTGATCCACAAACACTTTTTATGAGCACTACCTGCAACCACGCAAGTTGTCTGCTGAAACCTCAATACTTTTCGATGCTACTGAAAGTCACAGCAGCATTCAATTTGACACGAGTCGATCTGGCTAACTCAGTATGGTAATAATGCAATTATCATATATGCATGTATGTATGAGTGTACATGAGTATATATACCTGTGCGTAGATAAATAGATCCATATATATATATATATATATATATATATATTTGCTAAAATTTATTATCTTCATACCAAGCGTATCTCGTGGTGAAGTGGTCATCGCTGGGGACTGAGTGACAGCAAATATAAAATCCCACACACCTCATATCACCTTTAAAATAGTCAGAACCACTCTGCTCTATAATATTTCCATTCATGGGAATTTTACACACTTCACAAGGTCTTCTTTTTTAGATTCTTTCTTTTCGATTTTAGTGGATGATTTTCTCATACGGTCACATTCATAAACTAGAATACTTTCTTTTTTTAATATAAATAAATCCGTTCATTAAACTTTGATTGACTATTCTTTTGAACTGTTAATGTTCCAAAATATTTTGATTTCTATATTTTGCATGACAGGTAATTTTTTGCGCTCATACTATTTATTTGTATGGTTGCTTGCATAATTCGCTGTAAATTTCGATCCCTAGTAAATCATGATTTTTTTAATTATTTCTAAGTGACTTCGCTGCATTTGTTCATTATATAATAAAATGTTTTTTGTCTTTCTAAACAAAACGATATTTTCGCTCATAATGGTTATATTTTTTGCGATTTTTCCCACATAGTTAGACCTAACGTTTTTCTTTCTGGCTGTTAATAGAAGTGATTTTGTTTCTCTTTTCATATAACCTTTTCGCAACCATAACCAGTTTATTTGTCTACAATTTCTTTTATCTTCTAAAAATATTCACGGAGATCTTTCTTCGTTCTATTTTGTAATGTCTTGTTTCTCGTATTTTCTCTTCCTTTCTTGTTTCCATTATTATTTTTTGCTGTTGTCTAGATTCTCTTAGTCTTTTTAGCAGACTTCATGCAGTTCTCTGTTGTATTCTGTTAATAATTTCTTGCTAATTTTCTACTGGCATAATTAATTTCTTTGTCGTTTTCTTTTATTCCTATGCCATCTGCTCGCTTGTCAAAATTTACCAACTGTTTCGTAATTTCCTCCCTCATCATTCAGCCATTGATTCTTTATTTACGAACACGTCTACAGATGACAGATTTGCTGTCTGTCCAATACGCACGTATAAATCGTTGTTTTATGTGTCCCAGACATATGTTGCATTCTAGTTTCGTAACATCTGCACTGATCCAAAGTATTGTTTTTACCTATTTTTTTATATATCATACTCTCATTGGAATTTTAGCAAAACTTTCTTAATATTTTAATTCTTTTGTTTTTATTTCAGTACTTTTAATTAAACTAATCCTGGGATCGATATGGTTTATACAGTAAGATTTGGTGCATCACTTGGTATCTATTAAACTTTATTGTAGTAAAAGGTTAACTGAGAATTGAAAGATCGTGCAGCGCCTTTCTTTAAAAGAAGAGAAATTATCTGCCCTGGTGTTTAGTTTTATAAATTCCTAGCTCCTTACAGGGACTCAAACATTGATTCCTGCGCTGGTATCAAATACGCAACTGTTTCTATTACGAGGTCGGCTATACATTTTGTGAATTGCTTACATCTGAGACACTTAATTAAAAGAAATCATTGATTTTTTTTTCAGAAAAATTATTTAAGGTGGATAATTTTCATTGAATAATGATTTGAACTTAATGAATATAAATGTCATTTTGTAGACGTTTACACCACAACAAAGACTAAATGTTTCTATACTTAGAATTCAAGCATGAAAAGAAACTTATCGGTTGACGTGGACATTTTAATATTTTCATGTCAAAATTAAATGTATGCAAATATTACCAGCATTTTCTGGTAAAGAAGATGCTGGTAATGCTCTTCAAAGAGCTTCAATACACAGTAGAAATATGGATTATATTCTTAATTGATCGGAAATCATGCACATGTTTTGTTTTGATGAATTAAAATGGACTACAATAAATAACCAATTCAATGGAACTCACTTGAACCCGTTGGAAATATTCCCTTATTGGCTAACGAACTGTGCGTCTCAATTCATGAGCGCGAGCTGTGTGTGAGCCTCATGGCCGGATGCCAAGGAGGATGTTTTCTGTTTGAAGAATGAGACAGCCAAGCGATAATGAGTCATATACCGAAGAACCCATTCAATCGGAGCCGGCTAAGAAGGCCAAGTTACTTCAACTGAAAATATTTTAACTGGGCTCTACCTTCAAGTATATGTTTAGATTTTATCAAAACCGATCACCTTATCGCACACATTTGGTTGTGATACATGTGATTAGTATAACGTAATCAATTTGGCTATACTGACATCCGTATATATTTATTAACAGGTGTTAATTTATTGACATGCTGCACTCTCACTTAATAATAAATGCTGGATACCTTTTGTACATGGCATACAAGAAATGTAGTCAACATTAATTACAATGATAGCAAGGACATCCTCCTTGCAGAAATTGCTCAGTTAACATCTTCGGTATTTTATTTCTAGTAGCAATATATGTCTGTGTGTTTGTGTGTGTTACAAATATCGAGATATATACAGAGAAAAAATGAAAAAAAATTGTTTTTAAGCAATAAAGCGGGATATGTTCATGGACAAGGAAAGAAGTGATGAAGAAACAGTGTGAATCGAGACATGAAATCAATGAGTGGTTGCTATTAAACGATAATTGATAAGAAATTATTTCCATTACTGTTCACAATTCTTTGTGTTTGGTGTGTTGTTTGCGGAATATTACACCTCAATCGTCCCACTAGCCCTTCTTTCTGGACTTAAAACCAAAAGAAGCTATTACTAGAAAGAGATAATCTTTGCAGGAAATACTGACGGTTTACATCTACATTCGAACAGATTTTATTATACAAGTCCATATTTACACAATAACATTGCAATTAATCAGCCAATGTTAGTAACATTTTCACGGGTTATGAGAATATTTTAATCACACCAACTTACACTCGATCGGATTTTATTATATAATTTTCTGTTCGTAATCAACTGGTGTTGGTAATGTTTTAGGGTTTACTTCTGTTTATATGATAAACCTACCATACGAATTTCAGTTTATAATATCTGTTTTTAATACAAATATTTACATTTTCCGTTTTTGGTGGGATTAAATCTTAATATGCAACTAGATTGTTTCTTCATCATACTGGAAATAAATATATGTATTCGCATATATTTTTTATATCTGTTTTTTCATTTCATATATATAGAATTGCCATGGGACTTAATTAATATATATATTCTAAAGAGAAATAATACATTGTAAAATTATTAAGCGAGAGTAAAACAAAGTTTATAATTACGAAAACGCTGAGCAGAGATTACAAAAGAATAAACAAGAAATTGGAAATATTAGCAACGAACAAACAAGTAAACTGGCATTAAGAATGTTATAAAATTTGAGTAAAATTATATAAAATAAGAAAATCAAATTGAGAACTACGAAAATATATTGTGTTGCAAATGTTTTGCAAACACAGAATACAGGATATTAAGATCAGAGTCAAAAGTCACGAAAACAACCAAACTACTCTCTTCAAATCAAATAAAAATGTGTAATATCGGTGTAGTAGTACATTAAAAAGTGATTTATCAACAATGATTTTTTCATGACTGTACAGTTCAATATTATGAACCTGAGAAATGGATTAGTGTTTGGACCCTTCTTGAAAAAAAAAGATTTCAACTAATGCGACTTGGAAGACAAAAGGGAGCAACTATGTAATATTTAAGGATGGCATACAAGTCTTCTCCACAAACTGAAAAGTTACGGAGTCTCCGGACATATTTTTGATCTGATCCAGTTTTTCTCATCAAATTGTGAATTAAAGTTATCCTGAACGGCCACTCATCTTGACTCTTTTGTACTAATGCAGGTGTACTCTGGTTCTCTATACTTAGATCTACTTTGTTTTGAATTTTCATTAATGACCTTCCCGATGGCATCAGCTCTCAACTTGGTATCTACGCTGATGACGCAACCATTTATTCCTGTCTCAATAATAAATCTGATCAGTTCGATAAAGTCAAATTGGCAGCTGATGTCCAAAACGACCATCAATCTTCTAACTATTGCAAAGGATGGCTTGTTAATTTTAAAGTCTCTAAAATTTAAACTGCTCTTTATTAATCATCTTCCTTCATTCCATCAGCATGGCTGATGCTAACCTCCAAGAGAGTAACTCGTTGCTCCTTCTCGGGCTAACATTTGGTTGATATGAAGTGGAAAGACTATATTGTATCAATTGCCAGATCATCTGCTAAGAAAGTTTTTTCACTGTGTTGTGCTAAACAATTTTTCTATTTAGAATCTTGCATATCTACTATTCGTCCATGAATATTACTGTTATATATGGTCTAGTGTTCCTGCTATTTATTTAGAGCTCCTTGATAAAATCCAAAGAAGATTCAGCAATATTATCGGTCCTTATCTGGTTACACGGCTTCATTTACTTTCCCACCGCCATAAAATTAAAGCCCCTATACATTTTCTATAAATACTTTCATGGTAATTGTATGGATGAGTCCTTCGTTATGTTACTTAGCCTTTTTCATTAGACTGGCGACGATGTCTCATCAATTTACCGCTGATTCGGTTAGATGTAACCATAGGTTCTATGCTAACAGTTTCTTTTCTCAAACTTCTTCCATCTGGAACTCCTTCTGGCTCCATGCTTTCCAGTCAGCTTTAATCTTCAAAAGTTTAGATACACTGTCAATCGATAGCTACTTTCCATCTGATTGCTCTTTGTTCTCGCTCCTTAATAATGTTTCTCTTTTCTAATTCTTTCACACTCGGTAACCATTTCTGTCTTAGTAGTTTTAATGCCTTGCTTGGGATGAACTCGATTAAAAATACTATTATAGGTAATAAAATTATAGGATTATTTAAATTTGATGATTGTTTCAATATAAATGTAGAGAATTATTTCAAGTTTCTGAACAAAACATTTTAGTGACACAAGTAATAGCCTTGAAACTAAACTAAATTGCATCGTTGACAAGGCAACGATCCTTCACATTCTATAAATGTAACATTTGACAATCTTAGCTAAAATCTTTCAAAGATACTAAATTAATAAAATGGCTATCAGTCGATACAAATTTTAAACCAATAGAAAATGTGGTGAAATATCGCAATAATTTTAAAGTAGAAAAGTTAACAAAATCAATATGTCTTGTGATGTTATACCATGACAGTTAAGAAATTAAGTAAAATAATTTATTCAATTATATATTATCAATATTCTACATAATCAAATATGTGTCTTTTATTTATTTACAAAAAATTATGTTGCACTTGGTTTGTTTGCATATTCATAAAATAAGTTATCACTATTTTTATACGGATAAAAGTTATACGTTTAATCTAACATTATACAGTAAATTGCTCGTATGAACATTGGTATATTCTAATATTTTACCAACATCGGTTACTTAATATCAATTTTGCTGAGAAAACATTGACTTTAATAATAAAATCTAACGGAGTGTAATTAAATGACATTTAAATTATTATTTTTACTCTAAAACCAAGGGTTTCCATTGTGGTGTGTAAGTATGTATTTGTTGGCTTAACCTAGAGTAGATTAAGGATATTTTTGTACTGTTAAAAGTATGGAATATATGATAATGTAATGTTTAATTGTTTATTTCTTTGTTGCGGTTTTGCTTCGGTCATGTATGCATTATCATGAAAATAAAAACACCCTTACTATGTCAAGCCTGAAAACATTTGTTAAATTGAAAAAAAAGTTAATAAAATTAAATATATGACCGTATGGCACAGTTATTTTAAGTAGCAGATTGGCCATGGTAACAACGTTTTCGATCAAATTTTAAGTTGTTTTGATAATGCTTGCATTATTGAAACGTGAACAAGAAAACAAAAAGTTAATCATCCAACTAATTTTTAATGCATTCCATCTTTCTATGTATATTTCATAGCAATCATTTATCACTCTTAAAAGAGGATACATTGCATATAATGATAAAATATTTTCTCAAAATAAAACAATATTTACTAAAACGATAATAATGTGATGATTGCTTGCATTAAATATAAATTCTAGTTATACGTCAAAAGTAGCCACTTCAAAAAGTGTGCTTTTAATGAAATATCTTATTTTTAAAGCAAAATAAATGAATCCAGTTTCTAACAAATTCAAACATTTCTGTCTGCACATTTAGTGTTTATTTGTTGATTTTACAAATATAATGAGGATTATAGAAACAGAAAAACTCAAAACCGATGTAGCAAATCAAAGAACTCTTGCTTTAAACATTAAAATATTTACATAAATTCAAAATAAATAAACCAAAATACGTCGGCCTGGTTTATTTAGCTTATCACAATAGAAATAACTTGATTAAAACTATTTGAATAACGCAAGCAAAATCCTGTGTAGAAGAGAGTAACAAAAATTTTAGATATTATTTATACAACATAATCTTGCAGAAACCTGTCTCTCTTTCAGTGCTACGTCCCTGCAGGACATAGACGATCATTGCTCTCCGCTGTTTTCTTTTGTAAATCTGTAAAATGTGCATTGCCATAATTATTTTTGGAATAGATAATGGTGTGCTTTCCCGCTGCCTAATGAGCTATGGGAAAAATTAATAAACGCAGGGATTTTTTTCGATTTACTTCCAATATTCCACGTATAAAATCAGTTGTTCTAAATATTCACCAATAATAATATTGCAAGACATATGTATCCCAAATTCCTGGAGTCTCAAAATAAGTGAATTCCAAAACAACATACTTATGGGTACCTCATATATCTGACATAGATAAAATAAAAGTTTTAAAGCATAGTAATAATTTTCTTTCAATCGTTTTTTTGAATTATAAACTTATATATGTTACCAAAGATTTATGAAATCCTTAATTTTAAAACATTTGCACAAATTTGGAATATTTTTCCCGCACCAATAAAATACATGGCAAGTCACCTGTTCGGCTCTTTAGGTGCAATAAAAACCTGCTGTTTTTTAACATCTTTAGTTGTTACTTTCTGACATTTTATACAATCAGGAATAATAATAACTAATGAAGTCAGCATAAATGGATAAGATACAAAATGTCGTAGGGTACTCTTTCTACGTTATGCCTGGAATCAATATTATTAGTATAATAATATGATAAAGTATATTTTTACAATTCTTTATAATCTAGTCTTTCTGTATACTGCTACATAAGTTTTTCACAATCCCAACAATAATTATTTATAATGTATAAAATTAAATTTCATAAAAGTAGTTATTTACACTATTTACATTGTTCGGCCTGTGGTCATCATCCTTATTGTCATATTCACGGCATTTTGGCCGTTGTACGCTTCGGCCTTCTTCAGGTGATGAATTTCGAACCGAACCCTTTTTTTAGTCCACTGGGGTAGACTGTTCTCGTTTCGCATGCCACGCCTTTTTCGAATATCTCAGTTTCAGTTAATTCCCTTTCACTCACCAAGTTTTTGTTTCGGTCAAGTCACTGGATTACTTTAACCAACGCTTTTGGAGTTTGGATGTTACTTTATAATAGTCTAATTTGAAAGAATAAAAGAAAAATGACAACTACTACATGAAAGGCAGAATGGTAGGAATACAATAAGGACAGCTTTTTATAGTAAGCATATGTGAAGAACATAGAACAATATTATCGGGTATTATCCTCTGATGAAATATGCTTATTGAAACTATTATAAAATGGCATCCTTAAATATCAAAAACAGTTTTCTAATAACTCTCCACTTCGCCTGAACAATTGCAACTTCACGAAGTGATATATTTTATGAGGCGATAAAATTATGACACTCACGACATGCAGCAAAGCTGTCTATCACTCAATTGTGTTTTGAGCGAGTGGATGCAGAATATTTAGTGTGGTCTGCAACATATATAAGTGCTTAATCTGGCGAGTGTGGGAATCAATGGATGTTCTTGAAAGCAGTTACGTGTCATCTATACATGATGAGGAGGATTATCGTTTCTTGCCATCGTTGTGACTAGGATTTCAGTCACATATTGGTACAGTTTTGTAAATAACGTTTTAAACATGAATATAAGAACTATTTTTTTCATTGATGAGAATGGACGACGGGACAAATACTTTTCAAATTCCAAGTACATTCCGTAGTTAACACAACGTATTTAAAAAAAATTAATGAATACAATATTCTTATCATGATAATAAAAAATATCGCGACAAATATGTGTCCACTTCAAGGTCTGTGTGAATAGTAGAAAAACAATCAGTGACTCAATTATTCCATGTATCCACAATGTCAATGCGGCAGCTTTTTCTAGACATACGAGCTTTCGAGAAGACACTTTCGCTGACCATGTTAGAATATATTAAAATTTTATTTTTCTACCTTCTCTTCCCCCATGATACATTTCATTAATAAATTTAAGCTAACAACGCACAAAACGGTTTTTTAATAGTCATGTGTATGCTTATAACTTTGAATTTATTCAGAATTTAACTCTTCTATAAGTAGCATTTGTATTGCCTTCCTGTTAAAGGAACGTGTTCAAATATTTATATTTTAAATAAACCATGCTTTATTGTAAAAGCGAATTTTTCTAAATACATTTTATCCTTTATGATTTTACTTGTGTAATAAACTTGGTTAAAAACTGCTTGTTTTGTAAAACATTAATATACCTCTTAAGGTCTATGAGTTTACAATGAAGGTAACATCAGTGAATTGTGACCAGGCATGAAAACTATAGATTCACAGACCATTCGGGCATAGTATACATATTCAGTCAAATTACTTAATCTCGTTAAAATGCAAAATCTTTGGGATTTTTAAGAAAGCTTTATTCAAGAAACATAGCTAATAATGTTTGCTTTGTATTATTTTTTTTTTAAGTAAACAAGGATTAAATTTAAGTATCTCTCTGTTGTCACTTTTCAGTTACTTTCTTTACTACGTAATATCTCTCATTATTTTTAAGCCCGCATTTCTTTTGTGGGGAAGCGTTAGAACCACTAACATGCTCAATAATTACTACGGATTGATCATAATCATTTCACAACAAAAACATTTGTATAATAACAACAAGAAACACAATATCATTTTCTAATTCTACTTTTAATGCTATCGCCACGGGGAATTACAGTTTGCAAGAAGGGATACAGATCATTTGAAACCGTATTGGTGCATGTAAGCGCTATCAAGTCAGACTCCGATTTCACTAGCGGCCCTTGCAAAATCAAACAGAATATACCATATATCATTATAGAGTCAATATCAGTTTACATAAAACACCATTACGGATCTATAGTAAGATAATATTTCCTGTTCAAAACGGCTGAAAATAAAAAATGCCAGTCTCTCAACTTCTAATGTAAATGTTCTCTGGATTATATAAAGGATGTTGTGGTAACCTTGTTGTCGACAACTACATCCCCACCCTACAAAAAAAATGCAGCTTGCTCTATACAGTTCGTTAACTGATGAATTCATTGACGCAAGCGTTGAACTGGAATGTGGTTTTATCAAAGTTTTCCTTTATTAAATGTTTACATCTTCAGTTTTCTTGCCTCCCAGCAGACGATCACATTTTCCATTTGCCACCAAAGAATGTCCGAAATACAGATATCCCTATCATGTCCTTGCTACTCTTGCCATCTTGGAGATACAGTGCTCTATATTTCTGAACCCAACAATCATTCTGCGAATAAAACGTGTTAAATTCTGTAACGTTCCATAGCTGCCACTGCTACACTACTTCTTTACCTGTTACTTTATATGCATACATCGATCACAGTTAAACTTCCTCGTTACCTGGTACGTTACAAATATCATCCATGAATTAGTCTCTCTCGAAATTATAGAAATTATTTCGAGTGGCACTGGTCTATTTATTTTGGTCTGTTCAGTTTAATATATATTATTATAAAAATTATTTTCAGATAGAGTGTATCAGTAAAGGAACAAAATGAATAAAAAGACAAGAGGAGAAACAATTCTTAGACGACGTCTTTCGTCCTCTGAGGGTCTTTATTATGACACATTTGCCTTGCTAACGTCCGTCAGAGGATGAAACTCGTCGGCTAAGAACTTTTTATTCATACATTATTATTCCACTAAGATGAATTCAGACTGACAAATCATGATGTATTGTATTTTTCGAAAAATAATTATCTTCATTATTATACGGATTGTTTTATCAAGTGGCTGTGGATAAGCGTGATATATTTCATCATAAAACATTATCTTATAATAATTTGTCATTAATTTAGTTCAAACGAACTTTGCTAATATAATCTCTGAACCAATCTTAACATAACTGATTTCTTTTTCTGCGTCCATATATTGATATAGCATATCTTTAGATATTGACTCATTTTGGTTGTGTTTAATCATAGTACAAAGCCACGTATGCGAGAATCAGTTACTAAATGATAATGATCTGAGAAAATAACGAGAGAACTACTGCCTCACGGCAACAAGGGTTAATAAGCACTGAAATAATGTATCTAAACTTAATATTGTCTCTATGATAGATATTTAAATGTAAGAGGTGTATTGCTTTTTACAACTGTTTCTTGCTAGCGTTGATTAAATAAGCAAGAGTATCCCTTTTCAGTTAAATGAAATACGTAAATTTGTATTTGTTCTTTAATTGATTATTTATAAGACTATATGCATATATGGCCAGTAGCCAATACTAAGTCGAATTTTCTCATTTTCCTCATTACAGTTCTGGCAAGTAGAGTAAATATTGTTAGGAACATGTGCTCGGATGAAGCCTTTGTAACTAATGTAAATTCATGCCGGCAACAAAGCGAAATACAGAAGGCTAATATTGTACCTGAAGTGAAGATTCAGTCGTGTAAGCTCTTTTGATCATCAGGTGTTTTGTTTTAGAGTAAAATATTTGAAGATGGTTTAACAACTTTAAACAGAAAAGGAGGAAGATCTTAAGAACATTGGCAAAAGACATGAATGAAACCAATCAGTTTTATGCAAATATCATAAAGAGAATCAAGTAGAGGGAAGAGATACAGAAAACCTGTTTACATAAGACATTTAAGCAAGAAATGTACAGCTTGTAGAATCCTTCATGGTACAAATACGACTGAGGATATAACAGTAGAGAGATTGTGTAATATTTTTGGTAAGCAATGTAGGCAATAAAACTATACGTCTCTTCGAAATTCATGTTGATGTCAAGATAAGTGCAGTGAATTATAGTAATGTCTTGAACAAAACCAAGTTAGAAGCTTTAAGCGAAAGACTATATTCATACGAGATAATGTCCTACCATTTTTCATGCAAAGATCGCTTTTGTTCCACCTTGCCAAAACAAAAAGGTTTCAAAGGCAGTAAATTAATAAAATGACTTGTAGCCTCTACAGATATTAATCCAATAAAAAAATATGCATTTTGTCATTATATAGAGGTATAGGAGAAAACAATATTCAAGCAAAGAATATATCTGAGAAAGAATAACAAAGTTTTGCTGCAAGTAATGTTAAAAAATGTTTCAAAAATCTGAAAATTAAAATACTAGAATATCAAGGAACCTATATTAACATATAAAAGTGTTTTGAAAATAATTTCAGGTATATGGATATTGTTATATATTTCTATGGCCGACAACTTTTGAATTTATTTATAAATAAAACTTCATTTCGCATTTTGTCCGCATAAATATTTTCATAAGCATGTATGTAAAACTCAAACGATAACTTTAGCAACATCGTTTGGTTAATAGCATGTTTTATAATAAAATCTGACAAAATATATAACATCTGATCATCGCTTTAGGGTATGTAACTATCAGTGACACATTACAGTTTATTTCTATTTCTACACTGGCATTTTTTGTTTCTCATACGAACACACACACACACACACACACATATATATATATATATATATATATATATATATATATATATATATATATATATATATATATATATATGTGTATGTGTGTGTGTGTGAAGGCATAACAATAACTTAATAATTTATTAAGATATATTTATTTTTTTACATAGTCTCTTTTTTGTTAGTGCCTTTAAGACAACGTTTAACCATTAATTCCATCGATAGAACATTCAGTGAATTATTCCAACACTTTTTCGGAACACTATAAGCATCAGGCTACAAATTTGTTGATCCACCTTCGTGTATATATATATATATATATATATATATATATATATATATATATATATATATATATATATAATGAACTTCAGCCTTTCATGCCGACTTATATTTGGTGTAAGATAAAAAGCAAAAGCACACGTATTTGATTAATGTTTCCTTTTCAACTTTTCACCAACCTACAACTATGACGATTGACTTTTAACGATGATTAAAAACGAAGAAAAAAAAACACCAGTAAAAACTTAACATTGAATAATCTGTGAATCACTTGGAAAGACCAATGTTAATTTAAGAATGCCGCTAAGCTCAAAAACTGCCCTTTTATTTCCTGTCTGTGAAGTCAAAACAAAATGCTAAGAATACAAAAAAACTTATTGCACAGAGAAAAAGATTTTATTATTTACATAGTGGTTTTTCCACAGGAAAACTTTATGGTTTTCTCTTATTGATTTTACTCTGAAATAATAGAAGTGTTTTATTTATGTAGATGTTTACTTCCCAATTCACTAAACTGCACTAAATAGTGACTGCTCAGTGATGCTGTTTCGCAATATAACTTAACGATTTCGTTGCCATTTGTAACACAATAAAAACTTCAGGCAGGTTTCTGTATTTGACGGTACTCAAGTATAAATATCAAATTTATTTTCAATTGCATATTTGTTTTTTAAATATTTCACAGGATTTCATATATTTGTTTTGGTTTTCACAACCAACAGCAATAAAACGTTTACTGATATTCTAAATAGTTCCTAGCTTTATTTTCATAGGATATATCACAGTAAAAACACAAAATGAAACATGGATAACCTTTTTTTAAAAATTACGTAATGTTCTAGTTGTTCTTTATCCGAAATTTTGACCGCTATTCTGCGCATCCATCCTGAAATGTATGATCTATTTTACAATGTCGAACCTTATTTTGGGATGCAGTTGCTTCGACTTTAAACACGTAATTTATTTAGTTCTCTTTTATCACTGTCTCACTTATGCCATTGTAGTTGTGTGGTTTCTCGTCTTTTTTCCATGCCTATCATTTGGCCTTCATTATCATTTCGAATAAATTTTGTAATTTTATTATGTAAGATACGTTTTCAGTTACATTTTGCACAGAAGAATAATTTTTGATGCTTTCACTGAATGTTCCGACACAATTATTACCATCCTTATTGTTTCTTATACTTTACTATTAATTCATGTTATAGTTTCAGACATTTTAAAAGGAAACTTTATTATTTGACAGTTTCAACTATGAGAAACCATAAGAGTCATTATTGTTATATTTGTATATGTTAAACAAGACCAAATAGCTGAAATGGTAGAATGACTACAGTGTTGTGGTAAGTGAAAAATAAATTCCTGCCTGCTTGTCTACCATATTCGAAAGTCAACATTCGAGACTCTAAAGTTTTATCCAAATTTAAACGCCAATCTCTAACTTTACTGTAAATACATAACAATGCGAGTCATAATGCAGACAATAGTGTTACAAAAGTCTTATTTCTTATTTTACTTTGTTGAAGAAATATACTTTTAGATCCACAATTTCATCAATTCTTTTGACCTAATATATATATATATATATATATATATATATATATATATATACATGCATACATATACACACACATATATATATATCTATATATATATAATGTATGATTGAGATTTTAGACATTTCGATCTTAAAAGTTCTCTGTGTGAATTAAAGGTTATATGTGTTAACAAGAAAGGAGATTATATTGAAAAAATATTTATGTAACACAAATGATACTTTTCTTTTAGGCTACAAACTCACTAATTTGCGCGCTCTCTCTCACACACACACACAGACAGACACATATATATATATATATATATATATATATATATATATATATATATATATATATATATATATATATATAATTGAATGACAAGTGTAAAAAAACCTTTGTACTGATTACATTCCAATTTCATTATTTCATCAAAAGTTTCGTTTATTTCTTGTCCATTGTCATCATCTTTATCTTTCTTGTTGTCTTCAGATGACATCATATCTTAAACAGATCCCTCGACTGCCTTCTTTATTAAATCAATAGAAACGGAAGTTAAGTGTTGATCGATTATCATATTTATTCAAACCGAAGTCATTATTTATTGAAGGTTTGATTTTGAGTGAACTCAGCATGAAGCTTACTCAAGAGGCAATTTTGAATTTTTGCTTTTACCAACGATAGTAGGAGAAACTGAACATGCCCATCGCGGTATGTCAAGATCGATAGCGACTACAGCAGTGACACGTATAATGTGTGAGATATGAGTCTGGAGAAGTCTATATGTGCAAATGATGGAAAAACAGTTTGCTTTCATTTAACATGACTAACTGAACTATTAATACATTTCCCAATAACAAAACGTAAAAATGAAATTATTGGGAAGATACTTTATTTTTCTGTTAATAATAACATTAAGCATATATCGCGTCAGTACTTGTAATTTGCCCGGCTTTAAGCATGTATCTATAGGGATTGATGCACTGTGTATCTCCGTTGATGAGCAGGAGTAGCGGAGGAAGTATCATATCTGGCTCTATGGTGTCAAATGACATATGGGCCTTTATTTCCTTTCTTTGGATTTGTGTCAAAACAAAGATAATATCCTTTGTACCATGTTTCATTCTAAAACCACGCTGTCACTCGGTTGAAACCTCTGCTACTAGTTTATCAACCAACAGCACATAGTAGTACTCCGGCAGTTCGAGTATTCTGATTTAGCTACTTGTATTCATTGAAGGCTTGAAGTGGTAATCCTTGTTTCTAAGAGTAAACAAGAAGATATAAATTCAGAATTGTGTCATCGTGTTTCCAAATCATTGGAGGAGCGCCATTAACGTCTGCAGCCTTTTCACATTTTAGTTTCATGATTGTGTCACATCTTCTTGGGGTAATGACATCTTGTATCGTGAGTTACAGTTGGACCTTCCAGACTTACTTGGTTGATGTTATAGAGCGTATGGAAATCTCAGCTGAGAACGAAATATTTATTAAAATATAGTAACGTTCAATTCGCGCAAGATGTTTTAATCTTGGTATGGATGGCAATGCACTTCCATTAGCTTTTATGAGAAGCACTAGTAGTCGCTTTCAAAAAGTTCAAAATTTCTTTGCAACGTTAACTCATCATTTATTTTGTTACGTTTGAGAGTACTGCTGGCGGTAAACTGCTTTTTTTTTTATCTGGACATGATGGTTGGAAAATATGTGCGTGATTAACGAACCACTTATTGAAGAGGATTTGCGACTTTTTCCATCAAACCTTTCACAATTTACTGTTGCAGAGAAGCCACAGACGTCTCTTACGTTGTCTAGGACAGTGAATTTCAAATGTTTCCATATTGCAAGAGGAAATGATTTATTTTGATCCATTGTCGTCCAACTGAGTTTGCCGTTTCCCTTCTGAAGGAAAAGAGAACTATTGTCATTGTCCTTACCTAAACCACATTCCCTTTGTGCACCTCTCATAGAGTCAGCATCTCAGATAAGACTTGCGTTAAAATCACCGATAATAAGGACTTTAACGATTTCTGGGATAATCGACAAGCAAAAGTAAATGCTAAACTAAATGTAACTATTTTCTACTCTAGCTTCATCTGCAGAGTTGAGGCATATACACGGAGGAGGGTGGCGTGTTGTTATTTGCATGGTTGAATGCGCAGAATGATAATAACACCAGTGTGGCCAGTCGGTGCGTTTACTATGATACCTACAGCAGAGAGGCAGATCTGAATTTGACCGACCAGTAACAAATGTAGCTTTCTCTATATTCTTTTAGATTGCATTGGCCTGGGAAACTGACCATATTTCTTGAAGAAATGTCAATATCTAGTTTGGCAAGATCGAGAGTGATTACATCATCAATAATGCTCGAACAGTACACACTTAACTGTAACTTTGCATAGTTCTCACGTCCCAGTAGTTGAGGTTATGTTATTTATATGTAGATCAAATTTGAATAATTCATTGTGTCTAAAATAAGTTAAAATCTCGTGTAATTTGCACTTCAACCTTTGCTTGACGACGGATATATATTTGGAAAAAAATTGCTTCGGGTACCTTGGGTTATTGTGCAGCAGATTTATAGTCAAATAGTTCGATAGTGGGAGCGATTGATTTGTTGGCAAACACACCATTAACATGAAAAACTGAATCTCCATGAATTAATTATTGGAGGAGAAAGACATCAACGGAAAAAGAAACTAAACTCAGAAAGAGAGCGAGAATAGGCAAAAATGTAAGAGTGCTTTTTCGACGAAGAAAGGCAAAATGAAAAAGTAGATTCTATTATCACTGATGTCAAAATCTAACTTCTTTTCAAATTGAGGGACAATTCTTGCAAACAAATCTACATTCATTCAAATGTACATACACGCGCGCACAAAATATATGGAGATAAGTAAGTCAGAGAAAACACTTTATGTGTAAACGATAAAAAAGGTTTTTTGCTTTGATTTAAAACTTTTTCGCTGATCTACTTAATAATAACAAAGACCGAACACTGAATAAGCAAAGAATCAGGTATATTGGAATTCATATGTTTTACTCTATCGTCATGCGTTGCTGTGACTCGAAAACCCAGCAAAGAACACCACCAATCAAACATACCAAATATGGAGAAGTACGGTGGGAAATGATATAAGACCTAACCTCAATCCAAACATGCTTGCCAATGTCCGTAGGGACATCATGCGAAACAACAGACTCCCAAAGGCAGAAATAGATGAGATAAAATTAGATATAAGACAAAATACTATGACCCATCTCTCAAGCTCTATTGAGACGAATGTAGAAATAAGGAATGCAACAGAGGATGAGGTGGACGCTACCCATGAAATTCTTGCAAAAACATTATCAACGCTTGTAAATAATCCCAATAAGATCCAGGAATGGATTACTGAAGGTATTACACACCTCATACCAAAAACAACTGAAACAGACGACCCGAAAAATTATAGACCGATAACATGTCTCTCCACAACGTATAAGTTGATCACGTCTGTACTGACGAACCGTACTTATTCCTTTCTCGAAACAAACAGCATTCTCCCGCTGGAACAGAAGGGATGCAGAAGAGGTTCATATGGCTGCAAAGATCAACTTCTGATAAATAAAATGATCCTGGAAAATTGCAGGAGACGACGCAGGAATCTAAGTGCAGCGTGGATTGATTATCGTAAAGCATTTGATAGTGTTCCATATTCTTGGATCCTTAAGACTTTGGAAATGTACAAAGTCTCCCCTGTGGTATTAAATTTCCTTAAGCACAGCATGGGAATGTGGAACACCAAACTATACCTTAGTCACACCGGGGGCACTGCCATATCCAACCGTCTGAATATCCGACGTGGAATCTTTCAAGGAGACTCTCTATCCCCCCTTCTGTTTTGTTTATCCTTAATCCCTCTTACACATGAACTGAACAACAGTAGCTATGGTTACAAAACAAATAAGAAAATATTCAATCACCTACTTTACATGGAGGATCTCAAACTCTTTGCCATAGACGACAATGAGTTGAAAGGCCTCCTCAATATTGTAAAATATTCAGTGACGACATAGGTATGGACTTCGGATTAGATAAATGTGCAAAAGTAACTTTCAAGAAAGGTAGAATTACAGAAACACCCTTAATAGATTTAGATTTTGTCACAAAGATTAGGGAACTGGAGCATGATGAAGCTTATAAGTACCTAGGAATTAGCGAAGGGATGGCATACAACACCCCCCAAATGAAGGAAAAAAATAAGAAAAAAGAGTACTACAGGCGTCTACGTCTGGTACTAAATACTGAGCTAAACTCAAAAAACAGGATATCAGCCATAAACACATTGGCTGTCCCTGTGGTGCAATACAGCTTTAATGTCCTTAACTGGGCCATAGCTGAAATTAAGCGAATGGACGCCAAAACGAGAAAGCTTCTCACTTGCTATCGCATGCATCATCCCAAAAGCTGATGTCGATCGTCTGTATGTGCCCAGATCCGAAGGAGGCAGAGGATTAGTTCAACTAGAACTGTCCTACAAAACTACACACAACGATGTCAGGTGGAATTTAAATGCGGATCCTGATCTCATTTTTTGTGCCAATAACAGTTATTCTTTACACACACCCATAGAATAATATAGACTTACAAAGCACAGGAAAAAATTATTCGAGCAATAAAAGCAATATATTAAGAATGCATTTTATGATAAAAAAAAAAAATTCCTAACAAAAAGATGGCAACAAAGTTTAAATATATGATACCGCAAATAAATTAAAATGTAGGCACCATCACAGAAAACGCGATACTCAAAGTTTAAAATGAATTTCTAAAAACGAATTTTTTCTTGAAGCTTCAAGCTAATAGATTAAATTTAATGTTTCCAATAAGCAAAATGATTTGCTATATTTAAAAAATTAACTGACTGGAAGGATTTCTTTGCTAAAATAACTGATTAGCGTACTTTTTTAGTCCCTTTCATGTTTGTTTATGCTGTTGACGTGTTTGACAGCTTCGTGACATATGGATGTTTATTTAATGTTGTTTTATAGGGGCCTTAGCCGTAAAAATCATTGAATATAACGCGAGAGCCTTTTATATATATAAATATTAAGTACTCAGTAATCTTAAAAAAAATATTTTCCGTAACCTAATGTTTTATTGAATTTTAGAAATTTTGGCTTTAAATTTATTATAGTATACCGCACTTATTTTCTGATAATGTAGTATATGGACAACCGTATCTACAAAAATCAGCACGTTTACACACGTACAAAAGAAAATTCATAATTCTTTTTAAAAAAAATTGTATTTTATTATTTGTTCTGTTTCCTTTTATGATTAGTAAATATAGTTTTCACTTAATAATAATATCATCTAAAAGGGTGGTATTAATATGTAATATTTTTCTAAAAATTCATTATTCATCGAAAAAATGTTTTTGTTTTTAAAGACTATAGTATCTTTAATATATCTTATTTATAAAAGCAATGAAAAGCTTTTCAAATTAAATAAGTCATAATTTTATTGTATCTTTTATTTTACGATTCAGAGCATTTCAGTAAATTGTGTTTCTGTTTGACAAGAACAATTTGATGATTTTTAAATTCTCCAAGGATTCCTGCTTTTAACTAATATAAATATGAAGCAGGTGGAATTTTAAGTTCTCGAAATTTCATAAAATTAAGTAAATGAGGATGACAGATGTAAATATATATATTTTCAAAACTATATTTTTTTGACGAAAAAATTTCCCAATACTAATCTTTGACGCACGAAAAACAACATTTTAACCAAAGTTTAAGAATTAGAATATTTAATAAAATACTAAAAATAAACTTTGGCCTTTACTCTTAATAATAACATAAACATTTTGGCGATAAAACTTTGTTTTTATTAAGTTTGAGTCATTTTTAATCATGATATGCTATTTTTTAGCAAATTTTTGGAAGTACCGTGTTAAATGTTTAAAAAAATCTTCGGGCATCGTGTGACTTACTCAATCTCATATCAGTTCATCCTCTGTATTTGAGCTTCTGACAGTGATATAGGCTGCGAATAATATTCAATGTGATGATAGAGTCTAGTGCAAGCAAGTGTTATGCCAAAAGACGCACACGCACAGCTTTTGTTCTCCGTTTGTGAGTGGGTCAGCCTGCGGGCCTTTGAGAGGTTGGATGATCATTTTGGAGTTTGCCCCGTATATATGACGTGATGCTTCGATGTTGGCAATATTTCTATATTCCTAGACTAGATTCTCGACAGCAACATTAGAGACGCTCACCAAGATAAACGCATTTTAATTGCAACAGTGACAGACTGTATGGCGCCCACATCCTAGAGAAGAAATGTATTACTACGAGTGCTAACACGGATTATTTAGAATCTTTTGCATGCAACAAGACTCGAGGCAAGTGTAGATTTGGTAGTACCTTCATTTATGCCAAGGCACCGTCTTGTAAGTCTCCTGTGAATTTCCCCTGAGGGACCATGTATTCAGTGATTCTAGTACGTTCGGTCGTTATACAAGCATGCGACTTTAACGTACATACTGAGAGTAATATATTCATTCAGAACAGACAGTTTCAACTTTTTTAATCATGGTGAGAAGGTGATATTTTACGACTCTCTATCTCTCGCCTTTCGTCTATGTAGAGAGAATGCTTAATAGCGTCGTATACGTCCATAAAACTGTTCAACTCGTTCTGCTGTCATTCCGGCAAAAGGAATGTGACGATACTTGCCAACATTCGTACTACACAACATGCTCATAAAGATGACAAGTAATCGGCATGATTTTCAAACACCTATTGAACCATTATGAGATTTCTGACTCATTCATTTATCCCAGCTACAATTTTTGCAGGAAACATAGAATACTGTATATCATAGGAATACTGGTGGTCGTCATTTGTACGATCGTATGCATATTAGATTATACCTCTTTACAATGTATGGTATTTGACTCTTGTTGATACATCCCTTATTTTGGAACATGTGCACATATTGATCAGTATATAAGAGCATTTACCCTAATCTAGTCATATTAATCGTGTACTTCATTTGAGGAAGTGCATATTTTATATTTAAATAATCCGAATATTGCAATTTCAATTTTGTCGTTGTATTTCGCTATGATTATTTACTTTTAATATTCTTGTATCCATGAATCAATAAACAAACAAATAAACAACGTATAAAAGATTTTATTAATGGAAATACCATTTCGTTTTCTTTCGTTCTTTCTTCTACTTCTCTCGTCAATGCTATTAAACTGCTCTGTATATATGACTCTAGACTCACCGTGCTATGTATTGCTGCAGGGATTTATGTTGCATGTAATACTTTACAGGGGGAAGTTACTAGCTCCATGACCAATCGGTTTTGAATTCAGAGTTGTCCTGTAAACAAGGTTAGAGAGTCCATTCTAGGGTAAAAAATATGACCTTTCCGAAAAGTATTTGTGCGAAAATGAACGCAAGGAACTCGCGTAGAATTTGAACCCGTCAAATCAATTTCAATTTTTCGGTCGGTGCTGATAACGGCTACGGTACACGCGCAAATCGGCCTTCTCCTACTCCTAAGATTATTACAGACGACATTATAAACGTAATCTACGAAGTGATTTAAAAACTTGATGCAAATCCAAACATGATGGTAAAAGAATAAGGTACATTAGTATGTAATTTTTTCTTAATATTTTTTTCTTTTATTCATAGAAAATAAGCATAAAAATACAAGCAATAATTAAAGTAATTAAGAGTTCCAAAATTCTTTCAGAGAACACAAAACTCTTTAATAAAATAGAAATTATACACGCAAAATTTCTACTAAAGACGGTGAAATATTGACAGAACGTGCTGAGAATACATGATATCTCTTACCTTAATCGGCATCTTGCATTGATATGAAATTTGTATGCAGAATTTTTGAAAACGAAGTTGTGAATATATAAAAAATAAAAAAAATGGTTAAGACATGGATTACTGAATTCTTTCTTCAAATGTCACAGATTCGAGATTTAGCGATTTTCGGTAACAATAAATTAAACAGAAATTTCACAAACTTTCATATTACACAGAATTGTTTCGCCTTTTTCTACTTGTGAAAATGCGCTGATCCATATGGCGAATTTCTAACTTAATAGGTAGGGAGGTAGTGTAGCCATAACAATAGAGCTTGGGCAACCATGAGACACAGTATGCAAAATAATAGTTTATGCCAGAAATGTTGATTTATCTCAGTTCTGTTTTTTCACGGGAAACAGTACCAAGGACATCTGAAGAATATGTGAATTACCAGAGAATCACAAATACAGTCATACCAAGCTGATGAAAGAACGGGACAACTGAAGACTGAGAGAAATGGTTAACACTCATTGAAGTGTAGCATCGAATTATGACATCTCAATTCAATACCGACGTCGCTCAACCCATTCGCTTATACTGCATTCCATATGTTTTTGTAGTCTTCTATCAAGTAGGTTACCATTATTGGCACCAGGTCTCCGGTTAACACACCTCAGCTGACCCAAAGTGTGTGTAAGTCTGATATTGTGTGGCCTGGTCAAACTAGTCTTATCTTATTGGCTAAAACGACCGAGTTCTTTTGTGGAGGATACCTCATGAGGTTGTTAATCCAGTCTGTCAGTAAGACGTTGTGCAAGTTTTTGATGGCTCTTTAATGGCGTGAGGTGTGTTCTTTTAGTGTTACTAGTCTGGTCGAAAAACTGCTACTCCCTCTTGTTTCGATTTGTCGATCAGACGTTCGCTGTCGCGGCTGTACCAAAAAACGTTGATCCTTGGTATCAACACTGGATGGTGTTTTCTTTATCCTTACGGGAATCCGAGGGTTAATCAGATTTTTAAAGAGATTTTCCCAGTAGTTAAATTGATTCTGGAGATATTTCAACTGTGAAATCCTCGCAAAAAAGGTAATATCTCTGCCTTTTGCTGAAAATCAATTTCACAGCACAAGTCAACAAAATCTGTAAATAGCTAACAACGTGTTTAATGCAAATAAATTGAACAATTTAAAAGTAGATAATGTGGAATTATTATAGCAATAAATCCAAATAATTTCAGAAACCTCGCTCCTGCTATTATCTTGTTTGTGCATTTATTGGTCACAGCAGCAGCAATCAGGCGGGGGTTTATACTAAACTTCACCTATACTGTCATCTAGACTATCCCTACCATTTTATTCTGGCCGGATTTACATCTGAAAAGTGGAACACTTGTGTCATTAATTTATTGCATATTGTTCGATAATATATTCATGACCTCTCTTTGTCTAATAAAAGATGGTTTTTCTTGGAATGCTGTCAAGCTAAACCTAATGATGTTGAATTTTTGATAACGTTATAAACCTTTGTGGGGGTTTGATTATACATTAAATAAACATAACAAGAATTTTGCTTTGGAAATTTTCTAAGCCATAAATCTTATCATCTGTCTCTATTTCTAAGATAAAGTATTATAACTAATTTACATTGTTCGGACTGTTGTCTTCGTTTTCATTGTCATACTAGCCCAAAAGCCGCCCTTCGGGCGGATTTTAGTATTCTAATAGCTTTTGGGCCTTTGGCTTTTTACTTTCGGCGTCCTATGTACATAAATGCGATAAGAATTTAAAATTATTTTATTTTTATTTGACACATTAATTCGGCATAATTTTTCTTCGTATACGCAACCGATCTTCGTAGTTTGTTTACGTTTATTTTGCGCGCAGTTTTTATTTTCTTTTAAAATCACCATTCTTTATGATCCCTTCATATAAAATTACTCTTAAAAGACATTAGTGAACCCAAACTATGTAAAATTTCGAATACGTCACAGCACGTGCGCTAGAAAAAGAAAAAACATGATCAACGTACCTTGACCCGCTTAAGTTTTAATTACGGTTTAATTAGATGATATAAATTGCAATTGCGAAGAAAAGAGAATCTAAACCTAAACCTTTAATAAATAATTTTTTAAAAAACTTTCATTCTGTTCGATATTTAAATTTAACTTTACATGTGCTATTTATTTCATTTTTAAACACGTGTAACTACAGTATATTTACTACTTGTTGATTCCCCTAGATCAAAAAACGGACAGACGCACATACACCGCACTTTATTTGTATAGAAAATTCACGATGTTTTGGTCGTTGTACACAATACCCAGTGGATAAAAGCGTTGGTTGAAGTAATCCAGTGACTTGACTCAAAAATGTGTCAGTTCAATACCTGGCCACATCAGAGATGAACAAAAACTTGGAAAGTTGACATACTAATGGGAAATAACTGGAGCTGAGATCTACCCCGGTGAACGAAATATAGGGTTCATTTCGAGATTCCAACGTATATCGCCTGAAGAAGGCCGAAACTCACAACGGCCGAAACGTCGTGAATATGAAAATGACGATGAAGACAACTGTTTGAACAATGTAAATAGTGCATAAAACTTATACTACCACGAAGGCAACTGGGTAGGTTAGAAAATATCTTACTAAATTATAATGAATTCTATATGGCTTATTTCATGTTCACATTTTCCTAGAGCCTTTTCCAAGTTCATTTTATATTTTCTATTTATTATGTTTTTTCTTTCCTTATTCTCATCGACGCTTAGTTTCCCTGAGTTTTCTCCCAGTTTCAACTTAATTATTTCCTGCTTCAAGTCGTCATTAGGCATTCGCATGTATTCAAACGTTGAACCATAGTTTTTATCCTGCAATATCCGTGTAATGAGTGAAAGATGAAAATGCAGGAAGGGGGATTATGAATTAGAGGAAAGATAAAAAAAATGACCTTTAACTCGAAGTTTAGGTTGTAGCGTACAATGAAGTATTCACACAAGGGTCTGTCCCACAAAGTGACACTGTTTTTGTGAAACTTTCTCCTAACATTTAAAATATGAGGGAAATGATTGTGATAATGTATAATAAGAAACTGGTTACTGACTAATTTTTTGTATTTGCTTCTCAGCTGCTTGTCAGATTTCAACTCCAATGAACGTATATGGGATATATTTTAAACCTCACTAGTTAAAAACTACCTTGGAAATTACCTGGACATATAAAACCAGGAAATTGCTACTTCGTATCGGTACCGTTAGCTCACATCTTAAGCTACCCCCTTGTTATGGTAGGGCCTTTTGGAACGCTAAATAAGACACAGAACAGCTGGTCGTTAAAAACAAAGAAAAGAACTGCTGAACTGCTATATTATATAAATCCTCATATATGGCAGTGAATTCTTGACAGTTTTCTCGCAGAAGAGGAGACTTGAAGGATACCACGGATGTGAGCAACGAGAATGTTTTAAGGAAAATGAAAACAAAAAGGACACTTACACTTAGGATCAGAAAGAGTGTAAACGTATTGAGCACAAATGGAGGAAAGAATTTAAAGAATTCTATACTCACTGGACATATTGAAGGCAAGAAAACCTACCTAACAAGATTTAGTAAATGGATGACAGAAAAGGAGCTGAATAGGATAGTAAGAAGATGAATATTAGCTACCAACAATAGGAAGGGGTAGAAAGCCATCTTTCTGTAGGTTTTCTAATCTAAAACAAACACAAAATTCCAAGTTGGGGTAGAATTGATCCTAGAAAAACGTTCACTCGAACTGCCATTATTGATTATTAAAACATCTGATTCATTTGCAACAAAGTAAACACATTTACAACAAAATAAAAAGTGTTGTATATATTTTGTTCCAGTTTCTTTGAATAAGATGGACTACTCTATAAACTGGGATAATCAATTTATGCATTTAGCAGAATCGATTTTCAAAAAAATCCAATTCGTATCACTTTTTTCTTATTTCACATTCATTATTGTATATATAGATTTGTGAAGACATTTAGAGTTGTGTTTATGTAGGGAAATCACGTTTTATTACATTTGAATATAAGCACAACACAAAATTCGCATAAATGCTGAAATGTTTAGATACAGATGTGTATGTATGTATGAATTTCCAATAAATACCAATCTATTCATAAATTCCAATGTTTCCATTGTTGAATACTTATTCAACTGTATGTTTGAATGAGTGTAATGGTATGCATTAAAAATATAAAATTATTGTATATTTGTACATTTAAAGATTACAGAAAATAGGTTTAAGAAAAAAATATTTTGAAAACTTTCATGTTTCCACTGTTTATGTAATTAGATAGTGGCCCATTTATTTTGGAAATGAAAGTATTAGTACGCAATTCACTTTGAAAAGAAATCGAAATCGATTTTCACTGTAAGAGTGAAGAGAATAACTAATTGAAATTAAACTGATCAAGGAAGGATACTAAAAAATAAAATGTTTTAACAAGAATGGTTATTAAGAAAATCTTTGATCAGGATAGACGTCGAAATGAAATATTTAGAGTGAAAGGAAAATGATTAATTAAGCTAGGAAAATCTGCAAAGATGATTATTATTGTTAATAATAATAAATAAATAATAATGATAATAAGAAGAAGAACGGGGGAGCAAGAAATACTGGAGTTGGTGTACAGGCTCGCTGCAATCCCGATGGGAGTTTATGACCCCTATTCTTTGGTAAGACATAAGATCTTCTATTTGATTCTTGGATGGCAAACCAAGAAATGTTTGAATCACGATCAACCTTAACCGATAATGCTGTCACTAAAAACAAAACACTAGTAAAGGAAAATCATATATCAACAAAATTATCTTCTTTATGCAGAGACAAATTACAAATGTAAGAGGTAATGGGGAGAATTGTACTGCCTACGGGAAGCATGCAGGTGCACGAGTAACCCAGTGCACATGTAATGGATAACATTCCAGTGACTTCGGTAATCGAGTCACCCAATGGTACAAGAATCTCGTGATCCATCATTGGTAGTGCCCGTGTGAGATCTCTGCTTGTAACAGTTTATGTGTTAAAGAAATTGTTGTGTCTCTTAACTCCGGGTAGGAGCTGGGATTTGACCGAAACATCAAGTTGGAGAGGATCTCAATAGTAATAAGAAAAAGAAATCGTCACTAAGTTTTTGAAGTTTTAAGAAAAATGGCGGCAAAAAGGTGACTTAAAAGTAGAATCAGAAAGAGAAAATTGAAATTTCTAGGACAACAGTAAGGAAAAAAGGCTTGTAAAATTTGACACTCACAAGACATATTGGAGGAAAGAAACAGGGGGAAAACAGTGAGTAATCTACCTAATGAGCTTGTGTAAATGGATGGCAGAACAGAAAATGTGGAAGATTGTAAAAAGACAAGCATTGCTAAGAGGCACAAATAGAAAGTTGTGGAGAACCATGTCACCATTTCCTGAATGGACATGACGCATAAAAGTGGAAACATATGATTCAATAAACTAAGGAACATCTGAGTAGGTTACAGCATAAATTACCAAAGACCTGCGAATCAAAGTTGCTAAATATCACTCTATCAGCCACTGAATAGAACAGGGTTATTTAAGTAGTGTTAAAAAAGAAAGCAAAAATGGATTCTATAAATTAGATAGAAAAGTAAAGAAAGCCTAAAATCAGTAGGTGCCATGACAGCAAAGTGATAGTTTTACTCTTGACGTGCTCTTCTCAAAAGGCACTATTAGAGTCATGTTACATTGCTGCTTGAATCGGTGTTTTCCTCACAGATGTTTAGGTAATAGAGGCCATATATATATATATATATATATATATATATATATATATATATATATATATATATATATATATATATAATGAGAGAGAGAGGGAGGTTCACTTTCTTTCTGAAGTCTATTGATGTAGGAAAGATTTACACGAATAACAGGAAGCTTTAAAGTTGTAAAACCCTGCATCCTTTGTCTGTATAACTCAAAACGTTTTTTTTTTAACATTTTTCCTTCCTAGTGGGATCAGCATAGCAAAAAATAACACAGTGACCAATGACCACAAGAGAGGCAAATAAAAAAAGCCATTAGTTAACGAAGCGTGGTACGGCCCGTCGTCAAGATGGCTGACAATTCAACCATAACTCAAGAAAATAATATCAGTTCCCTTTATTGTTTAAGTCTCGGGGGGGGGGGTCTCTCATTACAACACTACCAATTTTTTGTTCTGCGTAATGCCAGCTTTATTTATACTGCCCTCTTGTGCCATGACTTCACACAGGAAAAATTACGTCCCAACATATATCGTAAAAGTACGCATCTGACATTTTGTGTGTGTGAATAGGCAGTTAAAGTGGTTGAGAATAGATTGTAGAAATAATTTAAAATTAGATTGATGAAAATAAAAATATTAATCTAATAACATGCGAAAATGAAATAGTACAGAACGAATCAATAGATTAGAAATAAGAAGGCTGTAAGGAAAATTGAGATGTTTGTATGTATATAATATACTCCATGTAGAAAAAGCAAACATAAACATTATTAAAATTTTTAGAATTGTAACTATTGAATGAGAGAAAATTCGCCAAGAATTCAGCATTTAATCTGAGAAAAAAGCGAAAACGAGCAATCTATTCAATAAACAATACATTTTCTCTAGTTTTATATGAAATATTAATCGTTAAATAATGTAAACAAATTTACATTTCTTTATATCAGTTTTCTTTCGGCATGTAATGTTTGTTTATTTAATCTCTGTACGTCAAATAAAATGCAGGGGGTGGTTAAGAGTAAGAACACAAGGTTAATACACAATTTTGCCACCCCTCTTTGTGAGTAGTATCCTTTTTTAGACATTACGTGAACAAGCCGAAGAAAATAGTATAAACTAGGTGTAAGTTTGAGCAAGTATTTTCTGTTCAACCTTCCTAAACTTTTCGGTAATACGTCATATATGCATTTTTATATACAGTGGTGAGCAAAATTAATGAATTATCGCGCTAAAATATCAACTGTATGAATTTTTACTAAGAGCTTCAAAGTATTCAACAACATACTTCCCGATCTTTTGAACGGGAGTAGATATTCATCCCTTGTTTCCTGTTTAGGATTTGTTTTCCGGTTCATTCGAAATTCTACTTAAGCTCTATATTCCTATCGTCTCCGCATGAATTCTGAAATTGTATACGCTAATTAAATCTTGAACATTCAAGTCTGGAATTAGCTGTCTAATTTTCCTATTACCTTGTCATTTCTTACACTAATACAACTTTACACAGTAACCCTCTACTTTGAGTGACCCTTGGGCCTTGTATTAGGTGGGCATTAGTAAAAAAAATGAATACGTGATCATTCAGAATGCATTGTAATACTGAAACTACTACAAGCAAAAGTTGTGATGAACTGGAAGCTCCACAATATTAACATCAACGATTAAGACACGGATATAAAGTTATATATAAAATTATTAGACACATATGGAATAAGGTTTGGAGCCTTCAACCTGTCTTTTAAGTAGAGTTGGCTGGTTGATTTTGCTTAGCGGTATATCAATCTCTATAGGTTATTTAATAACGAAATCTAAATATCTAGCATACAGTTTTTCTTGAAATAGTTTCAGTGATAAATGCCTTAATAATTAACCCTTATATAGAGGAGAAGAGGTGGATTCATAGCTTTTCCCAAGAGTATTTGCAGGTAAGTGAATATAATCAACCCGCCTGGAATTGGAACTTGGATCTCCGATTAACAATTCCGAGACATTATCAATTACACTACCCGCACATCTAAGCTGGTATTCCCAAGCGGTCACCCATCTAAGTACGGACCAGGTTCGACATCGCTTAACTTTGGTAATTGTACGGGAACTGGTGTTTCAACCTGATGTGGCCGTAAGACCATTGAAAATAAGAAGAGTTTGAAAAGTAGTATTAAAATTATCTCAATGTCAAAAAGTGAGAGAAAGCAAAGAAGAAGAAGCCCACTCTGAACGTCACCCAGAGGAAGCCCACTCTGAACGTCACACAGAATAAGCCCACTCTGAACGTCACCCAGAGGAAGCCCTCTCTGCACGTCACCCAGAAGAAGCCCTCGCTGCACGTCAACCAGAAGAAGCCCTCGCTGCACTTCACACAGAAGAAGTATGCTGGTATAGCAGGTGTTTTTGGATATGAAAATGATTTTTTATACCTTCAAAATTAGACAAAAGTGATCAAAGTAAAGGTAGTGATGTTCTACGTATCCAACCCTACCGTTTACAGCTCGTCAAGTAATGACTAAAAGCAGCATTACTACCGAATGATAAGTATTCTAACTGGATGAATTGCAGTAAAAAGAAAAAAAATTAACAGAAATTAAATAAGACACAAACAAGTGGCAAAAAAATGACATGGGATAATAAAGCATGAGCAGAAATTATCTATAATGCCGAAAGCAAAATAGAGCTGAAGTCTAATGGAAAAGGCTATGTCCATGATTAAGTTCTATAAATCCCAAATATGTAACAAAAAGTGTGAAATTCGATGGTAGAGGTTCAATGGTTTGGGGTTACATTAAAAGCAATAGTAATAGAATGTTGTTTGAAAAATATTAAATGAAAAAATATATCACTTGTTAGTCACAATTATTACCATCTATATAGAAAGTGAAATTTTCCAGCATGATTAGTTAACTTGCCATATCGCGTATAGCGAAGTTACTCACTGCAGTGTTATAAGATTATCATGACCAATATCCTGATCTTAATATATTGGAACCTATGTAGAAAATTTTAAAATTCCGGTGTCTAACAGAAAGCTAATGTTTTGAATTCACTGATAATCCAGGACATTCTGGTTGAAAGAATCTTTAAGTTGTATTTTCCATCGCACATCGAGTTGAAACTTCAGTGGGAGTCATATTAATTACTCATTGTAACTTTTAATGTTCCTCAATATATAAATAAATTAATTTTGTGCCATTTAATTTTTCTTTCATCGATAAAAGCAGTTAATTCTACGTTTCCTCTAGTGGCTCATAAATTTTGTATGCCTAATCTTCAGTGTGACGATTCATTCACGCCTGTATTTTATACTGGGTTCATGTGATTGCGACAGCTTGCAGTACAATTTTGAATGACTACAGATGATACTCCTGAATGTTGTCGCATATTTAAGTCTTCTCAACAAAAATGAAGCAAATTAGTTTTTGGCTTGTTGACTCATTTCTTCTGTGCGTTTATGTACAGTGTGTACTGGGCAAATTTTAATTTGGCGCATGCGCGTTGTTTTTTATTTTCTCAATTGCACAGTATAGTAGGATCAGCTGGGAACCGTGTGAGAGAAAAAAGAGCACCATAACTCAATTCACTCTGACAGAAATTTCGAAACGGCTTGCTGCAGTGCTCGGCATTCGCGCCAGGATCTCCAATACGAACATTTTAGAATGTTTAGGTGTAAATCTGAGGAAAGAGCAGAGAATTTGGAGATTTACACGAATAAGAGGAAGCTTTATCTAATCGTAATAATGAAGGTACGGCAGTTCGGAAAACTCACTCTAATCATTCTGATAAAAAAAGAACTCCCGAATTTTTTAATGAGGTTCTCAGACTCAACACGGCCACCTACATCAAGTGCCTTGAGGAGGTAGTGCTGTCCTGGGTTAAGAGATTAGCTGCTGGAAGATCTTTAAAGGACTCTGCACCATGCCACACAAGCAGGAGAACTCAGTCATGGCTGTCAAACTATTTCTACTATTAAACACCTCTTACATCTGGAAACCTAACGCTCCAGACTGCATCTTCTTTGATTATTATGTGTAGGGCGCATTTAACTCCTTTTAATACTAAAGATGAACTGAAGGCAAGGATTATGGCAGCATTCACCAACTTAAACAAATAAAGCGTCCAGAAAAGTTGTAAGAGATTCCGAAATCGTCTGGAGGCAGTGGTTGAAACCAATCGCGATTTTATTGTATAAATTTACCATTTAGCATTTCAAGATATTTTTATGTAATTTTAGTAAAATGAGATGTCAGTCTTATTTTCATTTTTGCGTTAATTTAGACGGCTATTTATCCATCGCACTCTGCATGTTTTTGAATTATTTACTTTTTACTGTTCCTTTTTGCCTATTATTTGAGGCTGATACAGAAACATCTAAAACGTAAGACTGTAAGTTTGGTTCGATCTTGTTACATAAGTCAACAAAATTATATTTTTTATCTATTTATTTTAAATCATTCCACCCCATGGAAGGTGGAAATGCCACTAGTAGATACAGGGTTACAGGGCGCAAAAGTAAGAGAAAA